>CAXIVM010000136.1:0-21974 GCA_964035705.1 Porites rus
CAGTTGGGTACGCACACCAAGTTGGGAAGTGGCCGGTTTTGAACGTGGTGCAGAACCTGCCACAACATCGGAGGTTCCAATTTTATGCATAGGAAGTATTCTGGGATGCTTTGGGATGTATCCTCCAAAAGACCCCCATTCTGGCAGTTCAGGGGGGGCTTGTAGCGGGAATTCCTGCCTTCCGAACGTTGGTTCTTCAGTCGGTCGCAAACTCCATGCGACTCATGATAGATCATGTCACGTGTTGTCTCATTCGTTCGCTTCCTAGAGGAATCCAATAGATCCAAGCAGGGTCCATCTCCGCCCTCTCCGGTTAGGACGTCGGTCTGGACGCCAGTCTGGAATCGGCCCATCGACGGACGCCTTGGAAGTGCACCCGTTTGTGGTGTTGGATGGCCACGGCCGCCAGCAGCGCACGCAGGTGGACCACCAAAGCCACGCTGTAGAGCATGTGAGTGTTGATGGCCACCAGAACCTCAAGAAAAGACGTTTGATACTGCCCGTTTGGGCTCCAACTACCTCCGTTTCCAAGGTGGTTAAGGTGGGTGCCAGGGGGGTCTAACCATCTTCTGAGGATATGGTTGGAGCCCTAGGGCTATGCAAAGTATAATCCAACCTAATAGCAATGGCCTCCAACCTAAGAGCACTTGAGAGAAGGGGGTGTTTCCGAAAGGTAGCAGGCAATCACAAGTAACCCAGGTAGAAGTCCATGACGGCGTCAAAGGTGGATGGATGTGACCCAAACAGCGACGGCGCAGGGGGGGAATGATCCAGCGGGGGGGGCCCTGTCGAACAGAATCCCTTCTTACAGGACCAAACTCTAGGCACAGCAGCAAGTCCTGACTGCAATACATTTTTGCGAAAGCAAGGAGAACTCAGATAGCTTGAGGCTACCTTTCGCGATGTGTGTGTTAATGGTCACCAGAACATCAAAAAAACGCCGATGGCGCCGGCTGCGGTGGCGTTTCGTCGCGGTGGCGTCGTTGGGCGATGGTGAAAGGGATGATAAAGGCAAACCGGCAATTCACATACTTCTACTTATTGCATACCCCGTTCTTTTTGCCCTGGGATTAAGGCGATGAAAGATACGGCATGCACACTTTCATTGATTCACATGGCCATGACTCCAAGAGGACAAACATGCCCTCCGGATCTCGGTAGATGGACAACTAGACTAGGCACCGACGGATCACCTGGCCCGCGCGCCCGCGGGTGCGAGCCCATCTCTGGGCGAGCCGCCAGGCAACTTTCTCCCCCAACAAGCTCTGTGGATGTTGTGGACCGATCAGATCACCATGAGCTTTTCAACAACACCGTGGATCGTTTTCTTTTTTTCTGAGGATGGACCCAAATACCTCCGGCACAGTGCCGTTTCAATGCCGATGGCACCGGTGGCACTGATGGCCGACCATACAGTGTCTACACACATGCATCCTCCAAGCGACAAAGGATGCCACCAACGGCGCACCAGGCTCTGCTCCTGGCAAGTCGTCCACAGGGCCGGCTCCAGAGCTGAGGAAGAGAACAAGCATGTGCAACCGCATCGCTTGCCACTGACAGATCACCACATGTGGACTATCTGAAGCATGTTCCTCTACACAGGGGACCATGTTCATTTGCTCTGAACAGGTCCAAACATGTGGGAATGAATCCAGGGTCAGTGGCATAACAAGACTCAGACTGAGCAAGTCGGGTAAAGTCTTCTGACTAGCGGCAAGAAGGTCAACATGCAATTACTTATTAAAATATGACAGTCACACATTTGTCATATCGACTTTGTATTATCTCCTGCAATATGTCTCACATCATCTCTCAGCTTCTTTGCTCTCTGTGCAGGCTACCACTGCACCACCACGTTTCGTTTACGTCCACAACCATCCACCACGTCAAGTCGAACAGTCGTAGATCGGTCATTTGAAGTTGACCTGGCCTGCCAGCACCCAGTTGATGGCCAGCAAACCGTGAGCCCCAGCACTGGCGATTTTCATCAAGACGTTGCCCAAGGCGCCCAAGAAGAATGGCACGCCCCTGAAATGCATGGCGAAATGTGGCCAAAGACTTTTTGGGATGTTCTTCTGAAGATCCCGTGCTTCATGCTGTTTAAGCCGCCTAAGTGTGCGGAAAAAAAAGGTAGTGGTGCGACACATGATCCTGACATTCTATAGCAAGTATCAACTCACCGTGTGTATTTGTGTATACAGGAAAGACACCCAATCAAAGGGCGTTGTTAAGCGTTGTGTCAATGCTAAGTTGCCACGGGTTACAGGCCCATAGGGGCCCACAGAATGTTGTAAAGCTGATGGAGTCTAGTCTGCAAAACCCAGCTAAAAAGCATAAAGGGTCAACATCATGTGCTATAAGCAAATACAACCATCTCAACAACTCGCTGCTATCTTCGCGGGTGTCTAGGTATTGACCTAGAAGCTAGAAGGATCATGGTCAACAAAAGACCAATCACACCGACCTAGATGAACACCGTCCCCAAGACTGGTCTGTTGATGCTCTGGTGATCAGTACTTGCTCCAGCAGTCTGGTGATCAGTGTCCGAAAACAAGCCAAAGCTCCTGAGCAACTTCCATAAGTCGGCAAACCATGTGCAGCAACCATAACTAGGCCAACCGGCTCAACCATGTGCGGCGCCCGTGGCTACCAGTGGCTACCGTGTGCGGCTCAACCGTCTGCGGCTCGTGTCGCGGATCGGCTGCGCCGTGCGCCGCGCCTGGAGATGTTGTCAGTGTCAGGAATCTCGCCTGGCGCGAACGATGGGGGGTCTCGGAGCGGTCTCCTATGACCAAAGACCTGTGGGATGAGGTGAAATAGAGTAGTATACATCATAAACGATGTTAAACATCATTCAGTCTAAATAGATGCATTTTTCTTTTCAAATCAACCAGACCAAATACCAAACATGGCGATGACTAAACCAAACCTTGCATGTCCTCGAAAGATCCGTGGTCAGTCTGGTCAGACCTTTTTTGCAAGTGGTTTCACCGACGGATTCTGCCTCGGTCAACGTACCAATTTTATCGATCCATTAGCCCAAACACGACCTGTCTGGGACTGGAAGATTTGCCGTGGACCCCAGGTCGATCCCAATGTCTAGTGGTTCCCAAATAGATAGTGCACGGTTTCCAATACCTTTTTAGGACTAGTCGGGATCGACTTTGCTATCTATTTGGAAGTCCATACAAGAACAAAATGACAGTAATCATGGAGTGTCTCGGGGGCTGTTAGACGAATGGGATCCACCAAACAAAAGAGGAACGTTCAGTGTTCGACGCATGGTGGGACTGCCTGGGTCACCCACGTGGGGACGGTTTTGGAGGTTTTCTAGGGTCTTGACCCATTGATGTCTGTGGATGGCTGAAACCGCGATGTCCTCAGCAAGCACAGCTTCAACCTGGGAAGGGCCTTGGTGACCAACTCCTGTAGTTTAACCAACAAGCAAGTAACGAATTTGAAAACAACACTTCTACCGCCATGTCTCGAAGGTGTGGAGTTGAGGCAATGTGTGCTGGAAAAGCAAAAATGGCATGATGGACCTTCATGATGGACCTGGGATTCATATCTTGGCAGCTTTCTTGAGGCTCACAGTTGATCTCCCATGATGGAAAGTGCGTAACCTCGCGGAGCTTTGGCCCTCCTCCAGGGCCTCCGGGCTCTCGCGTCCGTTTTTCGCGTCGGTGTTTTTCTGGGCGCCTCGATCGTAGCGGCAACTGGCCAATGAGATCTGGAGAGCCCGTGAGAGCAGCAACATCACAGAGATCACCAGCATGGCCGGCAGCACCTGAGTGATGGTGGGACACCTGACCACAAAGAAAAACACAAAGCATCCCAAACACCTGGTGTTCCATAGCAAAAACATGGTGGTTAGTATGTATGTGGACACCTTTATGTTTCATGGGTTTGAGGGCAGCATCTGAGCCAATGCCCGTTTTCTTGGCATAAAGCGAGGGGCGATGCCAAGGTGTACAGTGTACACGTTGGCCCGCATTTCTTCTGGAGCCACCTTAAGATGCATCTGATTTGGGTCCTCCGTTGGAAGTGGGTGAACCAACAAAATCAATCCAGTTGTTGCTGCGAAAACCATTGCTACATATTGCTACGCTATGTTTGTTTGGCCAGTAAGGAATACATTATACAACTATTAGCCTCTAATACCTTCCTGTGGTTCTTCAAGAATGTAGGCAGGATTTTCCCCCCAAAAAAGCCTTTGGCAGCACAAACATGCATTTAAAAAACCATCCGACAATGACATCACCTGGCCGAACTTGCCAACCTCGACCAAGGTCCCTGTCCTATTCTAAGAATGCTCCGGGGCAAGTGTACCCAAATGTACTCAACCACTACCCACAATTTGCCCATCATATACATCCAAGTGCTGCCTCAATTCATTCATGTGGAGAAAAACGCATTGCTCTTGGAGAAAAAATAACTGCACATGCACATGCCACACTTGAGACACCTAACATTCCACCATGTACACAATATCTCCATCTTGTGACCAGGACGCATCCCAGAAGCATTGCATGGATACTTGTTTCCAACGATGTATTCTTTAAAAAAAACATCCAGACTCGACGGGTTGGGACGAGTCATAGATTGGATTCTAGAAGAGCACACTAACCATGCATCAACTAGTCGTTTAATAGGAATGAACATGTGACTGTTCAAAACATATGTGATTCAAACGTTGCTGGGCTCTCATACAAAACACCCATACAGATCCAACAAGGCCGCGGCACATAGTCATTTCCATGAACATCTTCATGTTCGGGAACGCCCAGCGACACGAATTCGGCCCGCACCATGGCTGTAGACGTTCGAGAGTCTCAGGTTGGAAGTTGGCTATTTTTGAGCTCCTTCATTGGTGATATTATTTCAGGTTTCTGAGGCGCGTCCACCGCGGAATTTAACTTGCTAAAGCAAGAGCAACTTCAGCTAGCTGAGGCTAGCTTTCGTGAATCTGAATAGATGTTTCTGCTTCCGCAAAATGCCAAGTTCTTGGACACAGAGCCAGTTTCATGCCTAATAGACTCGACCTCTTGGATTCGCCGGCCCAAAGACACTCACACCTGTCAAGAACATGTGTCTTGCTGTGGATGAACAACTTTGACCACTTAGTTCGTTGCACCTTCCAGTCGCGTGATATGGGGCACCCTATATTTACCTGATAAATCCGATACTTTGAGGCTATTGGTCAGAAAAAAAACCTCTGCCAACGTTCGTGGAATAAATATAGGGGCCCCTGTATGGAGAGATTTGGCAGAGCCACAAGTGGCTGGCGGCGGATTCCAAATTGCAAAGTTAGCGGCGGTGGAGCTGTGTGGAGCGTGGTCCATTGCACTTACAAGAACCTGGATGATCTCATCCAGTGGCCCGCGGAAAATACCCCTGTCTATCACAGACCAGCTAACGTCAAGCGAACAAAACCTCAGGGTCTCCACGATGTGACTCGCATCCATTGGGCTGAACACAGGGCCATTCCAAGAACCGCGAGCTTCAAAGCGAAATGCTTATCTGAGCTTCAGTGGAACCAGTCTGTAACACTGGACATCCCTTTGAGTCAACACACATGTTCCTCACCACCAAACCCAAAGATCTGGAATCCCAAACGACCCAAAGATGTTCAACTCAAAGGCCTTTCCACCCCAAAAGAATCGGGGTGCAACGCCGCCCAGGACTTCGCCCAGATAGATCGCGCCCTGTCACCACGCGGCGCTGGCTGACCTCACGGGACGACCCGAAGGAGGTCGCGTGGACCAGGGCGGCGGTGCGACGTTTCTCTCCAGGGACACTCTCGCTGGCGGTCGACGACTGGGTCGTGGCCGCCCAATGGGTGAGACATCGACTGCTGCCCGGCAGGGTCGTGGCCGCGCACGGATAGACCTGAGCGGAAGGTCTAAGAGAGCGGATAGACCTGGTGTCGGTTTTGGTCGAGGTTTTGATGGGGAGCTCAGATGGCTGGTTTTCAGGCTGCTCCATCCGCTCTCCATCCGCTCGTCACCAGCTTGGGCTCACTGTTTCAACCTCAGTCAAGCGTCCCATCGGGGGGGTTGTTTGTCCCTTGGATTCTCACTTGGGTAACTTCGGGAGCATCGAAGGTACAAGACAACAACCACATGGCTATGGCTCGAATATGGGATATCGTCCAAACCCACTCTTTATAAAGAATGGAAAGTTGTCTACGACATAGGGGTTCCTAGAGCTTAATGCTAGAACTATAGCCACATCTTTCAGCATTATGGCATTGCACAATGATGACAGCATCCTCCTATCCTTTCTGTCCCTCTATGCAAGTGAAGCAACATGATGCAGCATGTCTCATCCAGAGAATGCAAATTCACTTGTAGGACCTTTGTTCAAATATCTGTTACAATCATGCAAAATCATTTCGGCTTTCCGACTCTGGCATTGTTACATGTTTAAAAACACTCCTGGTGAGCGGCCCGGTGAGCTCCCCAGCACAACACTATCTAAGATCTGTAGATGGCGACTCTTTGGGATGACAATCCCAACGTTCACCTGTCCATGTGTCAAACATGGAACGTTACCTGAAATTGTACCCTCATGTATATATATATATATGGTAAATTATTGTAAATTAATAGTAAATGGGCAAACATATCATATTATATATATATGTTATATATTGGTAAAACATTGTGTTTTCCCTCTTTTATTTAACACATTATATAGTCAAGGGAGGCAACCTTGTATGACCCCACCTGCATGCTCTTCCTTTTTCCAGCATGCTCTTCATCCCACCCGCCGTCCGACGTCCCTCCGAGCGACGTCTTGGGACTGACTTCGGCCAGACGCCGTACCACCTGCGACACGTGCAGCGTCCCACCCGAGTGGCAATGGAGTCGGGCTTTTCGCGGCGGGGGGGGGGAGACCGAAATGGCTGGTCTGATGAAGAGAGTTTCTGAAGGACCGGACGTGGACATGGATGTTGAATGTCGATGTATAACATGACCAAATGTTGTCAATCAAGTGCCAAAGGTGCTAGCACTGGTGCTAGCATTCAACCTGTCCCCTCATTGCAGTGCACCACCCACAGCACTTCGGGTCTTATCGAAACTTCTCGGTGTCCACCAAAAGCTGTGGCTAACTCAATGGCCGACATCCCACCAAACCCTGCTGAGGCCCTGCTGCCACTGTTTTGTGCCAATGCTGGGCGATCGTAGTAGCCAGCCTTTCATCATTGGGTACAAGCAGGCTTTAGGCTTTTGCAAAAATGTGCGCGCAGCGTGCAATACTGCGTGCAATGTCTCCACCCCGGAAAGGTAAACAGTCAACATGACATCTCTAGATGCATCTAAAATTTGGCAACAACACATACCAGGCAAGGAACCAACATGTGATTGCATTGACTACATCAGGATGATGCCTCCAAGGGTCATGCAACACAAACACCTCATGGCACGGTAGCGAGGTGTGGCGAGAAGTGGTGAAAACCAGGTTCACACACGTTTTTCCATACGTTTTCCCCAACGGGTCGTTTTCCACACATACACGTCTTCATACACACATTAGGACAATTTTGAGTTTGCTGGCCGAGTAGTGTTCTGTTATGGCATTGAATGCTTGACCTTTAGCTGTTGCTCCAAGCCACAACAAGTGCCTACCCATTGAAGGACTGAAGAATCTTCGTTCAGGACCTGCCGGTTTCTTTGGGAAGGACTCTGCCGTGACTTCATTGTCTACTGAAAAAGCCATGGCCCTGCGTGCCGTGACTTGAAGGTCCACCTCTGTCAGTGTATTCTCCAATACTTTGCAAAGTCTTTCTAAACTCATTGCACCCAATGTGGAAGGCAGCCAAACTGTCAATGGGCAAAGTCAAAGTGGAGTCGTACAGCGTTCTTCCAAAACCTGATATGTGGCTTTTCGTGAGTCTGTGTGAGCTTGGTCTTTTTCAGTTGATTTGCCAGTTACTCCTGGCCAAATATCACAGTCCTTTTGGCAAACTCAAGCTCTGCTATGTGCCCCTTCGCCTGCGTATTGGGTGTTTTTGATTGTCTCTGCTTCCACTCAGACTTGTCGGACGCTTAAAATGGACCTGTACATCGGCGCAGTCGGTCGCCGCCCAACGCACGTCACAGAACGCAGTGGTCAAAATCTCCGTTCTGACACCTCGTCAAGCTTTGCTTTCTGCGACTTGATGTTTTTTCTTTGTTCGGAAACTCTGTGCATTGCAAGAACTCAAACTCAAGTGGAAGCCCAACTCCTTAAATTGTTCACTCAACATGTCAATGCCTTGACGGTACGACCCGGTCTTCTGCGACCATACCACACGCTTCCGACATGCTTCCGTCACCCATCACTCAAAGCTCCACAGCGTGACCACCTGAGAGCTCCACGGATGGAAACGACACATCCACCTGACTCAAAACCAAAGGACTGACGAGCAGAAAGCCTAGTGGATTGCCGGCCCTCGGTCCTCGGTTTGGATGCACCCGTGGGTTCATGTTCATCTTCAAAGTCTTGATTGCATTTCACTTCTCCACCGTGGCTGCCAGGTTGGTACTCTTCTCGTGAGCCATACGTGTCTGTTTAGGAAGGTGGCTGGTAAGTGGGTCACCAGCCAGTAAGTTTGGGAGGGTTTCTTGATCGCCGTTGCGAAACATCACTCACCCATGGTCGCTTTTCCAACACGTTCGGCTGGGTGATGCCAAACATCATGACATGCAGTCGGATGATCTTAGATCTTTGTGGTTGTTCATGTTGTTGGTAACAGGTGCTTAGGGCTTAGGAACGATGGTTCATATTCCGGCAGCAGGTCCAGCAGGTCACCCATGCGGTTGTTCATGTCGCACTCGAAGCAGGGAAAACGAACATTCCCAAGGTTTAGCCACACCCCACGCCCAAAGCGTTGCATGGGCGCAGAATTCCCAAAAATTTGCTTCTGGGACACGAATTGGATGTCTCCACCGTCTCCTCCAAAACTCTTGGAATGAACAATTGACACACCTTTCTTTTCCTTCTGCGCATTTTTGAGAACCGTCCCTGGGTCACAAAAGGTCCTTTTGCTGACACCACCCGCCAACAGGGTACCTGCAACTTGCAAGTCTACAAGAGACCAGTTGGAGTACTGTGAAGTTGCGTTCGGAACAACTAGTGTCCACAGTCTACAGCCACCCAAAGGAATCTAATAATTACTGTGGGAAACTGGATGCGTCACACAGACTTCAAACATTTGCATGGCAAACAAGGGAAACCAACGCATGGCCCATATACTATACTCTCCAACCGGTCAAAGTGACACGTTCTTGATGACCTGTAGAGTCAACGCAAGGCCTAGCAATGTCTATGTCTCCCCAAGCAACCAGGTTTCTTAGAATTTGGGCAGAGTCCAAATGGAACCGTAGAGAACCAATCCCTATCCCCATACAGTGATCTATTTCAGTCAGCTTCCTCTAATCTCAGTCAGCCCGGGGCCCCGGGCTGCCAGTGGGTGTCGGTGGCACTGGCTTCCCTGGCTTTTTCCGGCGCCGTTTCCTTTCGTCGAGCATGAGTGTTCTTCATGACGACCACTGGGCAAACTCGGTTTCGATCGTCGACCCGATCGGTGCCCGCCGTTCAAAGGAACAGCTGCATTCGGTGTCTTTGGAACCATTTGTTGGTGCACTCAAGTGAGGGATGCCCAGAGACATGTTTGGGGGGATCCATATCCTTTCATTACAACATATTACAACTGTTTTGGAAACCCTCAAACAAAAAAAAATACCCACAGGCTGCCAGTGTTTCCTGGTCTTTGAAGCCCCGTGCCGCCTTTCTTGGCATACTCCTCGTAGTTCCGGCTGACCTCAGCAAGAGTCGTCAGATTGATGTGGCGCCGACCTGGTAAAGGACATGTTCATGATCAAAACCAACGACCAAAGGTCGATCACTGTGTATCAGAGTGTATCATGTGCAAGTCCACAATAACTGAGCACCCCACGGTGTCGAGGTGTTGAAGGTTTGGGTAGATTAAATACCAATTGATACCTTTTGTCAAACAAACAAATTGAGCCGGATGTTCTAAATCAACAACTTAGTGGGACCATGCTCTGCCCTTCGAGCACACCCAATGGTGGCAAGCCGTTGGTAAGCCATGACCAAAACTCATGGACTGTCGGAAACCATAACAGCCAGTACGGATGTCTCTCTATATCGTCTGCGTCTCATCCCATTTTGATCACCCCAACCACCGGAAAGGAAGGACCTGTTGTTTGTTTATTCGTGCATCCGCGCCACAACCGATGCGGTAAGTTGGCAAAGAACATCCGACAAAGGGCGAAAAAGAGCAGCGACGACCCCAGGGCGAACCTTCTTCCAGTTGATGATGTTCCAGAATGCATTGACCTTGGCGGCCGGAATCTCTCTCACGTCATGAAACTGTGCGGAAACGTGGTCAAAAACAAACATGATCCCTAGGGCTCCAACTACCTCCGTTTCCAAGGTGGTTAAGGTGGGTGCCAGGGGGGTCTAACCATCTTCTGAGGATATGGTCGGAGCCCTAGGGGATATACATCATGATTCATGATACAGTACAGTACTTGGAGTCGTCTTGTTACAGTATTATGTATTCTTAAAACAGTGGGACAATGTGGCTTCTTTTGGTCCTTTAATCTCTGTACAAGAACGGTCGATGGTGGAGACTTTTGAGAAGGAGTACACGATCACATGCTGATCGTGGAATGACTCCTGTCTCACCCAAGTGTTCCTGCGCAGGATGGTTCCTGTTGATTTTGCCTAGCTTTAGCATGCAAAAACACTGTCAAAGAAAACATGCAAAACGGAAAACTGCAATCACAGTGGTTGGGTACCTTCCCTCCGTCCTTTTGGATGAAAGCGACATGAACGCCCGTCCACACGGGGTCGTGCCGGCAGTTGAGAGTCGTTCAAACGAGAGTGACGACGTGAGTCCAAACTGCGACCGTTTTCCAAAACCAGGAGGTGCGAAAGGAGGGCGCCCCGCCGAAGAAAAGGAGGGTGCGGATCCAAGACACATAGTCGGCTCGTCGGTTCTGATACTTCAGGTAGTAGGCATGCTCCCACACGTCAAGGCCTCAAACAGTGCTGAATTCCTGGGATCCTCAAACTGAAATAGGAAGGCGAGTCATGTGAGTCAGGTGAGTGCATGAAAGTGACGGATGACTCACTGCAAGTAGAACTGCTTATAGTTCTCAGGCTCAGGTATTTACTTGTTGATGTAATTTCTAGATTCTATATGTTGCAAAGTGACTTGGCTTCTCGGACATAGGATCCCTTGTCTTTTGAAAGCTTCAAGGCTGGGGCTGGATATGCTGAGGTGATGTTGATGGAGCGTTATGCAAAGCATGGATGACAATTGATGACAACCTGATGTCATCTTGCATAGCATGGACAAACAAAGACCATGTGTGTATTTTTCATGTTTCGGCATGCCGACTTTGAAGGGCTACCAGATCCGGAAGATTGCATAAAACAAGATGTTCCACAAAGAGCCAACCAACTATGCCACTTCCCATCTTCGACTCATGAGCTGACCATGTCTCAAACAAACTCCTGACATGACATAAATAATGTGGTTTAATAGGCGCCCAACACGAAGCCATGAAACAAGTCTTGATTTTGTGAAACAACCTCATAATAACATTCATTAAATTGAATTTCAGAGGTGTTTTTGCATACCCTCCAAATGAAATGCCACGTTAGGAGCACCAGGTCTCTGCCACGCTGACTTAGCGCGATCACCGGTGGAACCGCCGCAAACAAAGGGCAAAACACCGCCGGAATTTGTAGCAACTGCAGCTGGGCGACCTAGGATGGGGATCATCTTCTCGACCTTGTACTCTAAACCTGGAGCGTCGAGCGATACCGCCCACTCAGAACAGCCTGTTCTACCAGTAGGAAAGTAGAGAGGTCGAAAGAAGGACAGCTAGTCAATTCTTATACAGGTCTGCATGTCGTTGGGCTTTGCTCCATCGAGTGCACCTCTAAAGGCCATGTCGACCATCGCCCGGCCCAGAAAGGTGTTCTACGGAGTACTCCATTTTCCGATCTTCGGAACATCCAGCAGCGGTCGGACCGACCGAGAAAGGATCAGAGTGGCGGTTCCAGCCAACAGTGTTGGCTTGGATTGGGCATCTTCAGTGATGGCATCGCTTCTACCCGCATGCGAGCACGCCGATCTGGCGGGGTTGACCCTTGATTGAACGAACATCGAGGACCATGTCCGAAGTCCCCAACTCTTTCTGAGCAAAGGTCTTTTGGAAGCCAAACAGGGGGAAGCCGGTGAAACCAGTGAATGGTGATTGAACCAATCCGAGTGAGAAGGATCAAGCCAGGAAACACCTCTGGTTTCCTTGACCGTTGACCCTTGTCAAAGCAATCTCTGCGCAAGAGCAAAGCACGTCTTCGGGCCTTCCATCAATGGATTGTCCTCCGCACATGGCCCCACATGTCTCGACATCTCTTTCAAGGTCTGTGCAGCATCTGAAAAAGACACCGGACTTCCTGAAGTTTGTTGGAACAACCCATCGAACAACTTGCAGTGACTCTGGTACACATGATGCCACCCGTCTTCGACAGGTGCGAGTCCGACTTGTGGAGGGGTTCAGTGTTCAGGCCTGATCTGAGGGCGTTTCTTCGCTTCAAATCGAAGGATCTGCGATCGAAGAGCCTTCCAACCGGTGGCACGTTCGCCACCAGCGCCACCAATTCGGACCGCACCCTTCGACCGACGTGTTCGGTCCCGGAAGCACGTTTTTGGTCCACCCGGTTTGGAGAGTTGGTTGACTAACATCGCAACAAAAAGGTTGGTCCAATTGGATCAAACATTTCAAGAGTGTCTCATTAGTCATTGGTGTCAAACATCAATCATGTTGAATCCAATGAGACACTCTTGAAGATCCCATCCAGATCATCCAGCTCCTATGATGAGGTTTTGTTGAGTTCCTGTTCGCCTCACCGCCTCACCCCCTTTCCACTCAGTCCTGGTTGGCGGTGGAGGTCACCTTCAACTGTCCATCCGGCGCCACTCCAAGCCACGCCCATCCGCTGCCGAAGCGGCTCAAAGCTATCTTATTGAAGGCCTCCCAACAGCCGAGGGATGACACATACTCGAAATGAAGGCATTTCATGCACCCATATGGTCTTGGCCAGTAGCCTACTTCTCCAAAAAAAAACTCATCCTCATGAGTATTCCTTTTGTTCCTCCTCAGGTGGATTATACAGCTTCCAACAAGGAGGAGAAGATAGTTGAGGTCTCCAATCATCCCCACATACATGCTTTTAACACTTTTTGAGCTAGCCTCTGTCCACTTCGACCCAAACGGATTGGTTGTGTCGGGAGCCTTTGCTTTATTGCACTCAGAAGGGAAAAAAAACGCATGAAAATGGATGATCGCGCTATGGCCGCGATCATAAGACACCAACCGATATCCAAACAAACTCCTTCGTCTCCAGCACTCACCTCCCCACAGGACTCCCCAGAGGTCTCCCGGAATCCACCGGATCGATCTCCGCCTCCTTGAGACCGTCGAGTCCACCGAAGCGATCCTCGATGGCGGCGCCCAGCTCGGGCGACGGTTCCGAGGACCCGCTGGCAGAGGCCAGGTTCACCTGGGAGAGCGACGGGTCCAAGGAGTGGGGGGTGTCGTGGGTGATTGGTGTGTGGATACCCTGTTGTCGGAAACGAAAGCCAGGAGCAACCAACTGCTGTCGACCAACTACGTAGCACATCTCAAAACGCCCTGCAGCACCGTATACAGCGATTCCTCTTCCTGGAAAGAAATAAGTCTTCCTTTTTGATCTATGAAGAAGAAAACTCGTCCGTAATAACCATAATACACCGTAATGGTGATGTTTGCTATATTTTGTTGTATACTGTATATATATAATGTAATATAGAAAATCGTGTCCTTCCAACCTGCTTGCAATGAGTCTAGGGCTGATTGAGGGATGCGGGCCAAGAGAATCCAAGCCTATAGGACCCCTATGAGACCATGGTTTGAAGAGGAGAGCTTCCTCATCCACCAGCCCTGCACCATCACCCGCCAGCAAAGGCCGCATCGTGCAATTGACTTTCACAAGTAAATACCGTGAACCAGCAAGTTTGAGTAGAATGTCACCCAAACATTCAATATACACATGCATACATATATAAACTAAATGGTGTCGTTAGAGCAGGTTGCTGATGCAAAGATGCACTAAACCATTCACCTTGCATCTTCTGCGTCACCAACCCGCCAAAACCCACCTTGGCAAAGTAAAATCACCAGCAGGCTAAGATGGCTTTCATCCGCTTTATCCGACCTACCCCCCCCCAGACCCCTAAGGACTCACTTCGTTCGCAGAAAGTATTTTCAGCCTAGCCTAACGGCGGGCTTTCGTGAACATGAACATATTTGGCTCAATCATGTACAGCTTTGTAAAGCCTGAGGAACTTGACAGGTGGTTTCTCCAACCGTAGACAATCCCTGATGTTCAATACACATCTCACAGAAGAAACTGGCTCCTGAAAGCTGCTAAGCTGCTAAAGACCTGTCCCGTACTCTTGGGAGGATCTGCAAACGTCTTGGCGCAATGTCTCATTGTTTCTGGATAGGCGCCATTGAAAAAAACCCTTCGACTTAGAGTACTCCAACATGCAACAAAACTGCACCTGTTAAGTGCTCGATCAATAAAAGACCAAAACATACTATAATAATCTTTGGTGCTTGCCTGGTGTTGGGAGGCACAAACTATGTCGGACACATCGTTGAACGTTGGCTGCACTTGCTCTAACCACCCCTACCCGTCCCCACGCCCGAGTCCTTCCGCGAGAATGACATCGTGTGGCTCCATTGTACATGGTGTGCCCAACCATTGCTAAACAAATCTTGGTTGTGCTGTTGTGAGCCAAGAATCCTAGCTATTCTATATGTTTGATCACATGGATCAGTAAGGTCTGCATGGGTTCCATATCGCTTTCGTTGCCATGTCTTCCCGCGGAAGTGCGCACGTGTTCACTCACCTGCCAGATCCCACGCTCACCAGCGAGGTGCCCAAAAGAGTGCATGGTTGTAGTGACCACCTCACTCAATGGCGAACCAATCTTCCGGTCACAAGCGGCCCGGGAGGCAGGGAGGGCGGTCACATGGTGCGGAGCGGCACCATGCGGAGGGGCACGACTGGCGACATCGTCATGAAGGATTTCAAGCACATCGTCGAATCGTCATCCCAAGGGGCCATTGGGTTAACGGCCGGAGCGATCGGACGCTGCGAAGGGAGCTCCTGGCATCGCTACGAACGGAGCATTCTTACTACTAGTAACAAGAAGCTACGATCAGGGCTCCTGGCCTTACTACAAGGAGCGATCGGACGCTACGAACGGAGCAAAGGGCATCGAATGCGAACGGAGCAAGAAGCTACTGATTGTTTCTCATGCCAAGATGCCCATCCATGTTTAATACTATAGATGTAGACTCACTAGATGTGGCACACAAACACCAAGACCCTGAAGACCCTGGTCAAATAGCTATGCTACTTTTAGCCACTTGACCCCTCCAGTTTGACCGCTTTCCACTCGGCGGCCAGTGTCGCGCCTCCATGGTTTCGCGTCGCCGGAGATGTCGCCGGCGCCGTGCGCTGCAGTTCCGCCAGCGCAACCATATCACCTGCGAAGCAAACACGGCAGTTTCAGGGACGGTTGCAAGGTCGGTTTCAACACAGGAAAAGGTGACCCTCTTATAGCCTCTTATGTTCTTCAAACAATGGGTAAGTGTGGGTATGCATGGGTCGTAGGTGACCACACGGACCGGAACCCATAAAAATAGCTAAGAAATGCAAAGAACAAAGTTTCACTTGGCCATTGATTGCTGATTGCTGGACTTTGGACTGTTCCCCATTGACGTACGGAGTTCTGCGCTCCTCATTGGCGCTCATGGTGCCTCGGATTCGTGTCCCGGCAGACCTTCTTTCCTTTTTTGGAGGCCATCGCTAGTAGGTTGGAGGCGATTCTCAGGTCCGTGCTCCACACTTTCAGTCTCCCGGCCTGAAACCTTCTTTCCTTGAAGCTCTGCATTCAGTCCAGCCACGTAGGTTGCATGGTGCTTCCTCGTGGACACGGTCAGAAACAGCGGACCGGGGACCTATTTCATGATTGATCTTGTTTTCTGGCTCGGAAGACGACCCGTGCTTTTGTTGGCCTTTGGAAGAAAAGGCGTTTGCCTTCCTGTGAAAGATAGAATCTCAGCATGGACAACTTCACAGTGCTCTGCGGTGCCCATAATTGACCATTCTGAGAGTGCTTGCGGTTGGCCTTGTCACAAAGACATATGCATTTCACAAATGGCATTAGAGTTCTAGCTCCATGTGCTACCCATCTTCAACCCAAGCTGTCATGCCATAGCATCTGATATACCATGAGTGTTCACCGCTTGCTCAAAGGTCCGTTGCCTCCAAGTGTCCCGTGATGGATTCGCATGGTCTGCTCATCGATATAAGGCTCTAAAGCATCGTACCTGGCGTCGATGCTTATATAGGTTTTTGAAAATTTTATGTGCTGAACACACACTCTGACACTTGTATTCAGTGACTCAATTTCCACGATGGGAAGGATGGTGAAGAACCGCAAGGTGAAAGGTCCGCAAACTTGTAGGTGTTTCAAAAAATTGTTGTTCACGTCTGCAGAAACGAGCGGCGCGCTGCGAGTCGGCTGCAAAGCTAAGCTGCAAGAAGCTCGGCGAAGTTTGGGGGAGGGAAAACATGAAAGACCATGGAATCAAACCGTGCGGATTGGACAGCGTGAGCAACAGTTTCTTAGCAGGTACACGGTCAGACGTCTCTGACCGCATCCCATGACATCACTAGCTTCGTTGGCCAGCGTCGTGATGTCATGCGCTGGCCCCCTGCACGTTGAAAGTGGTGGAAAAACGGTGAAAAGAGTGGCGGTGGAAAACCCTTTGTCCAGGGGTGGACACACACAGATCGCCGTCTTCGGCGCTTTTTTCTGATCGCTCGTGTTGACGGAGAGTGTGTTGTGAGGCTGAGCTGAGTGTAAGCTTGTTGTCAAGTGTGGTCATGCATCTCGAATTAGAGTGGAGAACTCCACGGAACAAGCTTGAGTTCTGCTGATGAAAAAGGTCACGGCATCGATCCAAAAAATGCAACATGTAGAAAAACAACATGCATGACTGATCAGAAAGCTGGCGGAAGAGAAAGCTGCCGTGTTTAGGCCCGGCGGCCAATGCATCAGTTGATTCTATGGGGGTGGCCAAGACTTCCGGTGAAGGTCCAGTGGAAGTGGTACGTTGGGGGGGTTGAATTCCGATGCAGAAAACGGCGCCCCTGTGACGGGGATCACACTCAGCACCCGAGTGGGGACGGCTGAGCGAAACACACTCTGACACTTGTATTCAGTGACTCAATTTCCACGATGGGAAGGATGGTGAAGAACCGCAAGGTGAAAGGTCCGCAAACTTGTAGGTGTTTCAAAAAATTGTTGTTCACGTCTGCAGAAACGAGCGGCGCGCTGCGAGTCGGCTGCAAAGCTAAGCTGCAAGAAGCTCGGCGAAGTTTGGGGGAGGGAAACATGAAAGACCATGGAATCAAACCGTGCGGATTGGACAGCGTGAGCAACAGTTTCTTAGCAGGTACACGGTCAGACGTCTCTGACCGCATCCCATGACATCACTAGCTTCGTTGGCCAGCGTCGTGATGTCATGCGCTGGCCCCCTGCACGTTGAAAGTGGTGGAAAAACGGTGAAAAGAGTGGCGGTGGAAAACCCTTTGTCCAGGGGTGGACACACACAGATCGCCGTCTTCGGCGCTTTTTTCTGATCGCTCGTGTTGACGGAGAGTGTGTTGTGAGGCTGAGCTGAGTGTAAGCTTGTTGTCAAGTGTGGTCATGCATCTCGAATTAGAGTGGAGAACTCCACGGAACAAGCTTGAGTTCTGCTGATGAAAAGGTCACGGCATCGATCCAAAAATGCAACATGTAGAAAAAACAACATGCATGACTGATCAGAAAGCTGGCGGAAGAGAAAGCTGCCGTGTTTAGGCCCGGCGGCCAATGCATCAGTTGATTCTATGGGGGTGGCCAAGACTTCCGGTGAAGGTCCAGTGGAAGTGGTACGTTGGGGGGGTTGAATTCCGATGCAGAAAACGGCGCCCCTGTGACGGGGATCACACTCAGCACCCGAGTGGGACGGCTGAGCGAAACACACTCTGACACTTGTATTCAGTGACTCAATTTCCACGATGGGAAGGATGGTGAAGAACCGCAAGGTGAAAGGTCCGCAAACTTGTAGGTGTTTCAAAAAATTGTTGTTCACGTCTGCAGAAACGAGCGGCGCGCTGCGAGTCGGCTGCAAAGCTAAGCTGCAAGAAGCTCGGCGAAGTTTGGGGGAGGGAAACATGAAAGACCATGGAATCAAACCGTGCGGGTTGGACAGCGTGAGCAACAGTTTCTTAGCAGGTACACGGTCAGACGTCTCTGACCGCATCCCATGACATCACTAGCTTCGTTGGCCAGCGTCGTGATGTCATGCGCTGGCCCCCTGCACGTTGAAAGTGGTGGAAAAAACGGTGAAAAGAGTGGCGGTGGAAAACCCTTTGTCCAGGGGTGGACACACACACACACACACTTGAGATTATGCGTACTGATTTGGTTGCGGTGTGCCACACGCCGGCCTAAGTGAAAAACCAATATCAAGTCTAACACTCCAAACGGATCCCAGTGACTCCAAGGTTGACTGAATGAACCGCCAGCAGGCCGTAGCTGGGTGTCCTTTGGATGTACCACACTTGGTTCGGAGTCCATTGGAACGAGGGGTGTTTTTGGTGACCGGAGACCGAAACGAGTCGAACGAAACAGGTCCAGTTGTCCCATTTCTGCACCCTAAAAACATCTGTTGAATCTATGTTTTGGCTTGTGAATCTCAGTTGAACCAAGTAAGTGGACACAAAGAACACAGGAAGTAGTCAATTGTGTTGCGTATGCAGTTGTATCGTTGAGACAACTTAGGAGCCCCATTTTGGCGAACCAAGTGTGCTCGGCAGCCCCGGCCGACCCCCGGCCCTAGCAAGTGCATCCCTTCATCACCGTCGATCGTTCGTTTGATTTTGTCTGCTTTGATCCATCCCAACCTCTTTTTGCAACAAGAAGAACGTGAAACCATGTGAAACTCACTTCATGTCCACACCTTTCGAAGAAGAGGACGGGTGCAAATTCATGTGCATACTCTCATATTGGCACTGGTCAACGAAAAGCGATAAATCAAATCCAGCATATTCTGGCATAATATGTGCTGAGCGAGAATCCTCCCAGCTTCCCAAAGCTCCATTCTCCCAAATGGTATTGTCATTATCATGATCAATCATGAGTTTCTCCAGAACCCCGACCAAGTCAGGGATCACCACCCGAACTGACATTGCCAGCTAGCCACCATCAGCCAGCCTCAGCCCACCTACATGTTCAACTAAGTCGTCCTGCTAAGCTACTCATACGGCAAGGCCGGCAAAGAAAAGATCTCGCCCGCTGCTCCCACCCAGAGCGCCATCGCCATGGCGCTGGTCGGAACGTGGAACCACATGGCGCCCTTTTCGGCCGCGGTGCCACTGGTGGCGAATCGACCCGGCAAGCTGCCCTTTGAGCGATGCTGGCAACGGTGCGGTACGGGGGTGCTATTTGGGTGCTCAACTGGTGAGAAAGGCACTGGTCAAATCACCATGGATGGCAGTATGGCCTAATCATTTACCCATCATTTACGAGTCGAAACGGGATGAACATGGATTCCCAAAATACTCTTCCCGCCCCATGGATGGTGGATAGGGCGTAACCAGGCTGCAGTCTGAGGCTTCAAAATCCCCAAAACCATCCAAAACCATCAAACACCTGATTTTGTACGTGAAAAACACCTCTATTTCATCGGTTTGAGGGCTGCTGTAAAGAAATCGTCGTCACGGGACGCAACCAAGTTGCACCTTCCCCCATGCTTCTCCCAGTCGTCTGAGACCCACTCTCCTTAGTCTATACCCGGTTCTCAGGCCTCGCCAGCACCGACAGCGGCCTTGTTCTGGAAGGTCTCCTCCCAGTTGGGATTATTCATCCTGGCGATGGCGATCAGTTCATGGAGGGTGGCGACAGGCTGGAGATGTTCGATATCTATCTTGAAATGTCTTGATGTGAATGATGTCAATGATGTGTTATTTGTCAATGAATGATGTGTTATCTTGAAACATCTACAGTTGTGTGTTATTTGTCAACATATCTTGATGTGAATGATGTCACGCATACAACTACCATAGAAATGCGACATCAACCATTCGTGTTTTCTGAGACTTTCAAGGGCTTGGAGGGATGTGAGCGCTTCAGGCCTCGAAGCGTGAACAGCGCGCGGTTTTTCGCGCGTCCAGATGGTCACAATCTCCTGGTATTGTTTCGAAGTGGCTGAGTCCCACTAACAGTGAGCACAATCGATGAGCACAAAAGCAGCACCAGGAAAATTGAAAAAAAAGGTCTGGGTCCAATCAAATCTCCCATGCACTGCAAAGACTCTCCTGCTTTCATTTTGAAATGTGGGGCTGGTCCCGGCTGGCCTGGGCTAGTGGCTCTGCTTTCATTTGAAATGTGGGGTTGGTCCCTGGCTGGTTTGGGCTGGTGGCCCTGCTTTCATTTGGAAATGTGGGGCTGGTCCCTGGCTGGCCTGGGCTGGTGGCTCTGCTTTCATTTTGAAATGTGGGCTGGTCCCTGGGCTGGTGGCTCTGATTCTCGATTTCGTCAAATCTGGTGCTAGAATTCGTCAAATCCGGTGCTCGATTTCGCCAAATCTGGTGCTCGATTTCGTCAAATCTGGTGCTAGAATTCTTCAAATCTGGTGCTCGATTTCGCAAAACCTGCTGATTTTCTGGAAATTCTGCCCAGGGCGGAGACACAATCCAACTCAAACTCAAAAATCACTTACTGGCTGGTGCTCGAATTCGTCAAATCTGGTGCTCGAATTCGTCGAATCTGGTGCTCAAATTTGTCGAATCTGGTGCTCAAATTCGTCAAATCTGGTGCTCGAATTCGTCAAATCTGGTGCTCGAATTCGTCAAATCTGGTGCTCGATTTCGTCAAATCTGGTGCTCGATTTCGCCAAATCTGGTGCTAGAATTCGTCAAACCTGGTGCTAGAATTCATCAAATCTGGTGATTCTTGTGGTGGTCCTTGGTGGTGCTCGATTTCGCAAAATCTGGTGCTAGAATTCGTCAAATCTGGTGCTCGATTTCGCCTAATCTGGTGCTCAATTTCTCTGGCTGGTGCTCGATTTCGCAAAGCCCAGTGGTCGGGCTGGTGCCAGAGCGGGCAAAGCGGAGACACACGCGCGCAAAAATTGTGCTCTGGCTGGTGCTAGAATTCGTCAAATCTGGTGCTAGAATTCGTCAAATCTGGTGCTCGATTTCGCCAAATCTGGTGCTAGAATTCGTCTAATCTGGTGCTCGAATTCGGCAAATCTGGTGCTCGAATTCGTCAAATCTGGTGCTCGAATTCGTCAAATCACCCCACCATGACCTTTGACAGTGGTGGACAAGCAAGACAAGCATTCACCATCTTATATCATTTGCAAGGCCCACACACATACACACCTTACAGAAGGGCACTGGGTATGGGGCAGGGGATGGGTGAAGTGAGGTATGATTCTGATCATGGTGAGATCTAAACTTTTCAATCTGGGTCAACCCCAGCAATTCATTGACCAAAATGTCCCAAAACCAAGAGCCATTTCCAGCAATTCGCTGGTGCTCGTTTTCATGAACACACTTAATAAAAATCCCTTGTTGAACTGTTACTGGGACTCAGCCCCATCTAAGGTATTGTCAGATGTGTACTGTAGGGAGTCTGTGCTGAGTGAAATCGGTGCGAGTCCTGGAGCACCAATGTTCTTGTCGTTCTCGGACAGGTGATGGATGAACAGGTGATGGATGGTGGGAAATCAGCGATGGTGAGGAAACCAAGTGTTGGGGGATCACACACTGACATG
>CAXIVM010000137.1:0-57013 GCA_964035705.1 Porites rus
GAAGAAGTCAACCAAAATTGTGATACTTATATAAGTCATTGTGACATATTGTGACATCCTTTGAGATTGTTCTTTTCTGAAGATTGGATGACTTCTCGTCTGCAATTGTGTCTGGACGTTTATCTTTGTTCATTCTATCCAAGCTTGCCTCCCCTCTGCTCCTTCCACTCCTTGTTTCCTCTCTGACTCACTGGTCCGGTGTTTACCTTTCCCATACTTCCACGCTCTGCCACTCAAAAGTAAAGTTGAGCTAACTTCTTTGGCATGAGCTTGATACATGTGCCAAACATCACCCTTCTTTCGCACAACTCTCATAAGCTAGGAACAATATGGAAAAATTGAACCCGCCAATGCCGAAGCATTTGGCATTGCAATTAGTGGATGCAAGTTCAAGAACCCCAAAACAGCCTTCTTTCTTGATGACACTTGAGGTGTTAAAGCAAAATTCTGAACACACGACTTACCTGTGAAAAACCCAGAGGATGACCAGACACCAGACTCAGTCAGCCTGGCGGATTCCCTTACCAGAACAGTCTGAGTCTGGATGAAGAGATTACAGGATGGGATAGGCTCCAAACAGCATTTTTGGATAACTCACAAGGTGTACTTACGCGGTCGTTGGATCTATTGCAAGTTGCCAACCACATCCGAAATGCAAAATTTGAAAGATGCAAAACGTAGGGCTGGACCGGCTGGACCGGGATCAGGCGTTCCAGAATGCCGAACATGTTGCGATCAGAGTTCCAAGGATCCAGAGTTCCAGGCTAAGAGTTGAGATGGCGCTCCAAGACCCAGGAAGACCCTATACCATCTATACCTTCCAGCCATGGACCTATCAGCGCATTCACAGGTCCGATCCCACCTTGATGGTCGGCTTGAGCACTGGTCTTTTGGAATCGTCTAGGACATTCTGCAGGAGACGTTCATTCTGCTTGGGTCGCTCCGGTCGATCTCCCTGGCAGAGGCAATCTTGGCACCAACGCGTCAAGATTCTTTGAACCGTTAAATGATGTTAAATGTATTCGAGAATGAATCTGTTGGAGGCCATCACTCTTGGGTTGGAGGCCATCGCTATCAGGTTGGAGGCCATCGCTTTAGGTTGGAGGCCATCGCTCTTGGGTTGGAGGCCATCGCTCTTGGGTTGGAGGCCATCGCTCTTGGGTTGGAGGCCATCGCTATCAAGTTGGAGGCCATCGCTTTAGGTTGGAGGCCATCGCTCTTGGGTTGGAGGCCATCGCTATTAGGTTGGAGGCCATCGCTATCAGGTTGGAGGCAATCGCTATTAGGTTGGAGGCCATCGCTATTAGGTTGGAGGCCATCTCTTTTAGGTTAGAGAGCCATCGCTATTAGGTTGGAGGCCATCGCTCTTGGGTTGGAGGCCATCGCTCTTGAGTTGGAGGCCATCGCTTTTGGGTTGGAGGCCATCGCTATGAGGTTGGAGGCCATCGCTAGTAGGTTGGAGGCCATCGCTTTTGGGTTGGATTTCTGGGCTCAAACTCGACGGCTGCGAGGGATCTCTCTCCTCCTTGCGGCAACTCTCAAGCAACAGGTCATGCCAAGATCTGCGTTCAGCTGTCACCGCTGCGTCCCATGAATGGTTGCGCTCATAAAATTATGAGTGTTCGGTGCTGCCAGTGGTGCATATGAAACAGTGCAGCCTGGGCCGCAGCTTCAAGGCCATGATTGAAATGCGTTGAAGACCGCTGTCCAGCCAGAGAATGGAGGACCTACATGAACCTACAATGATCCAAGGACATTCCCCAAAATGTCCTTCTCCTTGTCCTTCTGCTTTTCATCCTTTTGCTTTTCATCTTTCTCTTTTCCTTCTGCTTCTTCATCAACCTACTCGGATAGAATGCTGCATGTGCTTGACCACAGAAGGATCTTGAAAATAACTTTTGCCGCTGTGACTCTGTGACTGAGCAATCCATTGGTGGCCAGGTATATAATGGGTTGAATCCAATGCAAAGGTTGAAGGGGAGCATCTGGCCTTCGGCAACATTGCAGGGTCGAGCCACCTCAGTCATGATTTCAGCTTTGCCTTGAACCAACCAACCAACCAACAAACCAACCAACCAAGCAAGCAAGCAAGCGAGCAAGCAAGCAAGCAACTCTAGCCACAAATGAGGATGCCCCAGTTTGAGCTTCAGCTGTCGAATTATAAGAGAAATTAAATTGACCATCTTGATCCTCTCCTAGTGTCCTGACTGAGTACCTATGCTTTCTGAATTCTTTGCTTTATTCGGAGTCCTTATTTTCCTGGACTGTTTCCCTGCTCAGCCGAGGGTCAACAAGGTGTCCACCCAAGGCAGCTTTGAGATGCTCTCATCCAAAGCTTGCCGCCTCGCCTGGCACCATTGAGCAAGGCTGAATGAATCAGGTTGTCAGGGCACAAATGGTATTAATCCTTCAGAAATCTAGCAGGTCCCTGACTTGTGTATGTGTGTAAATGTCCTTCCAAACACGTACTGAAAGTAGACATCTACACGACTACTTTACCTTGAGAACCATCGTTTTGCTCACCTCGCAATGATTCGTTGCATTGCGCAAGTGTCGATCAAGAAAGCGCCGCACCTGGAAAGCACCAATCTCAGAGCTCAGCAACATGCCAGACGATTGTTGCTATATACATACTGTAGCTTTTGAGTCCAGTTGCTTGAAGCCTACAAGTGCCAACGAGGAGAGAGGAGAAAGCTTGAAAGCTCTATCCTCTTAGCTCGCGCAGTCGCGCATTGCACCTGTGTTGGCAATGACCGCACGCCCTTATCGCTAAAGGCCGATGCCATCAAGGAAGCTTCAGACCCTGGCGGCACCACAATGCCTCCCGTTGCACGCGACATCTCCAAGCCGAATGAATCGAATGCGTGAAAGGTGCCCTCAACATTGTCTCAAGTCTCAAGTCTGCATGTCTTCTTGGGCACCAAATTTATTCAGTCTTGCTCAGCGACTCAGAGCCTGAGATCACACGCAGAAGAAGGTTTCGAGGCATCCCTGAAAATGCCTGGCCATGAGGAGCGTCCAGAACCCCTGGAGAGTCTGAAGTCGAATGAGGCCAGAACAATTAACTTGGAGCATTCAAAAGAGCAGAGATGTCCCGAGGATTACAATCAGTCTGCCACTCACCTCATAGCGAGTGGCATGTGCATCAAATGCAGCGACACCTCAGGCGGCAACTATCAGCAAGGTGACTGACTTCTATGTGGGCAATCAACATCAACTGCTGAACAATGGCTGAAGCTTTACCGACCCATGTCGTCTCGTTTTACTGGGATACTCTGGCAGTCTTGGTATCGGTTTGGCGAATCTCGACTTCCACAAAGCTTTGACCCCAGCAGAAACCTGAACAGCTTCAAGAGCGAGATGACTCCAACAAGCCACAGGCAGTGAAAACTCGTGACTCATTGTGACGTTGTATAGTACACTAAGACTGCTAAGATCCTATGGATTGGGTTGACAACTCAGCCTGTTCTTGTCCTGCTTCTCTTACAGTGCACATGCAACTCTGTACTCCTGACTTGTCATTCGTCACAGCTGGTCGAGTCTTTTCTCGAGCGTCTCATGTTTCAGTGATAAACACAAACATGGAAACTCCAGAATCAACACATGTCCAAACGTGGAAACCTGTCCTGTATGTTATGCATGCCCAAATTCCTTATCCACCTTGTGACACATTCATGTTTGTACAGGGGCCCGCGAAGGTCTGGGATATTCATCGAGGGGTCTGTCACTCGTTTCAACACAGCATGTGCACACAACATCCCGTCGGACATGCTGCCTGCAGAAAATGGGGCGCAAAACGAGGGGGCCTTCTCTGTCCCTGAGGTAGCCAGCAGTACCTACAAAACGGCTTGGCCTTGAACGACACAACAGAAACCGGTCACCGCAGCGCTACGCCACTATATGTGCAACCCACACTTGCAACTGAATACCTGCTACATAATATGACATATAAATGCCTGACAACAAGACTGATTAACAAGACTGATTGTAGAGACTCCATTGTTTGAAACTAGGTTTGAGATACCTTGGACTTTTTGGATTCCTGCGCGCTTGGCGGCGGCTTCATATATACGTATGATGTACATTAAAGCTAGTTCTGATGACACAGCAAAACATTAAAAATGCATAAACACAAAAACAATGAATGCAAAACCAATGCTGCAAAAAATGCAAAGAACACAAAAAACAAGTCACCAAGGGAAACGTTGGAATGCAAAAAATGCAAACCAAAACAATTAATTGTCCACGCCAAAAATGCAAAACCAATGCACAAAAAATGCAAACAAAAAGCAAAACAAAAGCGAACAAAAACGTTCTGGTCTTTGCTTTTGTCTTTATTGTTTGCTGTTTTTTTTGCCTTTAGCTTGCCTGTCTTTGTGCGGTGTTTTTGCATGTTTTTTGCATTTCCTTGGGAAAACTCACAAAGACACACAAACAAAACGCAGAAAATCGGATAAAAAATCGCAAAAATATCGCACACAAAATGCACAAACATCAGAGGAAAAAAAAACGCACAACGTCTTTGTTGCTTTTGTTTTGTGATTGTTGTTTTTTTTAAAATGATGTGTTGCGTGTTGTTTGCTCTTTTTGCGGCGTCTTTTTGCAAGTTTTGTGCTTTTTGATATGCACTCTTTTTGACCAGCTGCCTTTTTGTTTGCCTTTTTAAAACCTCCTGGTCATCATTTCTGAGTGTGGTTTTACATTTATTTTGCGCTTTTTGTTGAATCCTTGAGATTTCAGAGTTAGGCTGTAAGGCACATCATAAGTATATACATATGATTCTAGTAGTAAATGATCTGAATCAAAAGCAATCTCCCTTCGGCTCTGTACATTCGCGCAAGAAGATTTCCAGCCGCTACAAGTCGGCCAGTAATCAATTTGGGCATATCTCTCAGCAGTGAACGGGGGTATCATTTGTCTTCTCTTTGTAGGTGATTAATCTGTCCGGTGAGTTCGAGAACTGGCTGCGTTTGAAATTGTCAGGCGGTGCATGTTGCACCACCCGAGGAAAAGCGCCCCACGTTCTGTTGTTTTTTCGTTCATGTTATTTAAGTATTCCATGCCTCTCCCAATAATATATGGAACAAATATATGGCCCACACAAATCTGCATTCCCTTCTCTAATGTGATGGATTCTAGCATTCCAACATGTCCTCTACATAATGCAATTCCTTGCGATAACTGGTCATATAAATCATCAGTGGGAAAACCGCTGTGTGGGGCATAGGCACAAATATATAAATGTCAGGTCGTACCCATGTGAGGTAAACGTTACTGTGGCAATTCGGCCGTTTATGTTCTTAACATCCTTTAATGAGTTTAGAAAACAATTTGTCACCACTATACCAACTCCTGCAATTTTTTGGTGGCTGGTCCCATTATTGGCAAAATTATTGGGCCTTTTGTTGGCTATACTGCGCTCTCTCTCTCTCTCTCTCAGAATGGGCAGTCTAGCTAGGTTCTTGTGTTGAACGACTGCCACAGCCTAATTTCCGACGCAAACAAAGATGGGTGCCGGAGACAAGCAGAGACACCACAAAAAACCACAAAAGAGGCAACCTAAGCAATCCAGCACAGCCAGACAAGTGACCACATCGGCATTTACAGTTTGCAGTGTTGTTGGTTTTTTGTTTCCAACAACATTGCCAAAACACAACCTATACAATTTGTTGGACATCTAAAACTGAAAAAAATGCAGCGGCCTTGACCCCAAACAGCAGCGGCTGCTTGATTGTTCTTTATGCCGACAAATTTGAAAGCTTTTCCGCCAGCTTTGAGCCAGTGGAAACAAAGAAAACAAAGAATACGCCAGCATTTACCCCAGATAGCAAAACGATGTCTGCGGACAGCACCCTGCAGCCCTTCACCGCCCTCCAACGGTGCCAGCACCCTGGCTTCCAAGCGCAGGGCCAAAGACATGTCGCAGCAGCATCCTCGAGCGGCACCAGCCGCAGCCCCAGCTCCCATGGTCCAAAGTGCACAGAGCAGCGGCACAAAGCAGCGGCACCAGCACCCAGGCTCGAAAACGCACACATGCAGCTCTTCCTATACTTGAAGTAAGAATCCCAATAGTTCACGCTATCTTGTGAAAAACAAAGCAGAATCATCTCAGTCTAGAGTCTAGCATCCAGGAAGAGCCATGGGAGACAAAGGGACACAAAAACACTTATAATAGGGCCGCGACTTAATTTGGGAATTTTTTGTTTGTTTCTTTTTTGGATTTTTGTTGTTTTTCGTGTTTCGTGGCAGGTGCAGTACTCGTGGACCTTGCAATGCACATTTCGTGGCAGGTGCAGGACTTTGTGGATGTGGAAGTGCAGAGCTGGTGGCAGGTGCAGGACTTTGTGGGCCTTGGAGTGCAGATTTCGTGGCAGGTGTAGTACTTTGTGGCCCTTGGAGTGCAGATTTCGTGGCAGATGCATGACTTTGTGGACCTTGAAGTGCAGATTTCGTGGCAAATGCAGGACTTTGTGGGCCTTGGAGTGCAGATTTCGTGGCAGGCGCAGGACTTTGTGGGCCTTGGAGTGTAGATTTCGTGGCAAATGCAGGACTTTGTGGATGTGGAAGTGTAGAGTTGCTGTGCAGATTTCGTGGCAGGCGCGAGACTTTGTGGACCTTGAAGTGCGGATTCCGTGGCAGGTGTAGTACTTTGTGGATGTTGAACTGCAGATAGACAGATAGAAAGATAGAAAGATAGAAAGTTAGATAGATAGATAGATAGATAGAGGAGGCATATTCGCTTGGTTAGAAAGTTTTGCACCGGGGAGTTCACCTTAAAATATTGATTTCGTGGCAGGCGCGGGTGTCGGGGATGAAGTGCAGATTCCGTGGCGCAGGGGGGGTTGGGGGGGGGCGCAGCGCCCCTCCCAGCAGCACACCAGATCCAAAGGTGAGCAGCTCGTGCTTGCTTGCTTGCTTGCTTGCTTCCTTGCTTGCTTGCTTGCTGGCTGGCTTGCTTGCTTGCTTGCTTGTTTGTTTGGTTGCTTGCTTGCTTCCTTGTTTGGCTTCGTCTTTGCAACGCAAAAAACAGGAAAAGCAAATGCAAAAAGAGAAAGGAGAACAGCTGCCAAAAAGAAAGAAAGAAAGAAAGATAGAAAGATAGATAGATAGATATAGACAGATAGATATAGACAGATAGATAGGCCAAAAAGCCAAAAGCCACAAAAGCCACAAAAGCCACAGAAGCCACGAAAGCCAAAAGCCACAGAAGCCACGAAAGCCACAAAAGCCACGAAAGCCAAAAGCCACAGAAGCCACGAAAGCCAAAAGCCACAAAAGCCAGAAGCCACAGAAGCCAGAAGCCAGAAGCCACGAAAAACAAAAAATCCAAAAAAGGAAACAAAAAAAACTCCAAAATTAAATGGCCCTTCCTTATAATATAGGTGCTATGGTGGTGAAGAGCCTCGCGGTGCTTTGGAGTACCATCGTACGCGCACGCCCCAAGAAAATGCTTCAAAAATAGTTTTCTTGACAGGCGCCGAACAGAAACAATAACCCGCTGGTGTGCGAAGCTCTACAATAGTCTACCTCTTGCGCAACGGCAAATGGCCTCCAACGTCCGTGCTTGGAGTCACAGGCCGCCTGTCCCTCAAAGAGGCTGAGTCCGTACAAAGGATGAAATGGGTAGCTGCCAGGTAGCTAGCTCTTGCACAACAGTTTTGTGATGTTTGGTTGGCAAAAGATGTATGCAATTCCAATTTCCAGGAAAACAGTTTTGCGGGAGGAAAGGCCTCCTACTGGCTTGCCAAATATATCAAGACTTGAATGCAAGGCCTAGGCCTAAAGGGCAACTGGGAGAAGGGATAACCTCATGCCTCCTTCCGAAGGTGAGCATTCACAAGGTAAGTCTTCAGATATATCATGGCGTACGTCATTTTCTCTTCAAGACCTTTGTAACCCTTTTGAGAAAAATAGAGGGGAACAAAAAAACTTCCTGGACCTTCGACGGTTTTGCGAAATATATAGACAGCTTGCTTGCTGCATTGACAATGGCAGCAAGTCCTTCCCAGTCCATCTCTCTCTCTCTCTCTTTTTTCCCCCTCTCTCCTTCCTCTCTCTCCAAAAACCTCTTCAGTCTTAGCACCCCAGCTGTGGGCTTGGAGGGCCAAGGCTTGACAGCATCGATGCCAAAAACATTTCAGGTGTGTGGGCCACCTCAATGGAGGTGTTATGCTGCCATTTTCTTGCTTTTCTTGTGGGTGAATCTGTGGTTGACCTCTACAGCCCTGTTGTCATGTCACAAAAACTCCACGTAGTTGTTCCGACATCTGAGTAGAGTTTCTCAGGAGACTGTTGCACGAACATTCCAGACCAGAGTCTGAGGCTCCATACACTTGCTCCAGGCGGCAGCACCAGGTGAACGTAAGAGTCCACACATTTCTGAAAGGCAAACAAAAATTTCAGGAAGTGCGCAATCTGATTTCAGACAAATATATATATATATATATGTATATTACCAGTACCAGCGAATCTTGTTTGTCAAAGTTGGTGTGTGTGTGTGTGCTAGCTACCTCAATATGATCTTCAAGCAAAATTTCTTCGTATATGTTCTTGTACTGAGCCTCCCACAAAAAGCTGTGCTAATTCCCGAGGCTCGTAAAGGGTGTTGATGTCCGGAAGATCCTCTACCTGCCAGACTCTCATTCTTAAGCCAGCCACAGACCCGTCGATCCTCCGTGTCAAGAGGCAAGGGCCGCAAGGGCTCCTGTGAAACATCCCTCTTTGCTGTGTCCTTTGTGAAGAGCGTAGCCCTCCCCTGCCTCCTTACGAAATGAAGTAGTAGGCGCCAACTCAATCAAGTAAGAAAGTAAACACGCTACTTGGAAGCGCTAATGATATCGTTCCTAGGTTTTGTAAGGAAACTTGGGTTGCCATTTCTACATTCAATTAGCTGCATGTCCACTGAGTTCACTGGGCCTTTTTCTTGATGCCGATGCTGTGCGGGATGTGCTTCCGCGGCATTGCAGGCTTCCAAATCTCGCCTTGAACAATCATTTCGCTGGCAACTTTCAGACTCTTCAATGCAGCAAGAACAGGGCAAGACTCAACTTGCGGCCAGGAGATTACCATCTTATCTTGCAGCTCAATCTATGCAACCTGCAGGCACCCCACTTTCTCTAGAGCTTCGTCGACGTTCATCACTGCTGTCATCCTTAGGTTTGCAGAATAAACATGTTGGCCCAATGTCCAAATGTCTCAGAGTCTATAGAGAACCATCAGCCTCTCAATTGCTTCTTTCAGCATCTTCATGATACCTTGTCGGATCCGTGTTATTTACACCCAACCCTTTTGCAGTACTTGGGCCATCCGGCCACTGTGCCTTCTTCAGATTCAGAGCCTGGCAACTGGAACGTCTAAAGGTCAACTCAGACTGGCTTCAAAAGGCTGTCCTCGCCTTCCCCTTGGCCTGAAGAAGTGCAGCTTGAGCCCTGCGCAGCTCCAGATTCAACTGAAAGCTTCAAATGCTAAACTGACTCAAACCTCGCTGGTAGCACAGGCCAAAACGATTCCTCTGGATGTCATTGCAATTGCAATTGGACCCTTAAGCGCCCTTGGTTCGTAAAGTCTGTGAAAAGCAAGCAAACATTAAGCATTGGCACTAGAAATCAGTCCTCATCGGAGTCTGCCATACTGCCTGGCTAAGTAGGCATGCGTCATGCGTTCACACTCATCAAACTGATGCGTGCAAGCACTAGTCGATTTGGGAAAATGTTCAAGAGATCGCACGTGCGACAAGTGGAAGTCATCACACAGCCTTCTTCACCATTGCCAGCGCCTCAGGCGAGCTGGTGATACGTTTGTTGTGGTACTGGGACGAGAGCCTGATCGGATTCCTTCTGCTTCCTTTTTTGGTAGTTTGATTCATGGCTGGCCAGGATCTTAAGGGTGCTCAGAATCTTGAAACGGAGTCGACGGAGTGCACGCAAAAATGTCACACATCAAATCACATCACCAGGGCCTGGGATTTCTGCCACTGGCCCAGCTGCATTGTTGGGCATGATATCCATAGACCTGCAAAGGAGAGCAAAGGAGTCTCTTCTACCTTAATGGGCTCCGCCGAAAAAAACAATCTGGGAAAAGGAAACACCACGGGAAGGGAAAACACCAATCTGGGAACTGAAAACACCCAACCCTACCTTAATTTTCCCCAAAAATCTAGGAACCAAATCATCAGTGCGAGCGCTTCTTCAAGGAAGCTTCCCCCGCCGCCTTTGGGGCGGCGGGAGAAGCACGAGCAGGACTTGTAGGTAGTAGCTACCTAGCTACTAGCTACCTAGCTACTACCAGCTACCTAGCTACCTGCCTCACCTCTTAGCGGCCTACCCCCCTTTAAAAATTTAAAAGTTCTTCTATGAAGACCAACACGTTTACCCGCCCCATCAAGCGATCAAATGCAAAAAGGTCGGCCATCCACAAGGCACTCCCTCTGCACTTTAGCACTTCCCACTCCAAAAGGGTGTGATTTCTTCCAAATAAAACCACTTGGTGGGCATCATTAGCTGCAGCTCAACGCACTTGGTGCGGTTCTCGGGACTTATGTACAAAGAGGTTGCTTGCGAGGGTTGGATGCCCATCTTTCAGGCCTCCTGTCCTTTCGCTTGCATCTCTTTCAAGGGGCGAATCCATCAGACGAGGGTGGGCTGTCAGTCCCCTCTCCTCGAAATCCAATTGGCATAGGAGGAAGAAACTTGGGACTGGTGGGCCCCTCCTCAGGCATTTTGGACGGTTTGTCCAATGTGTCAGTTGGGGAAGGATGAAGGGGATGAAGCGGATGCGGATGAAGTGCCGTGGCGGCGTCCGAAACTCCAGCGGCCAGTAACTCCTGGAGCCGTTGTGTCAAGAGTTCTTCATGAATGCGTCGAGTCTCCACTGTACTCTCCTTATGCGGCCAGATCGTATCACGCTGAGAGCACATGAGAACGAACAGAACATAATAGAACATCGTTTATTGACAGTTGAAACTTCTCAGGCTGCTGTAATGTCAGGAAGTCAGACAAGTCACATACTTTGCAAAAATCTCCACAGGGGCTTTGGCTTCAGATTTTGGCGCCAATGCATGGGCTGAAAGCAAAGTGGCCGCATCCAACGCCTGACTTAGTAGCCGAAGCGCCAAGTGCTGCGCCTCTTCCAAAGTCGAAGGACGCACAAGTGCGTCAACCAAATATTTCCGAAGAGTCCGAGCTGATGCGTCACACTCGCCTACCAAGTTCTCAAGTTTGACACTTGGCGCTCCTTCTCTCTCTCTCTCTATCTCTCTCATTTCTGATTTGTTAAAAGGAGTCGGAGTGTCCACTAATCAAATCATCAAAGAGCCTCGTGATACTTGTTTGACTCATACACACCACATCAAATCACCACTGTCCAGACTCCATCCTGTTCAATTGGCAGAAAGTTACATATCAGTTAAACAAATAATTATACGAGGAGTTTCACATGCCATAGTCCAAAGCCTGCTCGCACCAGGGCTGCAGCTCTGGTAAGGCTTTCCAATTCCCTGCTGACTTGGCCAAACTGATGCTGCAGCACCTGTACTGTGTGGATTGCTCGGTAGTGTGCATGAAAAATTCAAGCAACAACATGTTCGAAACAATAAGTCGCCAAAACCAAATGTGACGGAACGTATCCAAATATATAAATGTTCTCTAAGGCACTGCCATCTGAGCTTCTAGATCCTTTCTGGTTCGTTCAACCAGGCGTTTGGCCATGGCTGCGACAGCTTCGGGGCTGACGTCCGGATCTCGAGCTACCCGGGGCATCTCACGCGGAAGTTCACTCTGCGCAAGCCGCAGCTGCAGCTTTGCTTTTGCCTCCATATCAGGTCGCGCTTTGGAATGAACAAGTCTGAATAATTCCCACAGGGTGAGGGATCAACAAAAAAAAAAGTACTGCATCAATAAAATGTATTCGACGGGGATCAAAAAGAATGAAAAAAGATCAAGCAAAATATTCCCAGTGAGCAATGAAAGGAAAAAGAGAGGAGGGAAAGGACAGCAGCACGGCGGGCGACCAAAGGACCATAGAAGGATGTTTGCAACAAAGAATCAAAAACTTAGGCGAGGGTGTGCAATACTTGGTGTGGATATACCATCGGGTGACCTATAAAAGTCAGTCGTGGCAGGCCCAGTGCATGCGCTGAAGCGGGGTTGCAAACTACAATAGCCACCAGACGCTGAAGGCACCACAAATGACAAAAGATCGAAACTACACGCCCTATTGCCCAATCAATGAGGGCCCATTCACCACACGGACAGTGAAAGGATGCTTGCAGCCGCTTACAACAAAAATCAAAAAGACTTAGGCGAGTGCGTGCAATATGTTGATGCCTGAAACTACTTCAAAGGGACCTCAGGTGTTCAAAGTAGACCCCACAATCTCGTTTCTAACGTGAAAAGCCAATGCACTAAATGTTTGTGTTTGTACCGAGTTAAACGGGGGGTACAACACTAGCACGTCTAAACGTGTTTTTTTTCACCGGGGGACTTATTGCACATCTAGACGTTGACTTTCATTGTAGACCCTCATGTCTTAAGACATTGTATAAAGAAAACAAAAGTAGCATCTGTCTTTTCGTTCATGCTTTAAAGGATTTAAAGCCCAGCCCACAACAGCCACAGGCAAGAGCGTGCCTATGGAAGAGGAAGGTTAAGTAGCAGGAATGCGTGACTAGGTGGATTCCTGGACATTAGGTCTACTGACTGACTGTTTGGCCTGACTAAAATCTCCGCTTGGGGAACAACACGCTTTTGGCGAGCAAGCAGGCAGAGCATGGTGAAGGTAGGTTCTGTGGGCTTGACATGGAATGCACTGATCTTCACCGGAGACGTTGTTGAGTTTGTGCTTTTGGGGGAACTATCCTGGACCCACCATGGGTCTGATATGGAAGTTCAGGACTTCTACCGAAATTGCATTTTCGCTCGTGCTTTAGAGGAACCCGTCGAACCCAGCCGCAACAATCACAGGCAAGAGCGCACTTGTGGAAAAGGAAGACTGGGTAGCAGGGATGCGTGACTGGGTGAATTCCCAAGCGGAGAGAGGAGGTCTCGACACGCTTGTCTTCGAGACTTTGACGCGCGAAGCGCTCGCTTTAAACATTTGACGCCTGAATTTTGGAGGACGTACCTTACGAAACACTCCTTTTGGAGACTTGAACTGTGAGTTTTAGAGGAAGTCTCGAACGAAACGCTCGCTTTGGAGACTTGAATTGCGAGTTTGGGAGGAAGTCTCGTACGAAGCTCTCGTTTTGGAGACTTTACGCGTGACTTTGAGGCAAGGAAGGGTGGTGCCCCACAAGAGTGTCCCGAGAGTGTCCCACAAGAGTGTCCCACCAGAGTGTTGCGCCTGAGTGTCCCACAAGAGGGTCACAAAGAGTTACACACCAGAGTGCCCCACGAGAATCCCCCACAAGAGTGTCCTACGAGAGTGCGCCACAAGTGTGTCCTGCAAGAATTACACACACAAGAGTGTCCTACAAGTCTCCCAAGAGTGTGGAGTTTTTCGCAAGAATGTTCCACAAGAGTGTCCTAGAAGAGTCTCCCACCAGAGTGTCCCCACCACCGGTGTCGTACATGAGTGTCCCACGAGAGTCTTTGACAAGCGTGTCCACAAGAGTGTCCAAAAAAAGTGCCACACAAGAGTGTCCCACCAGATTGTCGTACTAACCTCACAGCTGGCCCCTCGGTAGTACAAATGTAGTGCGGGAAGTGGCACAAGAGTCTCCAACGAAGTGTCCTGCAAGAATCTCCACAAGAGTGTCCTACAAGAGTGTGAGTGTCCATAAGACAGAAGAGTAGAGTGTCTCACAAGACCGTGCCATGAAGGAGTCCCAAAAGAGTACCCCGCAAGAATGTCCCACAAGAGTGTCCCACGAGAATCTCCCAGAAGAGAGTACCACAAGAGTGGTCTACAAGAGTGTCTTCTACAAGTCTACAAGAGTGTCAAACAATGTTTGGTTGTTTGTTTTTGAGTGCATGTGTGCATTCGGGTTTGTGGGTTCCGTCTTGGTTGATCCAGATGCCAGCCCAACCAAGAAGATTCAAGCCAGGCATCACATCCTAAACGCCCTTTTCAGGCCTGATAAAAAGGAAGATACTGCGTATATACAGTATATACTGTGTGTATATATATATAGAGAGAGAGACCACAGGAATATATATATATGTAATTATATGTATATATCACAAGTGTCTCATGTTTGCCCTCTTTCTCTTCGTCACAATGCTCCACCTCCAAGGACTGAACTCTTCGCTGCTGCTCTGCGGTGTCATCTTCCAAAGTTTGCACCCTTTCCATCCAGGTCCTGTGTGACAAGAAGCTACTAGTAACAAGGGCATCACTACGTTACTAGTAACAAGGGGAATTATATACTAGTAACAAGAAGCTGCTAGAAAAAGAGATGATAAAAGGAAGGTGAGGGAAAGGGTTTATGATGATCTATGCTTCCCCTTTAAAGGGGCTATACCTTCCCTTTGTTCATCTCCTTCTTGAATTTTCAATGCTTTCCCAGGATGAACAATGGGTGTTAAGTGACTGAGCAGTGGGTGAAGCTTTCGAGTTCGGTCTGTCTCGCCCAGTTTGGTCTCGTCCTAAGCTTGTCGCCGTTTCAACACACAAAGCTGCTCTCAGTGCAAAAATTCACTTGATGCTCTCCTGGATACTCTGACGGCACGATGTCATCATACTTTGAAGCTCATTCTGCAACTGCTCTTGGAGCCGTTTCACTTGGCTCATTGCTGTTGTGGCAATCGCACACTTACGCTGTGCAAATGCATGGCCTTTGCCGAGTACACTTATGTTTGCAAAGGCGTCTGTGCCTTGATAGCTCAAGACCACCGGATTTGGTGGGGCCTCCAAAACAGCAACCACTTCTTGCGCTTCGGGAGGTACGAGGATCTCCACGACGCCTGACATCTTGTGACAGCTTGACAGTCAACCGGACATGGCAAAACAAAAAGGACACTATGATCTGATGGTAAACATCGCTTTCATGATCAACCAAAATTGTGAAAAATTGGCCTTGAGCGAGTTCGATCTGCAGGTGATCACAAATCTCTGCAGAAATGCCCTGATCTCTTCGAAAGTGTTGTAGGAGTTTCTCTCTCCACTCCTCTGAAGTTTGCATTTCATCAAAATCCAACTCCGGAAACTGCAGCTTCACCTTCAGCTCTGTCTGCTGACCTGAAGTGCAGCACATGAAATAGAAATCCTTGAAGTCGGATGGTGACAAGTTCCCCATGCTACAGTGACATTGGCAAATGACGCAATGCACCCTGAATTGGTCGTAGCACGTAACTTACAAACGAAAGTGGCCGCACCAATCTAAGACTCTGGACTAGAGAAACCTGTTGAACATCACATGATCCAGTGGTGCCAAAAGGAATGCAAATTGCATGGTGCTAGTTGTTGGGAATGCCTGTGTGTGTGTGTGCGCGCATAAAGGCAACCATCATATGTGCAATATTCTCAACATATTCTGCGCGGCTCTAGCGCCGCGACATATTCTGCTTGGCAGGTCCCGCTTTTACAACACCCAGCATCCCTTTGTCTCAAGCAGAATAGGCTAGCTATTTGGCGGCTAGTGGAGAGGATGTTTTCAAACCAAGTGACTTTTCTCCGCCACATTTGTCTTCCGCAGCAGCCGGGGGGGCGCACCCCCACTGGGCCAGGGCGCGAGGAGGCCGTTGCTGCAGGTAAGACTCGTGTACTCCACGCCACAGCAGCACGGCTGAAGCAAACTGCCACTGCTAATGGCCATGCCAGTGCATGCATGGACGGCTGGAAGACACCAGTAATGCAAAGGAATATCACCTCCAAACAAAGCCACAAAGCATTCTGTGTGCGTGTATGTTGGTGTCGGACACTCACACCAAATTATTCCATACACCAAGCTCATTCCCTATTCGCCTCAAGGATTGCCAAAGCTGCCAGAACTTGGAAGGTCCTGGCCAATCCGCTCGAGACCGTGCCACTCCCTGAAGCGGAACTCGGGTCACAACAGAGAAGTGCAGCGGCAAAGCAGAGACCATGGGGATGGAGGTTAGGCACGCCACTGCGACGGCCTCCTCAGTGTGCTCCAGCGGCTGATTCTGATCGCCAACCAGTGGAGTACGGCATAATTCTAAGTCATTTTCATGTGGAACAGCTCAAAAGACTCAAAGATTGGAGTACACCAACGAGCCAAGATTCTGCTGCTCCCTCACTGCCTTTGAACAGCAGACCATCACCAATGCTCACAGCGGCCGCTGCTTCACCCACCAGCCTTGGATTGTCCCAAAAGCTATTGGCAGAATCGAACATTCTCAATCCTTTGACGGTGACACAGTCACAGTGTTTGGAGTACAGTATTGAGAGGTGCAACCGCATGGCTCCTAAATGCCCCTAAGTTTTATAGCATGTAGCTTCTGTCCCCAATCAGTCTTCAAATGAAAACTTTAAGCTCTGCCGGCTTCATTGAGACTGACACAAGCGATACAAAGGCAACAAATGGCATCAGGTTGCTCTCAAACAGCCAAGGCACAGTCCCCCGGAGACACCAAGCTGAAGCAACTCTGCGGCAAGAGCAGCTGTCCGCACCTGCGCCCTTGCTGCCAACAGCGCGGGAGGTCCAGCCATGACAAATCGGACAGCAACAAATGATCCAACCTAAGAGTGACTAAGTGTGATTGTGAGTTTGCATCTAGTTATTCTTCGATGCGAAGCTGCCCTTTGCTAGCTTGGCAGGCCATGATTTGGTTGCGAAGTGACAAGCGGAAATGCCTCACAGCTTTAGGACTGCTAGTATGGCCAAACAGAGTTTGGCACGACACACCCCTCAGAACCAACAGCAACGGTGAGAAAATGGTACCAAAGCTTCGCATCAAAGCCTCTATATAAATACTTAGCTTATCTTGGCGTGTTGATTCGGGAAAAATGTGTGTGTGTAAATATATATATATATATGAAAATATATGTTTTGAGTTGTGCCATAATTCCTGCAGTCATGGGAGGTTCTGAAACATTGGCTTTGCAGGCCTTGAAGGTGGTCGCGCAACATGTTGGAGCGCTCCAGGTGGCAGGTGCACAGGCTCCTCTGACGGAGTCAGCAAGGTAGAAACCACACAAACAAAAAACAAAATTATATTGCCCTTGTTACTAATAGCTTCTTGTTACTAGATGTTACTATTGTATAGTAGTATGGCCTGGAGCTACTAGTAGCTTCTTGCTCCTAGTAGCGATGCCCTTTGTTCCCAGTAGCTTCTTGTTACTCGGCGAAAAGCCTTCAACGCTCAAAGCTCAAATGAACAATGAAATGCCGACGCCTGCTGGACGCCGCTCCCAAAGAAGAGCGCAGCGGCATGTGAGCGTGCCGGTGAAGCGTTCTGGGTCAAGAACAACAGCTGTGTTACTGCTTTTCATATGCTTTCTGATGGTGACTATGATGACACGTGACTATGACGCTGCCGCGCACATCACCAAAACACATTTGCACTTCAAAAAAGGTACAGCAGGGTACAGCAGTACAGCACGTTCAACTCTCCAGGTGTTCCCAGCATGGCGTCCACCACCACGGGAGCGGAGGTCAGAGGCAGCAACACGCTGCCTGTCGTGTACAGCGTAGATCACGGGTCAGCTATCGTCTTAGACGATTGAGCACTGGATTCAAACAGATTCAACCAGATTCAGCACTTCTCTTCTTGGAGGCCTTTGGCGATCTCGCTCGAGTACCTCCTCGCTTTGAAAAGCGGTTCGAGGAGCTCACCACCTGCAGACTGGGACTGTCTATATCCATGCGTGGCAGCAAGTTGTCAGAGCAAAAGTAGAACACAGCAGCTTGCTTCACATAATGTCGGAACTCTGGTAGCTTCTGGCATGCGCTTTGTTGTACCAAAGGACCAGCATCTGAAGCCGAATGTGTGATGTGTTTGACTACAGCCACTTCGTAATCATTGTTGATTATCAAGCAAATAAAAAGTATATATTCAAGATTGATGGGCTGTAGTCTGTTGGAAGCATTTTCAGCTCTGGATGGCCAAAGTCTTCAAGCTTTCTCCTGGAAGTAACAGGCTCACCAAAAGGAAAGAAATTGCCTTAGTTAGTTACCTAGTTTGCAAAGTCTCGTGTGAATGGGTGTTGCAACAGTAAAACTTGCCGGTTCACAACTGACATGACAATCAACTGATGTGATGCTCACAAGTACATGAAACACCAAAGTTTCCAAACAAAGTCAAAGCCCTTGAATCGGCTAACTGTGTGATTCACTCCTCCTGAGGTTCCGAAACGCTTTGCTGCGATTTGCGCACCTCACGGTGCTTTTCCTCGGACTTCCGTAAACCGGAGTAGCAACAGAAACCTTCCAAAATAAAAACTGAGCAAAAACTGAGCATTTTGGGGTTGACTGGCCAGTGCTGAGAACCTGAGGACTGAACCTTTTGTTTCGCATCTTGTTCTCCGTCGAAATAGGCACCAAGTTTGGGATTTGCCTTCATGATCCTCTCCTGTCTGCTGGGCGAAAAAAGAAGCAGTGCCCTAGGGATTTGACATTCACAAAGACCTCCTACAGCACACAACAATGATAAACTTTGCTCATCTTAGATCGGATCGGTCCTTTCCCAGCACAAAAGGACTCAATGGAGGTGAATCCTGGGATGACAGGTGAGCAGGAATCTCGCCAACGATCTCCAAAGTGCTCAACATGCTACTTGACAAATTTTATGGAGGCAAGAACTTGGCGACGGCGTCCAAAACCCAATCCTGTTCTAGATTCAATAGGAATACAACACTCTTGGTACTCCAACTTGTACTCAGAAATCGTTCATCGCTTTGAAAAACAGGATGCCTGCAGAATGAACTTGGATCGCAAGCATTGGATCGGATTCGTAGACAAATGAGTGGCAGCTTTCCTGCACTGCAATCGTGCAGAAGCAAATTAATGTGAACTTCAAGAAACAGCCTCCCATCAAAAACACTCTGCTGTTGCTTCTCGTGTCGCTTCAGGAAACTGGTGGAAAGGATTGAAAGTGACCAACAGAACAATCTGCAGAAAGAGACATATGTGAGATAGGTCTCGCACCCTTCAAAGCACTGTATTCCCTAGGGAACTATTGTGGGCAAAGACAGGCTCACGCAAAAGATCGAAGACTTGTGCACTGCAGTTACACGCTGAAGCCTTCACATTGAGGTGTACACAAGTCTTTGCGATCCAGTAGTGCGCATGACTCTTGGTGCAGTGCAATGTGTGCCGTGTGCTTTCACAAGTGTAAATGCTGCTGCTATGTGCGATTTGGTTTTGATCCTGCTAAGGTGCTGCACAAAACCTTGACAAGCGGGGAGCAGTCAGCTCCAAACAAACTGCAAACTGTTCCAACTAAACAAGGCCAAAATAATGCCAAATAGCGGCATAACTAGTTTGTCAGGTGGGAGAGAGAGGGTTCCGCGTTCCTGCCTACCCCAACCAACCAAGAACACCAGTACGTCATTGCCACTCAAAAACCTCTGCAACAAAAGAAGCTGAACAATCAACTATGGGGCAAGTGTGAAGGATGCGTTTAAGGTTGTTGTCCATTATAATTATGGAATAATAGTAATACACAACACTGGTCTGGCCTCGGGGCAGGTTTTGCTATATAGTTCCGAAAAGAGGACATACAGTTCCAGAAACTGGATAGAGTTCCAGAAAACTCACGTGATTGTCATTTTGAACGGGGTCCAAGACCACTGAAGCCCGATGATACGACCAGAGTATTTCAAGCAAAACCCCAAATTTCTTGCAGTGCGTAGTTCCTTACGCTTCAAAGGGCGGGGACAAGAAGTGAAGTGAAAAAAGAACGAAAAGGAGCTAGTAGTAACAAGTGCATCGCTTCTAGTAGCAAGTGCCTTACTAGTAGTAACAAGAAGCCATTAGAATTTATATAATTAGAATCTAATTAAAACTACTAATAGCGATGGCCTCCAACCTGTTGTTAACCCTTGAGCACAAAACAATATGGTCCACTCCATCAAGTGGGGCCCAAGCGTACCCATTCACGTTCCTTTTCATGAGGAAACAATGAAAAGCCCAAGAAATTGATCACACTGAACAATCTAATCATCAGTCAAAACAGTGCCAACGAAATAAGTCACCAAGCAATCCAACCTCCGCAAGGAACGACTGGTTCTTAACAAGTATGAAACATCAGGACCCCATGTTCGGGAGTGGACTTCACTGTCCCTCACAGCGAAGGATGGCCAGGATGGCTGTCAATCCATTGCTACCCCACGAACTCTCGTGACTAGATAGACTTGGATGTAGCATGAACTATCAGTTAGCTTCTTGCTACTAGTCGTAATGCCAGGAGCTACTAGTAGCTTCTTGTTACTAGTAGTAAGGTGCCTTGTTACTAAAAACGTAACGTTCTTCTTCTTTGCCTCCGGTCGCATGAGTTTCCTAATGCCATCCATCCTTTTTGCTCACCAGCTCAATAGGATCTCCAGCACAAACTTGCAGACTTAATGAAAGGGCAGTTGAACATGCACTATTGATGAATCCAAAACATGTCCAAAGTGCCTGTTCAGGGAGAATGCAAAGGACTAGTGGAGGCCCTTAAAGTCAAAGCCATTCTGCCCTTCAGTCCTCTTCTGCAACTGCTGAGAATGGCGTTGTGTTTTCAGCCTGGCGTTCACTCACAAATGCACAATGCACTAGGTGTTAAAAGTACAGTATCTCAAGACTCAAAAATCATCTTAATCTGATGATTCTGGGATGGAGGAACCAGAGAGTACTGACTGGCGTTGTTTAATGGCTTCATCTCCTCTTCAGAATGAGTGTAATTTCCGGCAACATATATATATATAGTGGTCTTCTGCTTAAATCACTTGGATGTGGACATAGCTATGAGAAGAACCTTGGTGACTACTGTCTTCTTCACAGTCTTCGAATAAGCTACAGGCTACAATCAATCAGAACGCATTGAACTCTCGCTTGACCTGAACTTTGCACTGCTCTGTCAGGATCCTGGCCTTGTTGGGATCTATTCTGAACCTAGGAGCAACTCTGAATCTAGCATTCCCCTTTCACCATCACATGGTTCAGACAAGATGCGGCTTGACAACCATGTCCAACCTGGGATAGACGAAACAATGAGTAGAAATAGATACTGTTTGCCAAAAGGGCCTCAAAAACCCTCACGTGCCCCATCACAGGAAGCCAATGCTCAAAATTACAAAAATGTCTCTGCTCCCGATTCTGACATGAAAAGGGTGAAATGGGCTCAATGGACTTTGCTTCTAAGGAGCAGGGTCAAATGGATCAAGACGTGGAGCACAAAGGCACCGGCCATAGCAGCACCTAGGGTCGATCCTTGAAGCACCTGCCAATGGCGCCGTCTAAACACCGTCCTTAGAGACTTAGAATGTGCCACTAAAATATGAACATGTCCCAGTAGCTAGTAGTAACAAGTGCATCGCCTCTAGTAACAAGTGCCTTACTAGTAGTAACAAGAAGCTATTATAATTTAATTGGAATCTAATTAAAATTACTAATAGCGATGGCCTCCAACCTACTAGCGATGGCCTCCTACCTTCCGTAACACATGTAGCATGCAAGGTCCTTCAGGATGCCAATGAGCTCCGTCTCTTTTTTGTGCAATTCGTAGCACTATCCTACTTCATCATGGCTATGAATCCCATGGCTCCAGCAACCCAAATGTCTCCTGGCAGCCAAGAACTAATTAAGTATTCCCTCCTTCTCAAAGCCGTGTCAGGAGCACCCCAGATCCTAACTTTGCATTTGGGCCGCCACTCATCCTCAGGTTGTGTGTGGCAATGGTCTCCTCCCACTGCACCACCCAGCACACAATAAGCTTCATTCAGATTCCAAGCACGGCCCCCCTGGATGTGGCACTTTGGGGTGGAGGTCATCTATCCAACCACTGGAGTCACTGGAGGCACGGGAGCACGACAAAACCTGGAAATCAATCGCGCACAAAACATGATTTATTCACCTTTGACATTGGCCAAGCGGCTGGTTGGCTTTGAATACCAAGGCAGCAGCTAGGATTCCCAATGGAAGACTCAGGAGCTGTTGTCCAAACCAATGCACCTCACTGCAGAGGGTGTTGCAACCTTTTGAGGTCCATGTTGGGAACCGCCATTTCCACTGGGTTCACTAGTTGGCTAATCTTGCTACTCCCGATTGCAAAAGCGCCTTTTTGCAAATGGACCGTTTTTGCTGAATTCTGCACAGGGACAAGGCCTGGATTCACCCTGTTTGCACAGAAGTTCGCTCACAATTCCGAGGTGCTTCGTCACTCGAGAAGTAGAACTTCCGGGCCCAGCGCAAGGTTTTCCAATGATCGTACCAGTAGATATACCTGACAAAACCAACTGAGTGTAATTTAAAGCTGTCACTGTCTATTCTTGCTTTGCTTTTCTGTTCTCATTTGACGCATCTGCAAACAAGAAACCAAAGCTTCAATCTCTATTGCACTCACCCCAAAAAACAGTCGCCAAGCGGCAGGTGGGAGACCAGAAAAGCTCCATAGGTCCACAGCATGTAAGCCTCGTCACACGAACATCGTCAACTTGAGGCAGCAAGGGACAAACAATAGCCAGGACAATTGGCTGCAAAAGCGAATCACTGCGGAATCCTGGCTCAAAGAATCAAATGTGTCGAACCGCAACTGCCAGCTTACCTTTCATCTATGTTGTGGCCATTTCTCGATGTACTCATAGGCGACTTGTCGCCGAAGGGTCTGGGGATTCTGGTGAAAGATTGGCCTCAAGTCTCCCTCCCTTGCTAGAGCAAGAACAAACTCACCTGCAAGTAGCAAACGCTAGCTTTTGTGATCTTTATGGAAACCGCTCCGGGCATCATTCTAGCATCTGTGGGCCAGCAACTCTGGACACAATGAATCAAACATGCTCAGCTCGCGATCACATACCACTCACTGTGAGCCAGACAGGAGCTATGAAGGGAATGCATGCCACCAGGATCAGGTTGAAAATCACGTCGGCGTAACGGCCTTGCTCCATTTCAGACCTGTTGGGCGGAGTGGCGCAGTGTGAGTTAAAGGAATGTTTCAAAATAGAACAAATCACAGGCACAGCTCAAACCTCAAAAAATACTCTGCCGAAGTCACAGCTCCAGAGCACGTTCGGCATTCTCCCCGCGAATTCTCCTCATTCTGTGCATTTGATTGACCCTTGTGGTGGATGTTGACTCCCAAAGCTATGAGGCAAGTGACTCATTACTCCGCAAAAGCAGAGAGCCCACGTGATAAGGACCTCAGTTTGCAAGTCCGGATGAATCTACAAAATAGGTCTTTCTCCCTCTGCCTGAACTCCAATTCCTTGCCAAAGAGACCTAGCTGTGCCAAGAAAGGCTCTGCGACAAATGGTACAAGAAAGGTACATGGCCAACCTCGGTTATCAGGTTTCTTCCAAGATTGGGCCCATGGCATCACAAGGACACCAGAACAAGCTCCGTGAACAATAATTCCAGACTTTTTGCAGCTGGCCCGCGAACGTTGTTGCTCTTGACCATGATGCATCCAAGCTGCAGTATTTGAATAATAGTTTTCCAACGGACTTTTGCATGGGATAGGACTCGAAAATTTCCTGGTCGATTTGACACGTTCTTGAAGGACTGCCTTGCTTTGGCTGATCGCATCTCAATTAGGACATGATGTCATGATGCTCATGTTTCTTCAGAACGGTCCTTTCTGGTTTTTTGAGGCGTGTTGTTTGAGTCAAGTTCTTGTAGTTAGTGTTTTATGTAGTCTTTGTACATAGTATGTAGTCTTTGTACATAGTGTGTGCTATATGTCCACATTAAACAGTTTGTTCTGATACGTTTGTATCCGCTTTGTTTGCCGTCCCTTGCTGTGTCAATGAAACGGTTTGTCCTGTAAGCTCGTGAGGCTTCCCAAAAGCCGACCATCAGCTACACGCGCGCCAACACCCACCATTTGCAAGTAGCTTAAGTAACCTGCGCCAGGTCGTGCCAGGATGGGCGGGGAGGAAACTGGAAACCGACCAAACCTACGAGTTGAGTCACCAGTCATGGAAACCGTGTCATAGTCATAAATGAGGGCCTTTGAACATGTGTCCATCTCTTGTCAACAGAAGCTTGGAAGAAAACTTCAGCTATGAAGATAGCGAAGCAATATGAAACGTCAGAAAGCCTGAGAAGGGGGGACGAAAGCCAGCAGCCGCCAGACGAGTGTCTCTCTTTCTGGCGGGCGTCGTGGCACAAGACACATGGTCGGCAGCTTGCGAGTCAGCGGTGCCCGCGGATGTGGGGGGCGTATGTAATGGTGATGGAGGGAGCAGAGAAGCAAGCGGGGCGGCTTTGGGATAAGTTTGGTGTGAAAGAAGTAGTGAAAGAGAAGTGCGATACGTTGTATGTTGGTGTAGATCGTCATCACAAGGCAATGGCATCCGTCTGTCACATGCAGGAAGGTATGCATCTTGTGGAAGTTGGAAGGCGACATCGGCGTTAGCGAAGGGGAGTTATGTGCTTGTTACATTTGGAGCGTTTGAAGTTTGCAGCGCACACTGCGGCACGTCGAAAAGCGGCATTCGTTGACTTGGAAGAGTGAACGGGCACGTCCAAGTAGCCTCCAAAGCCTTTCCTGATGCTAATGATGCACTACTCGGCGTCCATTACATCACTCGCATCACCAAACCCCATGTTCACTGCTTTTCCGACCCTCGCTTTGGAGCGCTCTCCCCCACCAAGCTCTGGTTCACCCTATCAAAAGGTCCTCCTCAGCGACCACCACACCCGCTTAACTCACTTCGTTCGCCCTAAAAGCTCAAGCCTAGCCTATCGGTTGGCTTTCGTAATTACTTTTAAAATAACACTGAAACTTCTTCCTACAAGGCTTTTCTTCTCGTGTTGTCCCTGTGTACAAGCGCATAAGTGTTGGTGGCATCATGTCGATACCACGACAAACCACTCTGTCAAGGGCCTTGCAGCAAAATGTCAAGCACCAGGTTCAAGATCAGGGCAGCATTGTAGAAAATAATGTAAATCCTGTGCTTCTGGTCCTGATCCAACACTTGGTGCAATGCTCTATTTTGGTGCCCTAATTATCTTTGAGCTCGAGTCGAAATCCATGTGTTTGCGACCCCCCCATCGGCACCTCGTAGTGGCATTGACCTCAGGATGGTGGTGAGTGCTTGCCCTGACAATAGCTTGTCTGTGTCTATCTTCACACACAATCGTTGTGAGATGATTGACTTGATGCCACACATTAATTACTTCGCAAGAGTCATATGGACACATTATTGACGTAAATTGCCAATAAACTGCCAACAAATCAGGTCGCAATGACACCAAGCCGCAGAAGTCCGCTCCGATACTACTGGCCACAAAGAGACCAACTTGTGCACCGACCACCAGGGAAACAAAGGCACCTCAGAACACATGACTCATCTCGGTGACCTTTCTCCATGGATCTGCCACATGACTTATTTGCTTGAATTGACATGAGGCATCGCCATGTTCATCCATTTCCATCATTGAATTTAAAGTTGAATTTGGTTGGGTGTTCTCTATCCCGAGCTTGACTGTGTGTGTTCCCATTCCCTTCCATTCTTTTCCACTCCTCCCATCTTGTTGCCTGTTCTACAATTCTACTCTTTCCCTTCCTTGGCATTCTGTCGGATTCTATCCCCTGCCTTCTCCACTTCCATTCCCTTTCATTAGGCATTCCAAGTATACAACTGTCCCGTGCCATTTTTACTGATTTCCCTCCTAAAACCTCGAGTCTAGGTATGTGATGTGTACTTTCAAGTCACGGCATTCAAAGTGCCCTTTTTCCTTCTGTTCTGGTGGATGCTCCTTTCTGCTCTTTCTTCCCAACCTACCATGTTTCTTCCCGTTCGTTCCTTTTCCTTTTCTTGCCTCTCCCGTTTCTACCCATCCTGCCAGTTTCATGCCGATCTTCTGGCCTGTTCTATCCTTCCCCAGCCTTGCCAGTCTATCCACTTCCTTTTCCGCTTTGTTTCCTTTTACAGTAATGAGCCTTGTTGACACTCTGTCTTGCAGGTCTAAATTCAGCAAAAATGTTGGGAAGAAAGAACGTGACAGCTGGACATCCCTAAGATATCACGAACCGTTTCTCTTGATTGCTCAAAATGTCCAACCAAAACCGTGACAGTTTTGCCTTGTGTTGTTTCAGGATGTCCAAAACTGCAGTCCGTCCTTCAGTTCTGGAATATAGTTGCCGGGATACCCTCGGCCAGTTCACTTGGCTCGTCCCCATTCGCGTAGGAAAAGGCCGACCTCTGCTGGACCGTTGCAACCTTTACATCGGATGATCTTGTGAAGATTCCGAGGCAAACACCATCTGCATCACTCCGGAAGGGGTTGTGACTGAGCCAGCGGCATGTAGTGGGCATATGGGATGTAAAGGAGAACAGTCCATGCCAAGCAGGTGAGGAAAATATTTACCTTACGGTCCGGAATTCCAGGAGTGCATGCCGCTCTCTATCCAGTGCGGGGAGGCTTCGACGTGACGAAACTCCCAAGTTCGAAAGTTCTAAATTCACACGGATAGGATAGCCAAATATGGATCAACATGGTTAGCTGGCGTAGTTCTTGGAATCAGAAACTCATTTGAGGTGTTTGTGGCCTTCCCAGCAGCTTCATGCCAAGCCACACTGGAGCCCATGAACTTCCAGCGTCGCTGCTCGGGAGTCACTTGCAAATTGTGCCAGAACAGCGCCTGGCCCGTCAGGTTCCAGGTGACAGCGTGCGCATGGCACACCCAAGAAATGAGCATCAAGCAAAGAAAAAGTCATTTAAATAATTATAATCCCTAAAGGAAAGACCATTGTTTTGATCATGCGAAGGATTCAATGCAGCTTCTTCCAAAGGTTCAAACCAGCCCTTTTGCATCTTTTCTGCTGGTAATTCTTCTTACTCCATAGCATAGTTCTTACGAGCTACCTCCAAGCATCTCCCTCCTCACCGCCTTCCTCCCTCCTCTGGATAAGATAAGGTGTTTAAATGGAGGAACCAAGGGGTAAAACAGCCTTGCTCTTACAGCCCCATGTTTGGCGTGGCAAGTAGATTGGAAAAGGACCACTTGCTGAATTCCAAATTCAACGTCTTGAGAGATCTTGATGAGAGGCAATAAAAACTTCATTACAAATTGCGGTTGCGATGTTGATGACTTCCATCTCTGCATCTAGATCTGACAGCTGTACATCAAGTCTATGTTGAAAACCCCAGATCCATATAGGATGTCGAAAGTCAATCACGTCGACCAAGCCTCCGGTTCATAGGTCTCTGGTCGCAAACTGCATGTTGTATCATTGACTTTTACCCCGGCAGCCTGGCGTGGACTTTGGACAGTTCAGGTTTGTCCCAAACTCGACAAATTGTATAAATTCCAAAACACTATTCCTTCTAGCCCTTGTGCCTATCGCTATCACAGCGCTACATGAGTCTATGATATAAAAGTTCACAGAGTTACTCCAACAAGGGGCTGCTTTGGTGACAAGAATTGCGCATCTCAATCGACAGAAAACACAGCATCCTGGACCGGTCCACCTTCGTCAACTCGACTGCTTTGTCCCTGCCGCAGTGAATCAGTCTTCTGTTTCCTCCTCTGCATTCTATCAATTCTATCTCCAAAAGTCCTAAGCTCCTTTGCAACTCATGCACCATGCCACGAGCGTTGAGTTACTCCCATTTCAGCCTGGCACTTTCCGTCATGAAGATCACGTAAGAGGTTGGGGCAGTCTCCATGTTCTCCAGGTTCTTCCTCAGAAGCACTGATTGGCTCGTCCTTTGGTATGGCGCACAGCCAAAAATTGCGCCAGACTTGTATGTACCCTGTTGATATCATATCCCGAAATGAAACACTTTGTGTTTGGCATTTGGTGGCATCCTCAAGTTTGAGGAGTTGAAGGCTAAAGTTTAAAGGCGTTAGGCGTTTCGATCCAATCTAGCATACATCAATGAAACAAAGAACTCTCGAAAGAACTAACAAGGTCAATTCGCTTGAGGTCTTCTTCTGTGAACTCCTCACCCTGAGCATCCAAGTGGATGTGCCTCAGGGCTGAAGCTGGCATCCAAAGACTGAATGACAAAAATAGTCATTGTCATAATATGTATAATTGTATAATCACAAACAAAGAAAATCGAACATCACCAATGCAGCAGACTTAATAGAAAGGAGCCATGGACTAAACATAGTTGATCAGCATAAAACTAAGGTCTTGCAACTCAAGCTCTCACCCAGTTATATACACCTCTGCTCGTGAAACACCAGTCAGCTGGTGCATCCACGGTGCCACTTGTTCAGGACATGCTTGTTGATGCTTCCACAGAAGCTATCAAACTGCACGCGTTGTGCCGTGTCGGGCCACTTTGCCAAGTCCGGAAGCTGGAAAAAGGACTATATATAGATCGACTTGGTCAGCAGTTTGCACACTTGGGATGTGAACAAAACCAGAAGCTTTCTTCTGTTCCCTCTTTGCTTTCTCTGTCCTCTTCTCTTTAGACCTTTAGACTCTTCTTCCTCTTGCCTTGTTTGCTAGCAAGATATCTTGAAGTCACTGCCTAGATGAAGCTGCTTACCAAAATCTCTCACGTTCGTGCCTCCTCCCCGGTGCCGGCGGGGATCTCCTGTGGCTCATCATTCTTTTCGTGGAATGCCTTCACCTGAACAGCCCGGAGCAGTGTCTACAAGCCAAAACAGACCCATTTTTGAGATTCTAAACTTCGATTGAGATCTCCAAGATCTACTGCGCTAGTTTTCACCCCATCACGCACCTCTTCATCGATGAAGTGACGCACCTGACTGCTTTAAACATCCGGTGATCAAAGCAAAGGAACTTCGTGCTTCCGGACTTCACTGTGCGTCAAACTGTTGTTGTTTGTAATGCTCGGGGGTGGATGTTGTATGATGTTGTTAACAATTGGGTGCAGCTCATGAACTGCTCTATGTGAACTTTTGTGACGGTATGGCTATGGTGAGATATGGTGCCTGTCCTGACCATTCGAAAACTGCAACCCCCGTGCCTGCGCACGATGCTCTCGAAAGTCCCACCCGACTGACACGGCCACAATCTCTTTGGCAATGTCACTGTCACCTTCGGCTAACGGCTGATCCAAGCTGATCCGGTGTGACCAGTTGATCCAAGAGACGGCCGCCAACTGCTTCCTGGACCGCCTGGAAGGTGCACAACTATAGCCAATCAAGTCATGAAGGAATAGGGTAGCCAAACCAAGGCCAATTTGAAGCTGTATGAGAGAGAGAGAGAGAAAGAAAGAATGGAAAGATTTGAAACTTCGCTGATGATTGCTGTAGTACAGGATGATGCTTGGACACCTTATGACTTCTTTGAGAGCCTCTTTGAGTATGTCCTCAACCTTGTCCTTACCCTGTAGCTTCGGGACATTCTCCAAAACGGCCACGTAGTCCGACAAGGTGGCACCTGAGGTCAAGCTGCTGAGAGAAGTCAGAGGTCAACAACGAAACAAGAAGCCGGGGCACGCTCACTGTCAAAGGCGCGGAAGAACTTGGCCATCATGATCCCATACCAAATTGCACCTTTGAAGCTGAAACTCAAACTGTTTTCACTTGTCGAACCAGGCATAAGAGTTGAGGAAACATCAAAACACGAGAGAGATCTCCCGAAGCAGGTGCGGCTAAGGGACCAAACGTGCCAAGTAGGTACGCGAAAGCAATCCAAGCCACTTTGGTCCAAATAAGCTGCATCCTTAGATGTTTATATAGTGGCAAAAAGTGGATTGTGTCTTGCTCCATCGGTCTAGCAGCTAGCATGTGTGACACTGAAGTGGTCCTTTAAACTTTCTGCCCTAGTTTTTACTAGGACAACCAAACCAGAACACTTGTCCGACACATGTTCCAACCGTCTGGACAAATCAGTGATAATCAGTGGGGCAGCTTCATGCGATACCTGTGATTCCCACTCCGCTCCTCAGCTCCCTCTCTAACCCAGTCACTGCCGGTGTCGGCCCCATGCAACCACCTGGTACAACGTATCCATCCAACATCTGCTGACATGTGCTACAATCAGCCAGGAAGATTGTTTTTTGAATTCGCATTACAAGCATCTGCATGTTGTTCATTGTTGTTCTACTTGATCTGGATTTACACGCTACTTGATGTACAACCCAGCGGCCTCACAAAGCTGTCGTGGGGTGACAGCTGGGCGATTTCCCAGGATGAGCAAATCGCGGCTGACCTTGAGCTGGTTTGCAGTTACGAAGAAATCGAACTGTTCTCAATCTGCTCTCCTTCCTTTTCCTCCTCTCTCTCTCTCTCTCTATCTCTTCTCATTTCCATATGTTTACATGTTACACCTTACTCCCTGGTGCAGCAGGCCCCTGGCAAAGGCAACAAAGCCAAGCCAAACAGCTATCCTCAGCTGGTCTCCATAAAACCTTTCATGAGTCAAGATCCAAGTCAAAGCTTCGTCAGAAAGGACCAAAATGCCCAAGGCACACCAGTATGCCCCAGGTGATCGCAGCCGCTTGGAAGCGAAAGAGTGCCGTGCCACCAGGGCCAGCCACATGAACGTTGCACAGATTTGTAGCAAACCTTGGAAAATAAATGTCCATGTCATTCCGGGCCCTTTTCACATCAGCTTTGGTATACAACTATACAACCATTCATGTCGAAATATCTGGGCTGGTCAAGAACGGAAAGTTGCGATCTGCGTCTCAGGGACGGGTAAGGCTGCCCCTCGTCTCCATGGTGGTCTTGTGTCACCATCATACGCCACTGGCTGTACTGACCATACCTGAGCCAATGAGTTATGCCGTGCATGTGCACCATAAAGACAAGTCATCCTTTTTATGAATATGAAAGATTATGAAAGAAGAGCTTAGTGGTCTAGTGAGCAAAGCTACTTGACATACCAGACATGCTGCGCACAGTGCTTCTAGCACTCACCCTGCGTGCAACATGGTATGATAATACATTATGATTCAACTGCATATGAACGTATGTGAGTTGAATGTGAACCTCGAGGATAGTGCACCACTGTCTTCAACTCTGTGTAAACATTTTCGCTGCAATTGAGATGCCACTCTCTGAGTGGCGGGGGGTGGCAAACTACTAGCAATGGCAATAGCTACGCTTCCGGGTCTGTTTTCGACTGCCTGGTGGCTCGCGTTGGGATGTGGCGTGGTCTCAAAAGTGGCAAAACACCTGTGGGTGTCGTGTGAAGTGTACACCAGTTTATGTGTGTGTGTGCGCGTGTTGTGCAATTATACGATATTATGAGTGCAGCGAGTGCGTGTGTATATATATATATATACAGAAGGGGTGGCCATGGGGCCTGGGTTTGGGTTTTCCATAAATTTTAGGTAAATGCTAGATAAATGCATTGGTGACACAGTCACGACTAAAAAACTGTCATAAATATGCATAAAGGATCAAAAACACATAAGAAAACACAATAAACTTAGGAAAACAAAAAAAAAACAAAAAAACAATTCTCAGAGACTCTTGTCTAGACCCCTCAAAATCAAAAAACAAAAAAAAACTTGAGAAAACAAAAAAATACAATTATCAAAGACTTTTGTCTGGACCCTCTTGTCCTCAAGACTTCCCCAGAATTGTTGTTTTTGGTTTTTTGTTGGTTTTCTCAACGTTTTTTGTTTTTTTGTTTTTTCTGATTTTGGAGGGTCCAGCCAAGAGTTTCTGAGAATTGTTTTTTTTGCTTTCCCAAGGTTTTGTTATTGGCTTTCTCAAGGTTTTTTGTTTTTTGGTTTTCCTATTTAGGTTAATCTATGTTATATATTACTATTTCGCTCAACCTTCAAGCATGTGAGCCTAAGTCTCACCTAAAGGCATATGCTCTTTGCTCTTACAACGAAAGCGTCTGAGCCCAACACTCCCTTTGTCCTTGTCGAAATCTCCATGTACAAGTCTGTGCATTAACTTCTGATTGGTATCAATGTGGTTGCCAATTGCATGTCCAATCAGCTTGACATGAAACTGTAATGAAACCTTCCAATTTACATGAAACTGTTATGAATCTGCGTAAGCTGTAGTTCTAATTCAATGCTTGTTGCATTTGCTTCGGCTTTGTAATTTCGAAGCCTCCTCGACTTGTGCATCTTGTAGCTCAAGCGTTTTACATCTTATTCTGGCGAACTTCTAATTTTAATTCCAAATCCTTTCTAATTCAACTCTGATCTAATTTCAATTAGGTTATAGTTGTAGTTCAATACACATTTAGTTGAAATTCGGTTTCAATTCAGTTCTATCTTAGCTCTAACTCAAATCCAACTTAATTGTACCTAATTCTATTCTAGCTCTAGTCTATTTAGTTTAAGAACACACATGCTACAAAACCCCGTGTTTTACAGTTCTTTTTTGCCCTGGGAGTGCTGGGAACAAGACTAAGACTCTTTTTTGGAGTAGATAGTTAGATTTATTTATTTACAGTAATGACTGGAGATGATATAGACATATAAACATGTTTTATGTACAAGCTTCTAATTCAAGAGCTTCCCTCTAGATCTCTGGGGATGATCATTTCTACAATAAAAATATATAAAAGCTTTCATTTCAAAAGCTTTTTCTTTCCTTTGGATCTCTGGAAATGGTCACGTCAATTTAAACATGCTATATATCAATAAATAAGTTTTTCTTTCAAGAGCTTTCCTTTCATGAAAACACACATATATGGGATATCTACTTTCCCCAAAAATCCAGAGGAAAGCTTTGAAAATGCAAGCTCTTACCCGCAGAAATCTAGAAGAAAGCTTTTAACATACAAGGTTTCTATATAGTTGTTCAAATCTGAAAATGATTACCTGCAGAGATCTATAGAGAATCCTTTATAACATAAACGCGTGTATATACAATTTTTCCAAATCTACACATAATTATAAGCATAGATCTAGAGGACAATTGTTAAAGTAAGCACTTTTATGGCCTGCTTCTTTCCTAATTATCTTGTTCAAAACCATCGGAATGACTGATTGCTGCTTCTAAAACAATAAAATGACCATGACTCAAGAATACACAATATATTTGTTCATATAGAGAGAGCAGGAATAGATTATATATATATATGTGTGTGTGTGTTTATATGGAGAGGGGCTGCCACTGAAGCATTTACCTAACATTTTTGGAAAACCAAAACCCAGGCCCCATGACCACCCGCTCTCTCTCTCTATATATATATACTGTATATATGTATACCTGAGAAGGGAGGGGACGAAAGCCAGCCTCCATAAGAAGACATCAATGTGTCAATGTGGTTGTGGGGTGAATTCGACAACGCACTAGAACTGCTGTCAGGCATGGGGAAATAGAAGGCAGAGAGGCGGAAAGTCTTGCATTTGAGGGCCGATATGATAGGCTCTTTAGATCAAGGCAGGACGTTTACAGTCCGGGGGGATAAAGGTTGAGTTGAGCAGGACATTCACAGGTCGGGGGGGTGCCCTTTTTCTTTTGGTTCAGGCTCAGGGGCGTTTTCAAGCTGAAAAGGGGCACCCCTAAGTAACTGAGGGGCGCTTGCTTGCCTGCCGTTTGTTTCTCCAGTCTTGTACCTGGACTATCCTGGACTCATAAACTCGGCATGCTGCAAGAGTGAGCAGATGAAAGTTTACTGCCAAGATCACGTGATTGCCTAACATGCTGGCCAATTCACACATGCGGCTGCAAGCTGAACAAAGTGCTTTACACTGCATGCAATCAATTGTGTTCCCATTGTTGTGCTTTGGAACAGGCAGTTACAGGCACGTCCCCGGCCACATGCCCTGCATACCACAAATGAGGTCAGCGGCCTTTTTAGTGTGCGCAAATTGTTGAGCCAAGTAGCTGCAATCCCTCTGGGTTGACTGCCGGCTTGGATGCCAAGGTGACATACCAATACCTGAGCAACCAAATGAAAGCTTGACAGCCCTTTGGTTTGAGACTCAACTCTACCCTTGCAGGCTGAAAAATGTGATCATCTGGGATGACCAACCAGCCTGCTTCTCTGTTTCTCTCACATCCTATTGGCTAGTTTACCAATGCGAGTGCAAGCTGTGCAATCCTCGCTCAGAGCCGCTATTCAGCGAAGGCACAATCCGGCCAGCCCCGCAATACCAGCCAGTACAATCAGGCCAAGAAAAACGTTGTCGCTGTGAGATTTGCACTCCTTGCATCACCAATGCATTTGCACTGATCAAAATGATAAAGCAAAAAAGATATGGAAAAACGGAAGGTAGCCCTTTTAAAGGAGGCCTTAATTACCTTCATCTCTGGCTGCACGGCCTGTCCTTGCCCTCCTCTTCCCTCAGGATTGATGCACAGCTGTGACCAGTTTAGGCACTGCCATCTTGTGCATCGTTTCGGAGTGACTTTTGCCGAGCTAGTGCCGAATGACAGTGTGTAGCCGAGCATGCACTTCTTGCAGGTCTCAACCTCAGCAATCCCGTTTGCCATTGCAATGTACTTGGATGTAATTGGGAATCCCACGATGTCTGTCATGGCTCTGAATGGTTGAAGATTCCATCTATATAATCCAATCCAGCGATTTTTCTCAGCTTTAGACCCCTCCTTTTTCTCCAGGTGGGCTGGCCGTGCACTCCGCACAGGCCTCCACTGAGCAGTAGCGACAGTAAGGATTCCTTAGTACACCAGACTTTAACTGACTTGGTTCCGAAACGTGAACCTCAAGGTCTCCAAATCACCTTTCGCGAGACAGGATGACCTGCAATCCTGTCCCAAACAGCAACATCACGTCCTCCAGTTGCCTCTGAGATTCTCAGGGACCTTATCTTTTTCTGGTATCGTTTGGTTGGCCATAGTCCCTGCAGTGCCACACTCCTCCAAGCACGTAGCAAGGCACAGGCACAAAGGCACAGAGAGTGCATCCTGTCACTTCTCGAGTCCTTGGCCTTGACGCACTTGAAATGGCAATACCTCAGAGGTACTTTGGGTGACCACTTACGGTGTACACTGGACATTCCTCGCTTCCAAGCTGCAGGTTGGCATCTGCGAGTTCGGCAGCAAAAGGGCATTCCTCTGGGCAGGCCTCGTGCAAAGTGAAAGGCAGGTTCCACACCATGAAATTTCGTGGAAGTGTCAATGATGTTGATTCGTGCATGGACTGTGATTGCTTCATAGCTAGGGCAGCTAGGGAGGCTATCTTGCTTTATTCAGGATATATATATATGGGAGTTGATCTAAATTCCTTTATCCGGGATCCGTCATTTTCGCCAAAAAAAATTTACTTTCGCCAAACTTTCGCCTTCCTGCGTTTATCTTTCGCCGAAGTACGTTGTATTTGCGAGTGGATCTTAATCAGCGAAGTTTGAAGCTATCACTGACGGTCCATAAGCGGCGTAGCGTCGGAACGGAAACCGCACCTTTTCTAGTCGCTTGATCCTTGAGCCAAAGTACATATGGTACATATATATGTACAAGTTGCACTGTACATGTCGCTGCACTTCCATTCGCACCCCCCATGTGAACGGCAACAATATGTTCCGATCACACACGAAAATTTAGGGATGTAAGTGCTACAAAGAAATTGTATGATTTGCCGCAAGACTCCTATGAGGCTCATACTACGAAACATGCTGGACTAAAGCGGACTTTTACATATAAAGTGTGCAACTATGGCTCAGAACCTTTGAAAAAATCGAATTGAACAAGTGAGACAGTCACGAGGCCTCGCTCAGTATCCACTCAAAAGAGCATCGCTTTGATGTAGATCCGAACTGGTGACTTCCACGTAGATGTCACATCGGCAACTGACTTCACACTTCTCAAAAGATGTAGGTTTTGGTTTGGGTACACTTACAGAACGGCAAGTCGGAGAGACAGTCGGTGACTGTCTGCCTTCCATTATGCTCATGGTATCAAATCAGATTGACGATTTGCAATGATACACTTACAGCGTTTCAGGTCAGATAGACATCCGGTGAATGACTTCCTCCCTGGTTTGCATGGTATCCTCATAGTCGTTCAAAGAAATCACCACTGGCGATAACCTCTCCATCCACGATGATCCCAGCTGCCCTGAGCATCCCGCCGATCATCTTCTCCCTTCTTGGACTTTCCCTTGGACTTGCTCTTTCCCTTCCCCTTTTCAGAAGGTTGAGGTACTTCGCGACGTTCTTGCGTTAGCGCCGGCCTCCGAGATGTTCCAGATTGGCCTCCTCCTTTGGAATGTCCTCGGGATGATGAGGAAGTTGTACCTTCTGCTGCATGCGCGTTGGCGGCAAGATCTTCCTGCAAAGCTTGCTCAAACACATCGGTAGCACTGGATGGTGATTTATCATGTGGTCTGGCTTTTGGAGCAGCCTTCGCCTTGTTCTCCTCTGCTGATGAGGGCCCGAAACTCTTAGGTGCTGTTGAAGGTTTTGGCTCCTCACTTGGTGCTGACGACGGCTTGGCCTCGGTTCTGGGTGTAGATGCTGGTTTTGCCTCAGCTCTTGACGAAGATGCTGCTTTCGCTTCAGACTTAGTCGTTGATGTTGACTTAGCTGTTGCCTTGGCTGCCTGCTTCTTCTTGCCCTGAATTTCCTTGGCCCTATCTCCAAAGCCTAGACGATTGGTAAGAGCTTGAACATGCTTATGTTCTACCACGCTCATCCATCTCTCTGTATGTCCAACGTTGGGGTTTCTGGCCATTGACTCTATGACTTCCTGAGCTTGTGGGGGCAACCTGATTTCATGTTGATCAATGATCAACAGAATAGACTTCTCCCACTTGCTCTTCATTCTCGAGTACATGATGTCCAGAGGATCGATCACCTTGTGGTAGGGTGATGTAATGTCGGTTCTAAAGTAAGAATATGTCCGACACCCATAAATCGCATGGATGCACTTCTGTACCAATTCAGTCATTGCGCTGGCTTTCTTCGCTTTCAACTCCTCAAGCTGGGCATCAGTCAAGTTGGTGGAGTATTCGAAGTTGCCATATTCCTCCTTGAAGGATTGCGGAGTATGACCAAATGATAGGATCACGAGTGCCACCTTGCAAATGAATTGCTCTCCTCTGAATCGGTGCCAGGCCTCCTCAGTTGTAATATTGTTGTCGTTGGCAAAGATTAACATCATATCATCTGTTGGATCCAATGGTCTCCCATCGTCATCGATTTCAGTGGAATCCCCTGTACCGAACTTGCTTATCACATCCAGGCGCTTCCTTTTCCAATTTGCTTTGAAGTCGGTAAGGCTGGTGCAATAGTAGCTCTTGTACATCAGGGAGATCATGTTCAGCACACATTTGACCACATACCTATCCATCAAACCCGATGCATTCATGGAGACGTCCTGACAGTAGGCTCTCTCTTGATGCGCATAGATTCGAGGTTCCGGTACTCGACAATAGATGGGGAGATCTTCGTTGTCTCTTCCTTCTTCGGGATTGAACTCGGTCGCTCCATGCTGTGCATAGTATCCCGGTTCATCACGATCTGTCGGTCGATTCGCCTCCGGATGTTGTAAGTCGTCGGTGACGTCTTCATCCTCGGGCTCGCCATCTTGACGTTTCTTCCCCTCATATTGTTGTGTGCCCCTCTGGATCTCGATGATCACGTTTCGTTCGTCTTCATCTTCTAGATCAGAATCACGACCGTAGTCGATCTCGTCCTCATTGAAAGATGGGGTCTCGACCTTGTCACTCTTGAAGTTCTCTGCACCATCAGACGGTTTGGAAGGATCTGGATTGTCCATGTCCTCGTCGTCATCAGCTGCTTCAGTTTGAGCGATGTCTTCTTCCCAAGCCTTTCTGATCTCGTCCATAGTGGCCTGTCCAATATATCTTGATCATCATGTTCAGGCTCCCTCTTTTCCTTCTTTTCCTCTTCATCGTCGCTCACAAGATCAACGGGTGAATCGGAAATGACAGTGTTGCGAATACCACACGAGAGTAGCCTGCCTTGACAAGATAGACACACGGACAAAGATGAAGAAGTCAAATGCATACATGATGGACACAAAATATTGCCATCCACGTTGCGATACCCTTCACATGTTCTGGAGATGATTTCGTCCCAAGTTTCCTCACTGATGGAATCCTCGATCATCTCTCCATTGTTATCGAATTGTACTTCATCGATAAGGGACACGAGCTTTTGGACGTTATCATCTGTCGCCGAGGCTGACTTCGTGACTTCGTCGGCTCTCTCGAGGATGGTATGCTTCTGAGCAACCCAAAGTCCATGACGCGCCGCTAGAACAACTTGCTCTCCAGTGCTTCCCAGCAGGAGTCTCCTCCATGCCTGAACGTGGTCGTCCCAATACCAAGCACCTCGTACACATCTCCATGGAACTTCTCTAAAAACAACAGTGTAGGAATTCTCCGAAATTCTTCCCCAAGCTTCCTCAAAGTCATGATTGGAACATAAAGGCAAACGGGCATTCCCACTCTTGGCCATCTTGATCTCAGAATCTTTGATGATCGATCATCCCACGGCGCAAAGTGGTTGAAGAAAACACTACCTCTATATCCCTCCGTTCCACCAGGACAATTCCTAGTTTCATGATTGACTCAATATTGGAAAGCGATGTCATGTGAAAGCTTCCTCCAAGCTGCATTGCCACATTCTCTGGAATGAGATGTGAAGTCCACACAGGATATATTGACACATCCTCTTCAAGAACAGTCTCTCTTCCAGAATTGTGAGAGGCAACAGCTCGAATTGCACAAGGAACGATCCAACGTTCATGCTTCAGAAATGACGGTGCGTCTGTGCCGTAAAACATGAGGTTTGCCCAGTATTGCCTTTCCTCTTCGAGTGAGACATCCTCCTTTGAGATGCGAATGGCGGCAATCTGATAGCGTACTCTGTTCTGCAACTTCTTTGCACGCCACATCGCCTTGCATAAATACTGGTATCGCTCTGTCTTGACATCTTGACGATGCCGATCACCTGAGATAGTACTGATATCGACACCATCGTTGAAGACATAGTCATATTCCAGGATCTCATCGATGTTCACCCATCCACCCTCATTGCACTTCGGGGACACATGAGGTTTTCGACCGCGGTGCGATTGAATCCCATTACGCTTCCCCACTCCATGCCTGAGTAGTCTATTGAGTCTATGGCTAACCTCGTTGACCCTCTGACTCTCCTCGCTGAACTTGTCGATGCGAGTTGCTGGGTTCATCTTTGGTGGATCCGTGAAAGTTGCGTCTCTCTTCGGTCCATTCCAGTACTCCACATAGAATGTAACTCCGTACTGTGGAATGATCTCGATGCTTCCTCTATCGCAAGTCACCTCAATCTGCCGATATCCAACCTTTTGAACTTGTTGTGGGTCAGGAGCAAGGTCCTTCACTTTGGGCATCTTTATTCCGAGTGCTGCAGCCTCCTGAATAAGTGCATCAAGTTCCCACTTTCCATTAGGACCTGATCTATCAACCCTGTGATTTGCGACCCTGTACTCTCCTCCTTCTTTGTCATCGGCAATGTCAAAGAGGTCGACGGGCTCTTTGAATCTGGTGACGAAACTGGCGTTCCCAAAGGCCTTCTTGGTTGCCTCGACCGCTTTCGCGTATTCCTCTTTTGCAGAGTCTGACGATTGTGGTCTACCTTTGGCTCTCGGAGAGTGAGGTGGTACCTTACCTCCTAGTTCCGGCTCTTCTTCGGGAAGTTCAATATCTTCATCATCCACATCCATGTAGTCTTCGTCTTCGACGTCTTTGGATGACTTTGCTTTCCTCTTTCGGCTTTCAACATCACGTCGGATGATTGCCTTGTCGTCCTCGGTAAAGCACTTGCGCATAGTTTCCTCCATGTAAGAGAATGAGTTCATCAACTCGTCCTTCTTCTCAGTGTTGGGACAAATAGCCAGGTGACGTTGGTTTGAACCACAACAATAGCACACCTTTTGGCTCACTGCGCGTGCTCTGACCCTTCTGAGGTTGTCATAGGCGGCTTTCCAGTTGGAAGCGGTTGCTGTACCTTGCCCACTGCGCTTGGCAGCTCTTTTCCGTTCTTCAGTATCTGGATTCGATGTCGGGTAGCGCGACCATGTTTTCGTCGGGGATACTGAACGACCTTCCCCATCCTTGTAGTCTTGCGGATCAAGCTCAGGCGTAGGTGGTTCAGGTTCCTCGACTCCTGGAGTGGTACTCGCAGGGTCGGCTTCGCCATCCTTCATCTCTACATCAGGCTCTTCCGTAGACGTTCTTTTGGGCTCTGGGGCTATGGCCAGTCGTACCATTCTCCTGAACTCTGGTCTGGTAGCATACCTGGACATGACGGCATCGATACAGGCTCGTTCTTCAGCTGTAACATGGAGCCCTGAAGGTTTATTCCTCTTGGTGTTGTCATTGATTGATTTTCGGCTCGCTGCATAGAAGTGAAGAAAAGACATTTCTATACCTCTTCTGCATTCATTGATCTGAGCCCAATCCTCGAACAGCGTGTCTTTGAAGATGCCGGCCAATTCGAGAACACCAGTCCAAAACTCCATGATATCGCCCGCAAGCTCAGAATTTGTAACAGTCCTATATTCATTCAACGAGAAGACGTCCTGGTACTCCTTGTGCGTGAAGAAATATTGGATGTAGTCGTGGTACGCCACATTCCCATAGTCCATATACGCTCGGAAGCCATAGTCTTCACTGTCTGGATCATAGTCTCGGTGGATGAAAAGAGTGGGTCCCTTCCCTTGGGTACAGTACTGTTCCACAAGTTCCGACGGGGCTTTGATTCCACCATGATGCGAAATAGCTTTCAATGCTCCTTGAATCCAAGGCGGATTCTTCCTGGATAGCATCATCGCACCCTCGACCATGAATTCACGGAGATTCTGCGCTGGATACAAACGGTTCCATTCAGCATTCTTCTCCCAAAGGACTCTAACTCTCACTGCAGTTTCCCAAATGCTTTCTCTTTCTTGTTGAATCGTGGGAGCGCCGCTATGAACACACCAAAAGTTGAAGTTGCAATTCACACAATGGCTTCTATTGTCTTTGTGTGTGTTCCAATCCTCGGATGCATCATATTTGTTGCAATCTTCACAAAGATATGGTGCGGCATCTGCAGTGGCTTTGTAATTCTCAACTTTCCGATTTCCCGTCATCCAATATTCCATCCTGTCCTCCTCAGGCTCCGGATCTTTCAGAACGAATCTGATGTCCCTCCATTCGGTACCTTGACTGAAGCTCCCACCAACAGTATGCTTCGTGCTGGTCTTCTTCGGTTGCCCATCGCTTGCCGACATAGCAACGTTCAAGTACCTGTCGAAGTTGTCCTGAGAAATTGGGACCTGGATCTCGTCCTCTGCCATGTTGTTCAAAGCACTGACATGAACTTTATTCATTGAACACAATAGGATGACCCTTTCTCTCGTGAGTTGTTTCTCCATCACAGCCCAAATCTTGTTCTTGTCGCCGCCTGTGATATAGTTCGCACTGGGAGCACCTGCAACTGAGTACATAGCTTTCCAGGCACGTGACGATTTGGTGGCCAAGGCACCACTTCGTCTCACTTGGTCTACAATGTCGGTGACAATGTGACTGTGATCATATCTTGCTGGCCCGAAGAACTTTGAATCTGGCTGGATGTTCACTAATACTGGAGTAGTCAGGAGCTGTCCGATCGAATGGACCTTCTCAGCCAACTTCCTTGAGAACTCTTTGAATGTCGCCTCGGTCAACCTCAGTGTGCTGCCGTTCGGAAACATACAATGAAGACACAGCCAGATGTGGACGGTTGTACCGTCCCCCTGGTCTTGTCCATGTTCTTCCAAGAAAACGACTACTCTATCAAGAGTATCCAGGATGTCTTGATGCCTTTCTCCCTTAACTTGGAATACACAGCAATTTTCGAATGCCATCTCAGTTCGGATACCGTACTGCATCGTCGTGATTTTCTTTGACGAACTTGCTCTAGTCGCATAGTCAAGGTCTGTCACAAGAACGGTGTGTCCGGTACCGACTCCTCTAATCTGGCCACTCAAATGATCAACATCCATGACTCCTGTATCCCCGTCAATCATCACCTTGTCCTTCTCCTCGGTGTGGCACCCAACTTTGGATGAAAGGAACTTGATGTGATATGCGGCCTTCTCTGGCACATCGTTCAACTTCAAGATAAGTACCATGGCCCTTGCTGAGGGATACTGAAAACAACTTGTCAGATCGAACTCTTCAACCATCTCAACATAGAGCTTTGTCCAAAAACCATCGCCCTCGTTCACTTTTGTCCTCAAATGAGAATCGGTGAGAGGTTGAAGCCCCATTGATGAACTCGATCTATAATTTCCACCCAAAGTCACCCCGACATAATACGTGAGCCTTCTCACATACTGTCTCCAATCTCTTCCTGGCTCGGCTGTACGAGGACCAGCAAACGGAGCTGTAGCGTAAGCAGTGGTACTGCTTCGATAAGTCCAGAGATTGAATATGATGGGTTTGCCAAGGTAGTCCATACCGTTGCACCCGATAGTTGTCACACCTTCAGGAGGAAGCGTGACAAACCATTCTTTTGGCTGTGCAGGCTGTTTCGGCTTCGGCATGGGTTTGCACTTTGGCGGAGCTTTCGGTGGAGGTCGCGGAACATCATACGCTCCATGAGGTACATCGGATGACCAAGGATCCCATTGTTCATTGTTCCTTTCCCAAGGTGGCCTAGGACCTGAACTAGATGAAGTGTAAGGACCGCCCGGTGGTACCGAACTTCCTTTTCCTCCAAAAGTCTGGGTATAGTCATCACGATTCTTTGGTGCTCCACTTTGATCTCTTGCCCTTCTTGCTTCCTCCCTCATCTGTTTGGTGATTTCATCCTGACTAAGCCCTTTGTTCCTGGCATGATGGATCCGAAATTGACACAACCATTGAGGTTCCACCGCACTGAAATCTTTCAGATTGGGTGGTCCGATTGAGGGATTCTCGAAGGTTAAGTAGATCTTCTCCTTTGGCTTGCCCAAGGTCTCCAGATCTGGTTCTTTATCCAGGTTGGCTTCGGATAAATGGAGCTCTGCAATGTACTGATTCAAGATACTGATCGATGTGTCCCTAGCGAGAAGATCTCGATGGACTCCTAGTTCAGCACCAAGAACATTGTAACCTGCTGTCCACACATCCGGTTTCACCTCTGGAAACCATTCTTTCAAATGCTGGAATGCAGCGAGCATCTGCGCATTCGTTTCGGGTCTGAGGGAAATGGCAGATTGCTCAATGACATGCCTATGAATGCATTGATACAACGCTTGGATGCACTGGAAATTGTTGATTGCGGCACATCTTTCCAAGGTTCCTCCCGATTGCCCTTTTGCAATGATCTGAATGAGGTCAGTCAAAGATGTGAGATCTTCGGGATGATTCTTGTTGTGAAACCTCAATGCAAATCCCAATGACGCACCCGCCAAGCTGATGTATCTGCAGCTGCGTTCCCAATGTTCGCCGGTCATTGCCATGTAGTTGCTGCTACGACCTTCAATGGGTATCCTGTGATGTAGATCATTCATGGAATCATAGAAGTACCCGTCCCTCGTGATGTCTAGAAGTGAATCTTTTGACATCGCAGTGGAATTGATACCTTTCATGCCTCGTTTGGCGACCTTCTCATTCAGGTCTGCCAACATCCCTTTGACTGGTGCTTCTTGGTTGAAGGGTTCCGGCATGAATAAAGCCAAGAGATTGTCTGCAAATAATTCCAACCTGTCCCAAACATCATTGGATGCAAACGCCTCATAGGGAAAGTGATCCGGATTAGGAGGAGGTGGCGGCCCAAGAGGTATGTGTTCTGGTCGTACCAGTCGCTCTTGACTCTTGACGATGCCGATCACCCTCTTTATTCCAGCAAAGAATGCCCTTGTTACCTCCTTGCCGTCGTCCGTCTCTGGGTCATACTTGCTGAGCAACACTCTGAGGGATCTCACGAGGCGCTCTTGGATGGCTCCACCCTTGGCTTCAACGGCACAATAACAAGCGCTGATAGAGTAGACGGGTGGTACCCCTCTCTCCATCCACTTCTCTGCCAGTTGCAGAGCTTGTCCTGGGTCCATGTCCTCGACGAACCGTCTAGGAACAAGTGTAGGACTCTCCCCTCGTCTGCTATCCAATTTCTGGAGGTGTTCTTTCAGCTTCTTGGCTGAGGCCATGCTCCTCCCTGTGGCCCCATAAACAGTAGAACGGAACATGTTGAATACACAATCTCCACGATGTAGGGATGTTGTCAATCTCCAGAAATGGCTCACGAATGCTAATGAGTTCCCTCTTTGTGGTAGGGTTGCCGGTGACAGCCCACCAGTGATTGGATGGAACTCAGCGAACTTCTTCTTGGCAAATTGCTGGATCACGCCGACACCAAAATGGCTAGCTTGGTTGATCTCAAAATCTTGCTCAAGATGATTGTGAAAGGTAATGACACTGGCGCATGAATCATGAGTGTCATGGTTGTTTTCACAAGTGAATTTCTTCTTCTTAGAATCGTGAACCGACTGAATGATCTTGTCAAATCTTTTATTGATATTGACTTCTGAACATGGGTTACCGTTTGACATGGAAGGATGCGGCGATCGCGACCAATCGTAAAGCACAGGAGCACGGCTGGTCACATGCTGCTTCTTCCACAATGACAATGCGCGTTTGTTCAGAGTCTCTATCATACGCTGCGCAATTCTAAGAGTATACAATTGAGTTACTCTCGTTTCTCTTCCGGCACAAGGTGCATGCTGATGTTTATGATCACACTTCTTCATCAAATTTTGAAACTGCACCCCCCACGACACAATCCTCCACGGCTTCTTAATGGGTATATTTCTATGACCATAATGAGTTGCGAGGCCATACATACATCCGTCGAAGTCATGTACGTGTGATTCCGTGCCTTCTATCAGAGTTGTCATTCTATCATCTCTCCAATACTCGCAACCTCTAGGTAGCTCAGTAAGCGCACATGCTCCTATTGCGAATACATGGTCAAGTGCATTGGCAAAGCAATTCCACAACGACCAATACAACTCTTGATGTTTCTCAATCTGCATTTCGGCCTTTATACTTACAGTCCTATTCAAGCGATTCCATGCAGAACCACCAGTGCAAGGACCCGCAAAGAAGACACAATCAAGACTGGACCGGACACATGCTTTCACTTTATTGATGCCATAAGCAGAACAGGCATCGTCGTCCTCTGCGATTGTCACGATGTTCATGAACTGCTTCTTCAAACAAGTCTGGAGAAAGGTAAACCAATTCTGTTCTTCAGCACACATGAGGACTAAACATGGGACATTTCTTTCGAGCTCTTGTAGCATGATGCATCTATCAAAGATATCTTGAGGACCCTTGACGTCTTGCTGATGGAGTTCGAACTGATATTTGTGTGACCGTCCTGATCTCCTTTGTAAGACCAAATGCAACACGGGTTTTCTTCCCGGAGGTGTGTCACTTGCAACATATTTTGCTGTTTGTGCAATGAACATGTGCTCGTGGGCAATGGTGTTCATCCCCCACGCTTGTATGCCTGTTGCAATCGCCGTGACATCGCCCTTTTGCTTGTTATTGCTGTTGTCTGTCGTTTCATGTTGTGGGCTGTGTCCGTGACCGTTGGAAACGATCAGGAATGTTGTACTTCCTATCCATGGATCGTCCTTACCTACGGAATTACCCTTGAAACGCCAGGAATCAACTTTTGTGTCCTTACCGCTCTTGTAGTACTTCTCAGTCCTACGATAATCAGACAAATCCGACAGCCGGACAGGACAGTGTGAGTCTTCACTAGGGACAAACTCTTGTGTTCTCGGCACATTATGCACTCGGGTGAGTGTGTCGCCATCGCGTCGCCATTCATCTCGGTAATTTTTATTTGTTTTTGGGTTTTTCCCCTTCGAATCCAGGCGCACAAAATGGTCTTGCACCGCACCGAAAGCGCGAATTGATGCACCGTCCTGCCCCCCACTCCCCCCATGAACAAGACGTAAAAGCGTGTTGATCACACGAAGGGTGGCAGGATGACAATTGTTGAGAGGAACCTCTTGTGACTGGAGCAAAGCTGGATCAGTCGACAAGGAGGCAATAGAAAACTGTAGCACAGCGTCAGGAGTCCAAGGAACATTGGCTAAGGCCAGGAACGGAGATTGAAATAAGCATGCGCCCGCCTCTGGAGATGAGGATGCCTTGGAGGCATGATACAGGAAGCATGCACGTTCGACCCAATGATCAAAGCGCAAAGCTTGCTGCAGTGGCGTAGCTTCTCGTTCCACACAATTCCAGGAACCATTAACAAGGACCCATGTACTCCGACACGTGTCTGACGGTATGTAGCGACCCGGTGGGAAGCGACGATAATAGACTGGGACTTTGACGACATAGATGCAATCTCCATTGGGGAGATCCTGGACACCTTCTTTTCCTGTCATTCCTTTTACAAAGACTGCACGAGGCAAGACCGGAGTCTGAGTGTATGGGAAATTAGGAATGTCATCCGTCTTTGTCTGAAAGATTTGATGATCGATTTTCTTATGATCGACTGATGGAGAGACCATGTCAGCCAACTCTTTGGAGCTCAAATCCTCTGGGTCAAGAAGGTTGATCAACATACAAGCCCGGCGCCACGCAAGTGGAGTCCGAAAGGCCTTTGTATGAATATCAGCACACATCTTGTGGGAGATCTCGTAGAGCAGCACGAAATGGTCCTGTTGAAAATGTTCATGCAATGAGACAATGGATATCCCATGAGTGCGTTCAAGATGACGCATGGTGGGATTCTTCCCGGTTCTGGCAACTCCAATCATACCTTGATTATCATCATGGAACAATATTTCAGGAGCTTTGCCCGAGAGCGTTTGCCAGAGGCCGATGGAGGGTATCCCAAAGTTGCGGAGAGTGGAATCTGCCGCGACTATTTCTGCTTCAGGTGTTGAATGGCTGATACATCCTTGACGCTTGCTCCCCCCAGCAATGGGAAATCGTGTATGCTTACCTTGTACGTGCATGTGAGAGCCCGACGTGGAACGAAGGGTCTCACCGCAACCAGCAAAATCAGCATCAGCGAAGATTCCGACTGAGAGAGTTGCGATCGGATCGCCAACCCATCCAATCATGCGCTTGTCTAGAGTGCTGTTGACATAGCACATGAGATGATGCAAACGAGCATCATCATTGCTGGTCCATTTATTCACATTCCTGGCCAGCATGTTGATTGATCTCAATAGATCGAATCGAGCAATTCTGGCAGCGTACAACAACTTCATGAGTATACTCGCTGCATGTGGCGCCAAAGAACCACGGTTTCCATCGTCCGGAGTGACGTCAGATTCGGACTTGGAATGCAACTTACCAGAATACTTGGGGTCAAAGGTGTTAGCACACCATGGACACGTAACGGCCTCTTTCCCTGGAGCGGGTGCTCGTGCGGGATGAGATTTGGTTTCTTCTGGGACGCTTGGTGTCGTGACCTTCTTCAATTTTGTATCATGACCGACAATGTCTAAATACTTCTCGACGGACAGTTTCAACAATCCTTCCATGTTGTATGAGACGGTGTTGACTATTGTTCCATCGTGGAGTTTGGACTCTCCTCGTGTGAGCATGCAGCCGAGGTAAAGTCCAAGATCAGTCTCGGGCTCAATCCTGAGTTTCGTTCGTAGCATAGACCATCCTTTGGTCATGTTCTCGGTTGGTCCGGCAAGTTTCAGGTCGTCCACATATATAACGAGAAGAAGTTTCAGGCCTTCATGAAAATACATTGATGGCCACTCATCACCAATTGGCTTGAAGCCAAGTTGGCGCACCTGCGTATCGCAGTGCTTCTCCCACATTGTACCTGCGTCCGGATGTCCATACAAGGCTTTGAGGAGGCGTACCACTGGTCGATGATACTTTGATACATCAACATCATCTGGCCACGCGTCTGACGGTAACTCGACCCAACAGGGCGGTCCCGTAAGAGAAGCCTGAATGTATGCCTGAATCGCATCAGCGAGCTTGACCGAATGTCCGGGAACACATCCATAGAAATCTGCCCATCTAGAAGATTCAAAGGATGCTGGTGAATTGCCCAAGTCCTGAAAGAAAGCTGCTTCCCAATTCTGATTCTTCACTTTGTTTCCTAGCAATACTCCTCTTCCCTTAAATTTTCGTCTCTCATCACTCATTGGCAATTGATAGTTCTTTTCCACAATGATGCCATGGACCCTTGCAAAGTGCACGACCTGCTTCAGAGTGAGCGCTTCTTGTTTTACGTCGTGATACTCCCGAATCACAGAGAAGTCGAACACTCCTTGCTCGTGAAGTCCCAACCATTCTTTTCTCATTGAGGCTTTGGCCTTGGGATTCTTCAGCATTTCTGCTCGACTAACAGGTCTGGAGACTGCTGCATTGAACAGGTTCCGATAAGCACTCATCGGGTTCGTTGTGTCGGCATATGCGTATCTTTCTCGATGTTTGGAGATCGAGTTGATGCAGGGCATTGACGGAAATGACAAGTGATGATCTTTCAAGTTCTTTGTGAAATCTTCGGTTGTGCATCTATTGGATTCCGTTGGCATTGCATATGCTACTGCCATATCATTGAGGATTTCTCCACTGTTGACATCAATGATATTGAGTGGATCCCAAGTAGCACGTGGGCCGAACCCATTCTCCACACTCGTCCATTCCTCCCATTCGACTAAGTAATCGTCGTCGCTTGGGAGTTCTGTGGAAAGTGTAGATGCTGAAGATGGACTATAGCCCCCCATGTCATCGTCATCGGTGATCAGTGTCCGATCTTTCTTCAGATCGATGAAGATGTTGGGCGATACGTCCTTAGGATCATCATCCTTATCCTCCTTCTTTTTCTTCTTCCTTTTGTCCTTGCTGGATCCCGCACCTTTACTCTCTCTCTCTTTCATCTTTTCTTTCTCGAGAGCTTCTTTCTTCTCAGCGATAGCTCTATCAGATAGAGACAACGCTTTCCATTCTTCTGGAGTATATTTTGATCTTGGTCTCGGTGATGACCTGAAGAACCTTCTTCCGTCTGATCCAACCTTATATGGATTCCCTTTCCTGTCTAGTTTCACGGTTTCACCATCATCATTCAAGTAGATGATACCATCACTTGCTTTTCCCATGGACATGTGATCCATTGAAGGATCTCCAACTGGCGGGTGATCTTCCCTGCCGGTCAAAGGTGGTACCTTCGCCTTGGCAGGTTTGGACAATATTTTGGAGTGACCGCCATCAGGTTTTGGATCATCATCATCACCGGGATCATCTCGTTCTTCATCATCTGCTTCATGATCTCCAATGGCTTCTTCGTCGTCCTCATCCCTAATCTCCCTTTCCGCAAGCTCCTCAAAATCCATACCGGGCTCAGTTGGTTCGTAATCTCCATAGTCAATCATTTGACTAGGATCTCCGACCTCTGGCTCTCCATCTCTCCTGTCACGGATCTTCATGCCTTCCAACGTGTTGTTGATCTTCTCGTATCCTTCCTTCAACGGGAATTCGATAGGAGCGAGGAATACCAGGGTCTCTGTGAGCTGTGGTGTGAGTAGCTTTCTGATAGGGCGATTGGCATCAAATGCAAGGCTTTGATGTGCAAAAGTTTCAAGACTCCACACTCTGTATTGTCTCGACCAGTTCATCCCGGGCTTGATCTCATATCCGGCGAAAATACCTGGGATTCCCTTGGGGTCAAACTTGTGCTTCTGCTCAATCCTTCCTTGACTGCTCGGCATGAAGAAGACCTTTGCACCAAAGGGGATCTTCTCTCCATGGAACTCTTTTCCATGTAGCTTGTACCAAGGGCTCACTCCGTCCTCTCCTTCCTCGATGTTCAAAAGATGGCTGACGCATTCTACTGCGTAGCTCCAGAAACATGGTGGTAATCCCGCTTCCAAGAGGCAAGTTGCGGTTGTCATCATAATGAACTGATTGTTCCTCTCCGCCAGAGAATTGTTCTGAGGATGATTCGGTAGAGAATGATCGAATGGGATCTTCAGCTGCTTCATAGCCGTCTCAAACTCTGGGGCTTTGTCGGCATAAGCAATCTTGATCTTCTTCAATCCTTTGAAGTGGTTTATTGCATTGACCACGTCCTTGGTAAACCTCTCTTTCGACGGATAGGCCCATATGACGCCTGTGTACCTGTCACGAATGACGAAGATCTCTCGATCAGTACTGATCCCTTGATCAAGGATGTTCCTCGTATCGACAAAATCAAAGGTAACCAGATCTCCAAAAGCTTTGAGCTTTCTCTTGAACGCTCCTCGATGCGTCTTGAAGTGTTTCATCTTTGCTCTGATGCATGACTCACAGTAGGGATTCTTGTAACGATGTGTGAGTAGATGCTCGATTTTCCTGGCATCTGCTTTCAGAGTTCCTCTTCTCACCATTCTACTTGCACCGTCAACAACATCCACCTCGATGTCATCTGCATCATCATCGTCAGCTTCTGGTTCACTGTCTCCGGCGACATCTGATCCTACCTCATCTTCTTCTCCCGGAGATGCCTTGAACTTCTTATTCCTCTTTCGCCTTTTGACTTTTGGAGGCTCAATCACAGGAAGGTCGTCATCATCACACGTGATTCCTTGAGGATCCACATCACAGTTGATGAAAGTCGATTGGTAATCAGCTTCATCTTCTCCTAGGGTGAACCTTGCGATCATCTCCGCCCTTGTATCGTCGGTGGGAGTACAGAAGTCACTGCCCTTGACAATATATGGGATGTTTCCCTCTACTTCTAACATGATTTTCTTGTAGTTCGGGGAAACCATGTACGGGTTGCCGCAGGCTGGCCATATGAATGTGTATCCTTCCTCCATGCATTTCTTTCCAACAGACAGTACTGAAGGAGACTCATCTAGGACGAATGGGGAGTAGGTAGAGTCAAATTCGTCGAAATGAATGTCGGCGACTCCTTTTGTGGATGTCACTCCATTTGCAGTATAGAATGACATTGATTGGTCGCTTTCTCTCACTTCCAGACCTAATTTCTTGGCTCTGCCTTTCGATATCAAATCATACCCACATCCTGTGTCCATGATGAACTTCGTTCTTGATCCTTTGGCTGGAATAGACAATGTCTTTGTGTCTGCATGATCTTTCTTTCCCTCGCATACATGAGGAATGACTTTATGATGGAAAACTAGGCCGTCATCTTCGTCAAAAGACATAGTGACCGATAGGTCACCCTTTGGTCCAACTGGTATTCGGACCCTCTTGGTCTCAGTGTAGGGGACCATCAATATGCCTCTCGCCTCTGCGACCTTTTCTTCAAATCTGATTTGTTCTTTCCTCGTGTAGCAGGTGAGCTCTTTCTCATCGTATCGTTTGATGTCCGGACGTAGAGGTTTCTTTTCTACTACCTTCCATTTGTCCCTGACTGAGTAGATCGCTTCGTTCAACATGATCTCACAAGTCTCTTCATCAAAGGATACTTTTGCACCTCCTTCTCTTGCCTTGGCGGATGCAGCAATCCCTTCATCTTCGGATTCGTCCATGAAGAGTTCACCGTCAATGGCTGGGGCTCCAGGCTTCGCCTTAGGCTTCGGTTTGGGTTTTGCCTTGGGCTTTGGCCTATCGTCTCCTGAGTCAGCTGGTGCAGATATCCCTTTCTTAGGAGAGGCTTTTGGGTCATGGTAGAACTTGCAATCCTTCCCTTTGTCACAAGTTCCTCGAATCCACATCCAACATACTGGCTTATCATTCTTTCCGACAGAAGATCCTCTGGATGGTGATCTGGGTTTCTTGTGACTGAATGGGCAATCTTTCCCCATAGTGCAGTTACCTTTCACGAAGAATTTGCATGGTATCTTCTTCTTGTCTGTACTCGGACTTCGGCTGCGATCCTTTCCATCACCTTTACCTTTCCCCTTTCCCTTTTTGTTCTTGTCTTCAGGGTGCTTCTTGGGATTGGGTTTCGGCTTCACTGCAGCAGCGTCTTCTGAGACAACCTGTTCTTGTTGCCCTTTTGGTTTCTTCTTCGGATCAGCTGGTGCAGCTTTCAGTTTTGGAGCAGGTCCGCCTGGTTTGAGATTCTGAAAGATATTGGCAACATTCTTCACTGCCTTCTCCTTTTCCAGGATCATCCTGTCTTCAGTTTGCCGTTCGATGTGCCTTCTGATCATATCACGTAGATGTTTGTATGTCTTCTTGGCATCATCGTCGTTCATGCTATTGTAGGCGCTGATGTCGTATGCCATGAGGTTTGAGTTCCTGATCTTTCTCCATAGGAGATCCCGAAGAGTTTCGTCGCTCGGGACGTCAACGGGCTTCATTCCTGCCAGAATCTCATCCCAAGTGTGGAAGAACAACGATAAGTTCTTGTCTCCTTGATATTCTAGTTGGTAGAGGTGCATTGAAGTATATAAGACTTCCACATTTGATGTTGTCTTGAAATTCATAAGGATCAGGGCTAGGACCTCTCTTCCCTTTATGAGGCTTGATGTTCTCCCTTTTGCATTGATCCTCGTCCTCAACTTCATAGCTACACCTGAACCATCATCTTTCGCATCCATGACGACCTTGGTAAGAGCTAGGCCGAGTTTGGCATCGATTGAATGGAATCTTTGGTCTCCTGAGTCGACAAACTTGTCCGGATCAGGATCGTCCATGGCTTCTTTGATCCAGTCGATCCAGGGCTCTTGATCTGAATCATTGGCCGCAATGATGATCGATTGAATGAGATTTGCCTTCCATAGTCCAAGATCATTGATCCTGGGCCATGACGGAACGTTTATCTTTGATTCTTCCTTCCTCGATACTTTCATGATTGTAGAGGTTGCCGGTGTAAGATGAGATGAAGAGGATGCTTCTGCTTCTGAAATCTTGTCCCTCAATGATTTGTTCGCCTCGGATAGCTCAATTGATTTCTCTCTTTCCTCGGCGTACTCGTTGTGGGTTTCGGCATACCATTCATACATCTCATCTCGGCTCTCTGTCATTTCATTGTACCCGTCCTTGTAGTGCTTCGCCTCCTCTTTTGCGTTCCGAATCTCATCTTCCTCGGACGCGTGGGTTGGTAACCCGCGGTCTCTGGAACTAGGACGCTTGCTGTACCGAGAGACTATGGGTGCCATTCGTGCTTCTGCTTTTAATTTCGCATTTTCCATAATGACATTCTTTGTCTCCTTCTGGCTTTCCAATAGCGCATTCTCCAGTTCTCTGATCTTCTGTTGAATTTCAGCACCATCATCGCCGAACATAGGAGCTCTCATCATATTCTCTCTTTTCAGCTGTGCGTTGGCTTCGGATAGAGCGAGGTTGACGTCTTTCAATTGTTGTCGTTCACGGATGGAACTTTCTAGGACTTCGTTGTTGAATATTTCTCCTTTTGCGATAACCTCCTTTGCGACGTTTGCTTCGTATTCATGGTGGCTCGCCTTCATTTCTGCCATTTCTTTAGCAGAGACTTCAGTCTGGCATACAAACATCTCCATCCTCATGCCCACTTCCATCTCTCCTATCTCCGCTCTCGCGCTGAGTTCAGCTCCACGTGCCATAGCTAGTTGACCTCGTAGATGATCAATAACCATAGCTTCCTGATTGCTCTGATCTTGAGATGAGTGAACACTGTGTTGAAGACGTCTTTCCCTGACCTCACTGTTCCATTGTTCTTCTCTCTGGTGTTGGATCACCTCGTGCATGTTGACATTCTCATCCTGTAGCGCAATCATTCTAGCTTGTATCTGGTCAGCTATTCCGACGAAGGCTATGTTCTCATCCTGAATGGCTTTTGATCTTCTATTGATCGCCAATGAAGATTCATTCTGTTCTTGGATGTGTCCAATTGCTGCTTGAAGCTCTTGGGACATTCTGTCCTTCGTTGCTTTCACAGATTCAAGCTCTGAATGTTCTTGATGAGTTTCTTGCGCAAGCTCTTGATATCTCATGTAGATATGTTCAGCTGTCGATTCCGCCAAGCGTAGCTTGTGTTCGAGCTCTTCAATTCTTATTGTCGCTCCTTCATCTTCCTGTGTTATCTCTTGTAGATGTTCCTGCATCTTCCTGTTGTAGTCAGACATTTGCCTGAACTCCACTTCAGCCTCGTGGTGTAGTCGTGAGTATCCGGCTTGGATGCATTCATATTCTTCATGAAGAAAATTGTATGCGTTTCTCGCCGATCTCAATTCTTCACCCAGCTGAATCTCTCTTCTTTGCTCTTTTGTTCCTCTATCATCGTCACGTCTCTTCTCTATACTCCTTCTTGGGGATCTCGCGGTAGACGTTATAGGCGATGTAGATCTTGTTGTAGCTCTCATCGATCTTCTTGGTCCTACGGGTGCAAGATCGGTCAGATTCCGAGCCGGTGGCACGGATCTTTCCGAGATTTGTGATCCAGTAGGCATAGTGATAACGTCAGCATTTGCTGATGAATCAGTACCCATTGTAGAGTCTGGTGACGAAATGGTGTTGGGACCACCAGGAGCAGCGAATGAATAGGGTTCGCTTCCATTTCCTCCTGAGCTTGACATTGCAGGTTTCTGTAATGACTAGTCTTGTTCTTGGTCTCGTGTAGCTCGTACGGCTATAAAGAGCGCGTACGGCTGATAACCTGCGAGTGGATCTTAATCAGCGAAGTTTGAAGCTATCACTGACGGTCCATAAGCGGCGTAGCGTCGGAACGGAAACCGCACCTTTTCTAGTCGCTTGATCCTTGAGCCAAAGTACATATGGTACATATATATGTACAAGTTGCACTGTACATGTCGCTGCACTTCCATTCGCAGTATTTATGTGTGCCATGTATGTTGTGTTTTGTTCACGTCAATGGCTTCTTCTTTACTGGCAAACACAAAATAGAAACTTCACTGTTTGTCAGCATGCGTCTTCTACTTAACTGTTGACACCCTGTACGTCTCTTTTGTTTCTCCTGGGTGTCAGCAAGACTCAAATTTGCAAGAATCACTGTAGTAGCCGGTCACTCAAACTTACTCATAATGGGCTGGGGGTCAGATGTGGCAGGGTGAACTTTCGCCAATCTTGAGCTGAACTTTCGCCAAACTTTCGCCTTTTGCGGGGTAGAGTTTTGTGGCAAAGCAACCCCCCAAAGCAGGAGCAGGAATAGTAGTAGTAGTAGTAGTAGTAGTAGTAGGAGTAGTAGTAGTAGTAGTAGTAGTAGTAGTGGTGGTAGTGGTAGTGGTAGTGGTAGTGGTAGTGGTAGTGGTAGGTAGTGGTAGTGGTAGTGGTAGTGGTAGTGGTAGTGGTAGTGGTAGTGGTAGTGGTAGTGGTAGTGGTAGTGGTAGTGGTAGTGGTAGTGGTAGTAGTAGTAGTAGTCGCAGCAGCAGCAGGTTATCTAACTTCCACAGCTCATCTAGCTTCTGAGTCGCTGCCACCAGCTGTTCAGAAAGCAAATGAACATTCATACAAAAGTACATATTTAATCTTTCGCCAGATCTTTCGCCAAAAAAAAAATTACTTTCGCCAACTCGAGAAAAAACTTTCGCCAAATGAGATTTTGATATGTTCCGGGTCATCGTCATACACACTGCTGACTAGGACCTTTAGATCGACAACCATATATATATGCGGGGTGGAGGGGATGTTGATACTTCGTCACTGACTTGCTTTGGCGCCGGTTGGCTGCTGACTTATTTGGGTTGGTTCTAAAAAAATATGCGAAGGGAGCCTGCACTAGCATGGTGCTTGGTGGGACTCCTTGGTTCACACCCCACCTAGTGCTAGCTCTGGGGTGTTTGTGTCAGACGTATACAGTAAATTCATGTAAATTCCATTACTGTAGTCATGGTCGCCACAAAAAGAAATGGCAAGCCGTGTAGGGATGCCACCTGTCGGATCGATCCTTCGGGTAACTTCTTTGGTTCGGCAATCGGCCACATTTGGACTAGCTTTCTTGTTCCGTTCGTAGCTTCTTGCTACTAGTAGCGATGCCAGGAGCCCCTAGTAGCGTCCTTGCTCCTAGTAGTAAGGCCAGGAGCCTCTAGTAGCTTATTGTTCCTACTTCAAACCCGAAGCATATCGCTGAAAGGAATGGGACTATCTAGCGTTTGCACCCAGTGCGAGGAGCACAGCTACGAGAGTCATTCGGTGTTGAAAAGGACAACACGCTTGAGGGCGAAGGATCTTGTGATCATTTTCTATTACAGTAAATCCTATCGAAGCACACTGTGCAGCAAAGAATTGGTTTTTAAGGGCAGAGGCACGCAAAGCCAACGGAATGAGGGATCCTGGTCGAAGCACTGCAATTTGAAACCAGTACTTCCTGCTGTGCTACTTTACCTGGCATCTACCGAGCGTTTGTTAGACCCCAACAGCATGCCGAGGCACCTCTTTCGGATTATCTGGCGCCTCGCACTTTCCGCACAAGTTCACATCTGAAGCAGAAAGCAAGCTATCAAAACCTGCTTTGATCTTTTTTGAGTCATTGACGTCACATCATGCCAAATGGATACTCCTCTCAAAACTCTTCGTCTCTCTCGGTTGTGCACCTTGTGTATCTTGGCAATGTGCCAAATGTCCAGTGAACTGTGCTAGACTTTCCATATCATAGACACATTTTGCAAAGTTTGTTGGCCAACGGCTGATCCACCTTGGCATCTTCTTCACATTTGCTTGCTCTGAAGGCCTGGCTGTTGATAAGATCGGGACCCGTCTATCAGCTGTTTTGGGTTTAGAGTCGGTAGGAATCTGAAGCCCTTATGGTGTCAGTCGGGTATGGTGCACTCCTTTGCGCTCCCACGTCAGTTTGTGGGAACTAATTCGCCAGCATCGCCAGTGAATCCCGAGCAGCAAATCTGTTTACCTCCGAGTGAATGGCCTCCGTACAGGCACAGCACTTGAACATGCTTGAACCAGCAAGTATCGTTGGGAATCAGGCCTGATAGAAAAGCTCATCTTCTCCTGAGAAGAAGCTTGCTAAGCTTGCTCCTTCTGGGTGAAATGAAGAATTGATATTCTTACACTCTAGTGAAGACTGCTAGCCATTCGATAAGTGCTTTCGAGAGTCCTGAAACCAACTGAAGTGTAAACTTGCTCTGTCAACATGTTTCTTGGTCACCGCATTTGTGGCGTGTCTCAGTTTGCTCCAGCCGAGGCTCTTCCACCAGCAGGTCTCACAGCAAGTATCCAATGGCACAACGAAGCAGCCAGGACAAAGCCCAGCCACCTTGGCTTCACCAGCGCTTCGACCGCGTCAACCGTCAACATGACA
>CAXIVM010000140.1:0-22008 GCA_964035705.1 Porites rus
CAAAGTGGGTGCTGTGAAGCCTGAAGCTGACCCAAACGGTCTTGAGCAGAGCCACGCACACCATCCTGAACAAAAGCAAGAACTCCAGCATACACCGAAACAGGAAGAGGAAGAGGATGAGGAAGAAGAAGAAGAAGAAGCTTCACTTATCTCCGAATATGAGGAGATCCAACCGAATGAGTCTACACATGGGGACAAGTCCTCAGAAGAGAATGGTCACGAGCATGATCGCCAGCACAAGGACAAGAGTCACAAGAGTGAACCGGACACTCCTGTGTATCCTTGGACCGTCCTGCCGGAGCATGTGAAAGTAGATGCCGGAGCGGTGAACGAAAAGTCCATGACCCCTTCATGTGCAAGTGGGTCAGGAGCACGTGCATCTGGGGCTAACAAAGCACCGAAGTTCGCTGGTGCTGCCAGGCGTGCTGATTCTACACAACAGCACAGCGGGTATGGCAAGGCAGATACCCCGAGCGCCATGGTCTACTTCCTCCACCACCTCCACCACCCCCAGAACAGGTGAAAACTATGCGCCCAACACCGTGTGGTTGCGGCAAGCCATGCACCAGGGTTGAGAGGATGATTCGCCAACAGCATTCTAGCCCATTTGCGAGGACGCGCTTGAAACACAACAACCACGCTTGCGATGTATGTCAACAAGAGTGGTATGCCGCCACTCACAGGCCTCGTCATCGCCGCTGATTTGGTGACGCCACAGGTGTGTACAATACAAAGCACATGTGGTGGCCATAGGATGGTTAACAATCATCAAACTTGCAGTGACACTTTAAACTGTAATTTAAACCATCACTTGGTTCCAGTCTCCACATTGTGCCTTATAAATTCAGCTGCTTGACATCTAGTCACCCATACAAACATGGCTGCTTCCAAGCAGAAAAGAACAGAGTGGCTGCCGTCTGTGTCCACCCATGCCTGAGTTTGTCCCGTGTGCACGCGCTAGCCTTATGTACAACATAAATATCATTGTTAAGCTCCCAGCCCCGGCGCTCAGGATTCCTTCTGGAGATTGGAAGCTTGCCGCCGTCCCAGAATGTTGTCCTGAGATAGGCAGGTTGGTGTGGAGGGTTGATGCTTGCTGCGCAGGAGCCAAACCACCCATACATGAAGGAGCTAGAGCACGCCCTTGAGTCTGTCCCTGAGTTTCTCTAGTAGTTTCTCCTTTGACCGCCCACCCAGACTCACAGAATGTGACTTTCTAGGAGAAAAAGATCTCTCGAGGCCTGCTGCATACTATCCATCTTTCTTAAACTGTTTTACTTGTTTTTACTCATTTGATGGTGTGCAGGAAAACGATGAAAAAGAACAAGAGAGACAGGTTTGATTCCCAGTCAAGTTGTTTCAAATCCACCCTGATCTTGATACATTCATTAAGTGTTTGCAACAACCTGAGAAGAAGATGCGAAGATCCCGCGACACCGTTGAAGAAGAAGCAGCCATCTTGTTGTACAAGGTCCTCCTTCAATACTACTGTGCAATACTACCATGCAACATTGTTGTTGTGTGCTCACACGCGCGCTGACTGCTACATTGAAACATGTATACTACTACCTGTCAGGTGAAGAGCTTGCTTGAGGACATGACTGGGAACCGCAGCGCCACAGACAAGGCTTTCGAGGTGTTGCCGTCTTTCTTGTCACCGTTGGGTTGTGTGTTTTTTTACTAAACGTGGTTGGGAGGCGTTTCTTCTTCTTGACGTGGCTACGAGGAGGTGGTGTAAAGTAATTTGAGCCAGGCAGCCAGTGGCCTGACTACTGCTGCTTTTTCTTAATTGAAATTTCTTAATTCACCGCACCTGCCTGCTGCGATAGACTTCTTGCATTCTCGTATAAGCGAGTAAAATGACTTGTAGCAAACACCTACAACACCAACAACTGCTTCCATACTTGAGCGCTGTGACAACACACCTTTACATGTTGGCTACTTGCGACAGTTTGGGATCAGCAGGACCATGGCAGCTAGATTTGAGTGTGTGGCCACACTTTCTGATGATGACAATGACCCCGCCCTTGTGACTCCTGGCCGGTTGCCTCCCAGGTTCAGTGACGCTGATAGCTCCAGGAAGCTTACGCCCATACATCCTAGGGCACCTCTACTACCAGGACACAGTGTAAAGGGCAGCGTTCAGAAAAAGAGATCTCGAGACCTGAGCCACAACCCTTTGACTCGCCCAGACATGGTTGCAAGAACCAGGGCCATTGTTTACGGCAAATGCCGCTGTGCTACAAGGAAGTCCGCCAGGAATTGCTTTGTGCCATTCAGGAACTCTCAGACATTCGTGCTGCTCACTACGCATCTTCGCAAGTTAGGGACGCATGGACAAGCTAGAGCTCGACAAGGAGGCTGGGCACACTACCTTAACACACTCATGTGTTTGCCGTTTGCTGACTCATCACACTATATCACACTTCTATCACTCGTGCGCAGGTGTGGGCTGCACTTCGTGCATCCTTTTTTGGAACCAAACTTCAGCCGTTGACTCTGTTGAACTTTGCTGTTTGCCAGCACGCCTTCAAGCGCCTCATTCGGTTGGGGTCCGGTCGTTTCACCAGACTGGCTGCATCTGTGCGTGAGGGTCATGACTCCTGTCCATTGGATTTGAGATACATCAAGAAGCCCTTTGATCAGCGAATGCAGTCTTGCAAGAGACAGCTTGTCCATGATTTCCTTCATGGACTCTACGAGACCATGGCAGAGCCATGCCAGAAGGCACCGGTTGCTCCAAACGCCCGCGGACCTCTATCAAGAGGGATGATAAGGTCATTGAACGATCAACCAACTTGATCGAGAAGGCTTTACCACCTGGCTCATTCCACGAATACTTGTGCATGTTGCGGAGGGCCCACCCTCATGAGAAGTTCAGCTACAAGCTTTTTTGCTCTGTCCTCGTCTCAGTGTTCGTTCAGAAACTCAAGTAACTTTTCTGTTGATGGACTCCATTCTTCCTCAACAACTTGATCCTTATAGTTGCTTGTTGCTTGTCCGTTGACACTTCCTGCAGGGTTGCACTGCTTGTCTGTCTGAGGTTTGGGAGCATAATTATGGTGACATCCTGAAGCTGCGCTCAAATAGCCAGCATGTCAAATGCAATGTTTGCGTACGCTACAAACTCATGATCCGCAAACTAGCCCGTTGCACCCTGGCAAGGGAACGCCAGCTCACACTGCTGGAGAATCACCGTCAACAACAGTACAGAGACCGTGTGGTCTACTGGCATTCACGGAACATTGCCAGGTCCTTGTCCGGGAGCTCATCGCCAGATACTGTCGTCGTGATAGTTGACTCCATGGATTGTGCAAAATTTGGCTGGCCAAGAGACGCGTGCCTACAAGCGAAGGAATTCAACCGCTTCATAGCGCCCAAACTTACAGTGACAGCGTCAATAGCACACGGACACGACGTAGTCCTTGCCGTGTCTTTGCCAGGTGTTTCTTCTGACAGCAGCCGCTCCATCGAGATCATAGCCAGGACCCTCGAGCGATTTCGCGAACGCGGCCAGGATCTTGCTTGCTCACAGGTGTTGATCCAGGGAGACAACGGTGCTAAGGAGATCAAGAACAACGCTTGTGTCCGCTACCTGAGTACTCTGGTGGCTCATGGTAAAATCAAGCGTGCGGAGATCCGCACGCTCATGTCAGGCCACACACACGAGGACGTTGACTCCCTGTTCAGCAACATAGCATCTGTGTTGAAGCAGTCGGGGCAACGTCTACATACACCTCATGACTACTTGAACGTGGTGCGGCAATACCTGAACAGAGACGACGTCAGGCCCACAGAGATGCATTCGGAGGTTGTCCTCCTGGACCAGGTTCGGGACTGGAGCCATGGCTTGGTTTGCCTTGAGTTGGTGGTTGTACTACAACTGTTTTTGTTACCAACTGTGTTTTGCTGAACATGCTCCTTGCGCCTTAGGAAAACCTTCCTTGCTTTACACTCTCTGAACAACACAATTGTGGGTATCGGTGGACCAGCAGCACCACACGTTTTTGCACTTGACAGAGCAGATGACCTTGGTGCGCCATGTTTGTTTACGATGCACTTCTCGGACTGTTCTGACTACTAGTCTTGTTGTGCTAGCGCTGCTCATGGCAGGTGTGAGGCATGAGGACATCAACACCAAGTTCTGGCGCCAGCGGCGTGTGCCTTTTGGTGGTCGCGACGTGGTTCTAAGGAGACTCTGCAATATACTACTAATAAGCTTACTACTGCTCTTATTCCTTCACACTTCTCATCAGGACAAAAAAGAACCTATCTGATCCCTCATGGCGGCCCGAATCCTTGCTCTACTTGCCTGCGAGCGTTGCAGATTGCATGCGAGGATTGCATGTCCCAGGCAAACTTCTGACTCATAGCTTTTGATGTTTGTTGAAGTTAAAGGTCTGACCTACTAGTATGTAGTACGCTACTACTACTAAGTGTAATGCTCGTATCTGTTTGCCAGTTCAATTCGTCTGATCTTTCAACACCGGTTGGAAACTGCGATGATGTGCTGAAGTATGTGGACATGATGCGTCTGAGTCCAAGAGTGCTTTAAAGGCTTAAATGAAGGCTTAAGGACCCGTACTACTACTACCACTACTACTCAAACTGTCCTTTAAAAAACGAACATGATGTTCCAAATTGAGGGCAATATCCGTACTGCATGGACGACGCAGCTGATTGCTTGGAGCTTTGGGCGACTGGCCAGTGGGACTTGCAGCCACCTGTGAAAGTGAGTTGGCCATGGACTCAACAGCCTGTGTTCATCCAGAGAATAATAATATCACACGTCCACGTTTTGTTTCCCAAGGTCCTTGCCATCGATGGGTCCTGTTGTGGGACCTGGCCCAAACACGGATGGATTGGACATGGTTCAAAACCTTGAACCTGTGACCTTGTGCAATGCGTATGAAATTAACTCCCAAAACTACAGTGTTGCAGGTACCAGCTCGTGTGCAATTGCAAGCAATGAACCCTTTGAACCGGCTCTGAGATAGCACGGTATCGGAGCATTCACGCTCAGTCAGTGGTGTACCAAAGCAGCTGCCCGTCTGTGGGCTAGTGGGCTTGATTGGGAGTCGGCCCATGAGATCGCAAATGATGCTTTTCAAACCACCCAGGTGGCATGCCGACAACCTGCTGGCTAGTTGTGAGCTAGTTGAGAGCCTTGTAACTGTTTGTGTACCAAGCATGACCTCCAAGAAGTATAGGGCCCATGTGTTTGTGAAGACCATGATCGTCTAAAAAAAACCTCCAATCTAGCGAGCCAAATTTGTGAAGACCCGGGACCCTGCTCGTCTCATTTGGTAGGTAAGAGCAGAAGGCAGGTGTGAATATTGACCAGCGGGCGACCCAATTAAAAATGGCCCTGTGGGAGCCAAGCCTTTTGTGAAGAGTCGGGGCGCAGGTCGTCAGAAAGAGACCCTGCAGTGAAAGGTCAGGTTTTGTGAAGATCCGGGGCCCTACTCGTCACAAATTCATGGGTTGGGAGTTCGAACTCGTCACAAAATCCTGGGTTGGGAGCTCGAACTCGTCACAAATTCATGGGTTGGGAGCTCGAACTCGTCACAAAATCCTGGGTTGGGAGCTCGAACTCGTCACAAATTCATGGGTTGGGAGCTCGAACTCGTCACAAAATCCTGGGTTGGGAGTTCGAACTCGTCTCAAAATCCTGGGTTGGGAGTTCGAGGTCGTCACAAATTCCTGGGTTGGGAGTTCGAGGTCGTCGCAAATTCCTGGGTTGGGAGTTCGAGGTCGTCACAAATTCCTGTGTTGGGGGTTCGAGGTCGTCACAAATTCCTGGGTTGGGGGTTCGAGGTCGTCACAAATTCCTGGGTTGGGAGTTCGAGGTCGTCACAAATTCCCGCGTTGGGAGTTCGAACTCGTCACAAATTCCGGTGTTGGTGGTTTGAGGTCGTCACAAAACCTGACCTTCGTAGTTAGAGCTCGTCACAACTGCCACGGACTGGTTCATGGGACATCAGGAAACTGATCACTGGACTGAGTTTGGCCGGCTTGAACCCGTCACAAAATCGGTGCTTACACAACATGTTACACAACATGATGGGGGGCCATGTGTGCTGCCCTCGATGTCAGTTCCAAGACATTCCAAGCCAGGTCGGGTGCGTCTTGTCAACACAGCGCAGGCCTTCACATGTCATGATTTCTTTGTAAAATCAGCAACTTGAGTGGAGTTGACATGAGCAGCTGTTGTATGTGGTGTTCGTTCAATCATGTTCAATCAACATGTATCTACAGGCATGGCCCCGAAGAAGCGAGCTAATCCTGGTGGTTCGGTCCACCTGCCAAGTTGAAGAGGACATCTGAGGATCTCGAACGCCTGGGCCAAGCAGCTCTTCAGCGCAACCCTCATGTCAAGATGCTAGAGCAGTGGCTGTATCTTGGATCAAACAACTACTGTTACAGAACCTGGGGTATTGCAACAGTATACTTGAACCAACTGCAGGCTCGCTTGCTGTTACATAGGTTGACTATTGAGGCAAGCCAAATCTGATGCTCATGGTGGAATTGACAAGTATTTGATGGAGGCCATCCAGACACAGGCCATCGCAAACCAAAGCGCTTTCTAACGAGTCATGGAATCAAACACTCCGAGTACAGTTTACACACCGGGGCTGATTTCTAAGGCTGAAATCGTTGACTTTTACACGTTTGTGGAAGAGAGCTTCCCTCCCGAACCAGTGCGGTTTGATTGCAACATATAACAGTGAAAAGTGAATTGTGGTGTTCTTCAACTGGTTTGAACATGTTTGAACCTACTTACCCAAAACTATCATGCGTGTTGTGGTGTCCAAGCTCAGGGAGTACGCCACTCCTGCTGATCTGCTACAATCCGGTCCAATTCTATTGCGACCGTGGCAAATCAACTGGGAGCCCCACGCAGGGCTCAGAGGATATAGCGATCCAGATTCAACCTCAGTGTATTTGTTTTTGTTGAGCAAGGATTGAGCACGTCACAGCAAGCAAACGTGTGCATGTGTCACAATGCAACATGTAGCAACGACTTGGTGAGGATGTGATCATGTCTTTAACACAGTTGATCTGTGTCAACGGGCCATTTGGTAGCACTATCATTGACATGACTATTTAGTATCTAGCGCTGCCAGTTCTGCAACTCTAAGGTTTATGACAAGCCCTGACTGTCCTGGCACTGAGAAGTTGGCTGTGTGCAAGCTAATGGAACCACGGACACAGGAACATGAGAGGTTGTGGAACGCCAGAAGCAAAGATGTTGGCGCGGCATCTTTCCTAGCCCCGCCAATGTGTGTTTTCAACATCAAGGGATGGACCAGGAGCTTGGCTGCCACAGTCGTCATACGATGTGCCTATGAGATTCCGGAGTTCAAAAATGCTGCTTGGCATGCGTGATTTAACCCCTACTTGTTGCCAATGCCTGATTCACAAAAACACAACCTAGTTTGTATGGAGGCTATGCCAGTACATGTGGTGGAGCGCTGACCTTGGCACACTGTTGTTGACTTGTTGAGTTTAATGTACTAACAGGGTCTTGCACTTTGGCCTTTTGTTGCTACAGCTGTTTTGCTGAGTGCTAGGTCCTTCAGAACAATCTTCTGCACCTGCAGAGTCAATAAAGGTGAAGACGATATTGTGCAAACCAACAGAGGTGCTTTAGCAGCAAAACCACAGTGATTCAGTAACATGTTGTTGTTGTTGTTGATGCATGATGTGGTTGTCCCCCATTGCAGCAATGCTTCCATTGTATGGTTCGCTTGTGATTGAAAAATACTATCGATTCTGAGGGATTACACTTGCTAGCACAGCGACACGGCGCCGTCCCAACGCGCTGAACCTCTACTACCAACTCAAAATGCTCGATGAAGCTGGCAAGGGCACACACGAGTCATTAGAGGCCTTCCAAGTTGTGCAACTTTTGAATTGTCACAAGCAACTTGGCGCTAGGTCACACACACCGCAGCATCGCTGGCATCAGCCTACAACATAGGGGAGAAGGAAGCAGCAGCCGCTGTGAACCTGTTCTGCCACACCCCACGGATTGTGGCAGACACTCTGTTCAATTTGGCCAGGCCACGAATCAAGATGCCTGACTTTCTAACCTCGCGTACACTGATTCCACAAGTTGAATGGACCACATAATAGTATCATTTCTCGGCCTCCTGTCTCCGCTCTCACTGGCAGGCGGTACTCGATGCAAAAGGTGATCCAGCATGATGCTTTGGCAGGCGGTGTGCTGAATACTGACTATACAGGTGGCACGGGCCAGTTCATCACTTGGAAGGATGAGCTGTCCAACAATGAGGAGTTGCTGACTCTCATTAGCGAAAGGCTTGTTGTTGACTACGAGAGCCTTAACAAGAAAATGCGCAAGCCTACTGGTCTACGTGACCTAGAAGCATGGCAACACGTAGTAGCAATAATATTTGGAACAGTGAGTAATAAATTCCAATATGTTTCTCCAACATAAAGCAACAAGGAACTTCTCCAGCGTACCTGTGCTGCGTACTTTGCGCGCCGTCAAGAGTTCAAGAAGAAGGTATCAACAGAATACTTTGAGTCTGAGATGCAGATTATTCACAAGGGGATACTTGATTGCAGCTTACTTTCATCTTCTGCGGTTCTAACTAAAATATGCTGAACGGTTTGAGGATTGAAACCATTCAGCAACTAACAACATAAAAGGTCAATATGCTCATTTCTGTGGGTGGTAGTGCTAGGTTCATGGGCAAATACGCTGACGCGGACTTACAGAACCTGGTTGACAGCAGCGTGCCGCCCTGCGATTTGACCCGGGTGTCGCTGTTCAACTCGAGTTTGCTGAAGTGCGAGAAGGAGGCTAGCAAGATTGTTGCACACAGTAGGTGAAATTGTGGCTGGTACATTTAACACGCTTACTTCAACTTCTAGTACATGTTGTTCACCATGGGGCAATTTGATCTTGGAAAGGCCCAATCATCACAGGCTGCCAAAGATGAAGAGCACCTCAAACTAATTATATTATTTCAACCATGATGTTCTGGAATCCAACAGATTTTACTCAGGCTGTCAAAGAAGCTCGCGGCTCTCAAGTTTGAAGAAGCATCGTTGAACATCGAGAAAGACATTCAGAAGGTCAGTGCCTGGAGCGAAAAATTTGATCACTACGCTGCCCAACAGGCTCTTCCAGTTGATGTTTGACGCGGCTATTTAGTGTTTGACAACAGTTCAGCAAACATCTGAACGGGATGATGGATCTAGGACCATGTAGGGTGATGTATGTGGGCCTCAAATCGCCTAACACCGTGCTATGTGAACCTCCGCAGGGAAGCTTGGATATGAAGTACTTGCAGGACAGGTACAGCAAAGGCATCGACGCCATGACCGACATGCTCAAAACCACGCAACGCTTTGTGGCAGTGCAAGACTTGGTGGAGGCTAGTCAGGATGTGATCATCATGCACGCTAACCAGACTGGTGGCCAGTCGCTTCTAGGCTTCATTACTATGCCACACACCGATTAATTACTGTACCATGTGTAGACCGAGAAAAACCCACCTATCATCACTCAAGGCTCTCGCTGATCTTGATGGATGCGACGATTTGGCCATCAAGACTCTTGGCCTACTTTGTTTGTGTGTCTAGCCTTGTAACACTGTTTTGCAAACTAATACAAAATAATCAACAATAATCTTGGCAACGTCTTAGGACCCACCATCATTGACGAGGGCATCAAGATGGCTTCGGTGGTGACATCTGGGAGTGACAAGACAATGTTACTTGTCTTGGAACCACAACACCATGTGAGCATGGACAAGCACTCCATCTTGAAGCACAGGCGCCTGTTGGAGGACAAGATCATTTCGTTTCTTGATTGAATACATAATCATTGAACATAGGTTGTTGTTTCATGCAATTATCCTAGTGCACTTGCGGCTGAGAACCATGGACTACTGGGAGTTCAGCATCAACTTTGTAGATGACAATCCGCACGGCAATGACAAACGTCGAACATCACAGCAAGGCTTCTCAATAGCCTGTTGTTTTTGGTTTGGTTGTTTTTTCTTTAATGTTTGTTTGAGTCAAACATGCACCAACACATCAAACGCGTTTTGATTCTATTGTGTGACTGCTCACTTGGGCGGTGATTCTGTAGGCATAGCAGCAATCAACAGCAACCAGAAAGCATCAATTTGGCTGCGCAGCCGCATTCTTCTTGGCACACTTGGCCCAGTGCCAAGAGCCAAGATTTCTGACTTGGTCCATGTGGACCCTGATGCTCCGATGGCCCCTAATCACCGTGCGCAAAGCCCAGTCTGGTTGTTTTCACTGCATAGTACACATCAGTGCTACTACGCATCATATATGATCACACAGCTAGCTCTTTTGAGGTGCAGCAGCGAGGAGTCAAAGGAGCAGTTGCAATTTTGCAGCAATGCCTACAGGGGGTCCAAGTTCCTGACGGATGCCACATCCACGTGTTTGATGTGACACCCAACCGATTTGCAGAGTGGTCTAGGGCTGTTTGGGATCGTCAGCTGCATAATCTCAAGAACCCTGATTCTCCAGTGGAGAAGTTCACATACACGGGCTACTTCGTTGATGTGGACGAGATGAAGTCTCAGCAGAAGGAAATGTTGGGACGAGCAATGGAGGACAACGTGGCTTTGCAACATGTTGTGGTAATTGATTCTACGATGGTTTTGGTGTTGTGATTTGAACGCTTGTTGTGAACCTTGCTCCATGAATATTTTGGTGTTGGTTCTTGTTCGTATATGCGACTATTGCTGACAGACTGTATCGGGCATTTTGTACAGGAGTGGTGGGACACCTGTCCACAGGCCGGAGCCAAAACGCGGCCAAGCAGTGGGTTCTCAGAGAGTGAGCCCAGTCTGATTTCGTTGACCACAGTCGATGGCATCCTCAAGCTTCTTGGCTCTACATGATATTCGTTCAAAGTGGTTGTTGTTCATGTGTCCGCGCGCTACTGACTACTTGCGTGACCTTTTGGTTGAGGGGAGCTGTTACACAAAGTGAGGATCCCGGATGCCCTGAAGAGCCGCTTCGAGGTTGATTCCAACCATGCTGCCAAGATGAAGTGGCTGGAACAACAAGTTGTCGACGCCAACACAAGTAAGGTGAAGAGGGCTTTGGCACATTCAACAACAGCTTCAACACAAGCTTCAACACAGGCTTCAACCGGGAGAGGTCCTGCTTCCACGCCTACAAATACTCCAGCCCGGACAGCGTGCGTGCCACAGTTCACTGACCAGGACAAGCCCTTGGATGTGACCCGTGAGGTGGACTTGGCGAGCTTGCCAGCGCAAGATTTCCGAAGCTCACACCAGTGTGCTAACTGCATGAAGACTGTGCCAGTGATGTTCATTGTCATCAGTAAAGCTCAGCGTGTCTAGAGTGGTGTTCATTCTGTAACTCTATCATTCTACGCTTGTTTGTTGCCACTGGTTTCGTAAAGTTCTGTGTGTTGAAGGCGGTGTTCATTCTGAGGCTGAGGTCTGTGTTTACTTGTTTCCTGATTGTTTCAAGTTCATGCCTTCTAAGTGCATTGTTGCACGCAACTAGTTTCAATGCTTGCTTGCTGACTTGGTAATTTTGTTCTACTACCAAGGATCATGGCAACAGCAGTATATCCCCGCTTGCCAGCAGTCAGATCTGCCTGACAAACAGCTATGACTTGTGGTTGGTGAATGAGGGTGAAACGAACTCTGAGATCCAGGCAGGTGAACTCATCGGCTTCAACATCGGATCTTTCAAGGAGATCGCCTTGGGTGCCACGGCCGGTTCATGTCATTAACGCGTTGGGTTTCAACCAGTGTGCTTCAAAGTTGCTGAGTAATACAAAAAAGCAAGTGCAATGTGTTCCATGAGTGCATGTTTCACCATCATGTTCAAATTGACAACCACAACATGGGTAGAAGTATCAAGAGTGTATTCAAACAACCACAACAACCGTGAACGTCAACATGAACAAACCAACACGCAACACACTCCTGTGATCTGGGCGCCCGCACACGAAGAGCTGAGGCATAGCAACGGCACCGCCTACAGATTCCCTGCCTTTCTTGGTTAAATCTGACACGTGCTTGGTGGCTTGGGTGGGGAAGGAGGGCAAGGAGTTTGGTTTGTATTGCAGATTTGCTTTGCAAGCGGCTTCAAGCAGCGGTATCATGCAAGTGAACCTGGCAGACCATGACATGGAACAGGCCAGGACAAGTGGGACAAGTTGTACGTCGTTGTTGTAAAGTTGTGGTGTTTTTTTCGAAGTTGCTGCACCCTTTTTGTTACCCCGACAGTGTTGGAGCATTTCATGTGTTTTCTGTGGTTGTTCACTTTATTCAGCTCTAAGTTCCGGTTTTGGCCAAGGTGCAACACTGACTGGCAGGACAATGGGCAGTTGCTGAACTTCCGCTACAAGATTCAGCCAAAGCAACGGGTTCACACTTTTGAACCAAAGCCTTTGCCTGGCGATGCCGACTTGCAGAATATTCGTGCTTCTCAGATGGGACAGCTGTTCATCAAGGACAGCCAGTTGCCCAAGTTGCCGGCCAACAAGCACTGCGCTGTGACCTGGGATGTATGTGCCTAAGTTGGTGGGAAGTGTTGTAAGAATCTCACAAAGCATGTCACACAAGTCGTAAATGTGGCTTGTTGCAGGTTATTGTTTTAAGGTAGTAGGCAACGTAGCTCAGGTGCGGGTGGACAATTCTGCGCCGGCTTGCGCTGTGGGCGTCAAGCCCAAGATTTCACTGACAGCGCGTGTGTCACTCAACGCACAAACAGCATGTAAGCTGTCTTGATTTTTCAATCAGAAAGGGATCAACCGCTTTAAGGGGTGGCCAATGGGATCACTGCTTGGACTTATGTGGTTCATAGGTCTTCATAGCTATGACATTTAGCTTCAACAAATGCCATGACGGTGGTTCCGTTTGTTGTTGAGGCAGTGAGGAGTGGCCCACGGGGTAGCGGTTGCATAACATTTGGAAGTCAAAAGGCTATTAGGTTTTGATAATCTACTGGCCAAGTAGCATCTAGATCCGTTGGCGCTTTGAGAAAAAGACACAACTGCACGACAACAACTTGTGGGCTCATGTTGCCGTTCCAGCATGCTTAAGCAACACGCGCTGCAACATTAGTTGCTTGGACCTGCAACATCCCTCTCGGTTGCAAAGTTGTAGCGCTCGCCCTTTTTGGATGTGGCTGGGGCAAGTCGCCCTCATGTTTCAGGATGTGAATGACCTGTCTGATGAGGAGGAGGCTCCGCGGCAGGGTAAGAGCAGGAAGGAGAAACCAACACCGAAGCCGAAGACAACACCAAAAAAGAAACCAAAGGCTTCTGTAAAGAAATCTCCAAAGGCCAAGGCTTCTCCGAAAGCCAAAGCAAAAAGGAAAGCAAAAGGCAAAGCAAAAGCTAGTGCAAAGAAAGAACGAAAGGGAGAGCCATCCAGGAATGAGGTCCAGCCAGAAGAAACAAAGCCTCAGGAATCTCAGGTAGAGACGCTGCCAGTTTTGAAGAGGCCAGCTGCGGCAGGTTCATTGAAGCGTCCGAGCAAGAGCAGCGACGAGCTTCGCTGTTACAAGTACCAGTACCCGTCCAACAAAGTCTACGGCTTCAAGCTCTCAAACCCGAAGAAGGAAGTCTTGAGGGTCGGGGTGGTAGTATGTTTGATTTGTATACCTTTGTGAACTGTTGCTGTGTGTCTTTATTGTTGACTACTGTTTCATCCCTGGAAGATGAAACCTCGGGATGGAGTCCCGGATGAGAAATTCCATGAGATCGCTGCATCTTGGTTGTTGAGACTTCCAGTAACATTCACACTCTAAACTTAATCACTTACTTTGTGCTTGCTGTCACTTCTGCGCATGGACATATTATGTTTCTGTGCATGAACATGTCTCAGGAATTGCTGCGCCTCGAGCTCTTGAAGCACAATGGGGATACCGGTCCCGCTTTGGCCATGAGGGTGGGGCTATAACTCACTGTGTGCGCATGACATGAGCTTTTACTGTGTTTGTGTGTAATGTGCTTATGTGTGTTGCTGGGTGTTGTTGGCATGTTGTGGCAGGATGCTTTGCTTGATGCTGCGGCGCGAGACGCCGCCAACATGAAGAAGGATGATGCGGACCAGGAGGAACCTGAACCTGCAAAGACAGAACATGACGACGAGCATGACGAAGGTGAAGACGGTGAAGAGGAGGATGTGGAGTTGGATGAAACTGTCCATGTAGGATGATCGAACTCAGTGCGATGGAGATGAAAAAAGCTTGTACCTGTGTGCTGATGGGTTGGCGCAACGTTTTGTCAGTGCATGTTGTCCTGCTGCCTTGGTTCCCCCTAAAGAACTGGAACCCTGGTTAGAAACTGGAACCCCAGTTACTAAGCAAAAATTTTATTTCCCCACTTTATAAATTCTCTTTAAAGGCGGAGGGTGGGACGAACAGCGTCAACCGAAAATGCAACCCTCTGCGGAGATCGTGGCGTGTTGAGGGCACGCAATGCAGGCGAGAGTGCGATGTGTCTGCGGGGCGCGCAACCCTCTGCGGAGATCGTGCGTGTCGAGTGCACGAAATGCTGGCGAGAGTGCGATTTGTCCGGTGTGCGCGCAACCCTCTGCGGAGATCGTGCGTGTCGAGCGCGCGAAATGCAGGTGAGAGTGCGATTTGTCCGGTGTGCGCGCAACCCTCATGCGGAGATCGTGCGTGATTTGTCCCATGCGCGCGCAACCCTCGGAGATCGTGCGGGTCGATTGCGCGAAATGCAGGCGAGAGTGCGATTTGTCCGGTGTGCGTGCAACCCTCTGCAGAGATCGTGCGGGTCGAGTGCGCGAAATGCAGGCGAGAGTGCGATTTATCCCATACGCGCGCAACCCTCTGCGGAGACCGTGCGGGTCGAGTGCGCGAAAAGCAGGCGAGAGGGCAACTTGTCCCATGCGCGCGCGTATCTGGGAAGCTGGAAGATGAGAACTGGCGACTTGGTAGTACAACTGTAGTACGCGGAGCATCTGGGGAGCTGGAAGATGAGAGCTGGCGACGTCGTAGTACAACTTTTATACGCGGAGTACCTGGGGAGCTGGAAGATGAGAGCTGGCGACGTTGTAGTACAACTGTAATAGGCGCAGTCGCGGAGTAGCTGGGGAGCTGGAAGATGAGAACTGGCGACGTTGTAGTACAACTGTAGTAGGCGGAGTCTCTGGGGAGCTGGAAGATGAGAACTGGCGACTTGGTAGGACTACTGTAGTATGCGGAGTATCTGGGCAGCTGGAAGATGAGAACTGGTGACTTGGTAGTACCACTTGAGTCGAAAAAAAACCGGGAATACGTGTTAAGTAAGGCATGTTCCCAGAGGTTCAGAAATCGCTTGGCCACCGCTTGGTATTCTGGTGTTTAAAGTGGGTATGTTACCTCGTCGCGCTAGCAAAACGCAGGGTTGCGCTAGGTTCGCGCTAGGTTTGGCGCTAGGATCAAGTACTTAGGTAACTTAGAAAAGATTAACAAAAAGAGCTGATTGTAACGGTCACTCATTGGTGCACATACACACACACACCCGCACAGGCACAAGAGCAGCAACTGTTTGAAAGGCAGCGCGCGCTGAAAAAGGCAGCAACTGTTTGAAAGGGAGTAACTGTTTGAGAGACGAGAAAGCGAGTTCTTGATCACAGACGTTTGGTGGCCTCATGCACTGGCAGGGAAGCGCGCTAGATCCGCGCTAGACCCGCGCTAGATCCGCGCTAGACCCCTGTGCAACTTTGACCACTTGTCCAAGCGCTTTCCAGGGTGTATAGTCTTGGCAATTTGTTTCTGTGTGCAAGAGGATGGCTACTTTCAGCTTCACATTTGAAACCATTGGACTCTGTAAGTAAGAACGCAGCTGTTAAAAGGGCATTCACAACATACAACCATATACATGAGCGCATGTTGGGTACATGATGGCCACTGCTTGGAATTGCTGTGATTCCAACCTAGGATAATGATTTTAGAACGTTTTTTTTTCACCTCACTTGAGTACGCGGAGTATCTGGGGAGCTGGAAGGTGAGAACATAGCACCAACTCCACACGCGGAGTCTGTGGGGAGCGGGAAGATGAGAAGTGGCGACGTGGTAGTACAACTGTAGTACGCGGAATAGCTGGGGCGACTTTGCGGTACAACTTTAGTGCGCGGAGTGGCTGGGGATGACCCACAAGAGTGTCCCACCAGAGTGTCCGACAAGACGGCGTGTCGCTTCAGAGAGGCATGAGTGGCGGTCTTATGGGATATGTTTGCGAACAGTGTGTGGCGGACCTATTCAGCGTTGTGCTGACACAGCGAGAAAGACACCAAGAGCTGGGCGCTCCTGAGCCAGACTGAGGTGCTGCCGTATCATCTGCGCATGGACGTCTACAGCCCCTCACCTGCGCAGAGACATGTGACGCAGATACACGCATAGACACACACAGAGAGACCCACACACGGACTCGACACACTAGACTGAACACTTGCACTTAACACTTAACACAAAACTCACTTTAGACGTCACATGTGGTGAAAAATGCTTTTTGGTGTGAGCATTTGTGCTTACACCAACGCAGCGAACACATTGTTCAGTTTGTTCTGCATGTCTCACACCATGACTTCTTCCTCACAACTCCTGTGTGGACGTCGTTCTGCGGAAGCGCAACAAGTACTACACATAATGTCGGGGATTCTGTTCCGTATACAAGGGCTGGTCGCGAGCTGAGCAGAGAGAGAGCGCGCAAAAACATATGCAATGGGTGCTGCGTGTCACCTCCAGCTACTTGGGCGCGTTCTTGTCTGGGAGAGGCGATTAGAAAATAACCAGCATAGTGGTTGTTAACTACATCTAGAGCGAAGCAAATGTCACCTTTAGAGCATCTGTGCAAACAGACTGTGCATTTTGCGTGGCTGACCTTTCGGTGCTCACAGTGAGATTGCAGAAGTCTCCATACAACTTGGGCCAGCTACCACCATATCTTAGCCAGGAACCAAAGCAACTCAACAGCAATGAAGAATATACTTGCAAGAAGTTTCAACGCACCCCACAAGCTTTTGCAATATTCAGTTCCGACATAAACCTTTACAAGGCAAACAGAGCCTTCTTATGGCTATGCATGTGCTGAGCCTCATTGACCAATGCTGAAAGAACAAGCTACCAATTTGCAGCCCACTTGCTCGTAGGTCTGCCTCTTTTCCCAGCCATCATGCCAGGGAACCTTGGCATTGTTGACGACCACTTCTTCATCGTCGCCCATGATGACCCGAGACAGGTGTGCCTCTGTTGGTCCTATGGTAGCAGGACATACCACGACAACCAGCCAGAGCCCATCATGAAAGATGGCCAAACCAGTCCATAGAAACCAGAGACTGGGTTGCCCATGGAGAAACCTGGCAGCTTTGGCAAGTGGCCAGGTGGTCCAATGGATGGGAAGACTGTGGGAAGAAGCTGCGGAAACACACTTGAGAAGGTTGCTCCGTGGAGCGGGTCTTCAGTCGGTCCGCGGTGAGAATTAGCCCTTTAAGATTACTGCAAGTTAGACCTTGACTGAAAAAATGTGCAAAGTCGGAGCAACAAAATGTTTGGACAAACGCATTAGCTCTTTAGAATATGTTAAACAATTGGTGCAGGTACAGGAAACTGGCCAAGTTTCCCTTCCCACTCTTATCCACAGCTTCATTGCGTGTGATAGGATAAGAGTGTCGCACGCCCCTGCGGGTATGCTGTACAAGTGGCTTGGCAAGAGTAGTAGGGATAGCTAGTATAGGGCCCTTGGATACAGGGTTGGACACACACACAGAGACCCACCCACTGCCTCAACTCACTCGGACACACACACAGACAGGGACTCATACACACACAGACATAGAAACACACACACAGAGACCCACACACTGCCTCAACTCACTCGACTTAACACTTCCCACTGAACACTTAACACATAACTCACACTCTGACTTCCTACGTGATGAAAAATGCTTTCGGGCCACTCGTCGTCTAGTTTTTTCCAACACTCTGTGATGCTTGCGACTCCAAAAGAGTTCTACTCAGCCTTGTGAACATTGCTGAAAGCACGGAGCCTGAAAGCAGAAGATTGAAAAGGAGCTTGTGGGGTAATAGACCTAATAGACACCAGATAAACAATGGACTACATAACCCTAAGAACGTGCAACAACTCGATAGTTGAGGGCAATTTGATTTGACGGGTGAAATGTCGCAAATCTTCCCCAAACTAATTTGTGCATCCCAATCATGGTGGTGATCAGAATTGTCATTTCGCACCACGGCCCGTTATGGGCGGTGGACCTAGTAGTTTCCTACCCAGCTAACCAACTAGCTACTTAAACCTGCTGACGTCCTTGAAGTTCCGCAAAGGAGGGTATATTGATTCAAAAGGCGAACCAAGGTGTGTGGTCGCAGGAATATTCAGCGCCTAGGACGAAATTCTTCACCAAACGGCTTCGGACTTTTAAAGTGGCGTAGGAAAGGGACAGGGAAAAAGGCAGGAATAGTTCCGAACATTGTAGAGTTGATTTTGGGTTTCTGATTTTAAGCTCTCTTGAATATTCTTATTATATACTGTTTCTTGATGTTTCCTTTTGTGAGGGACTATGTCTTGAAACGGGTTGCTTGAAAGCGGTTTCCTGGGCTCGCCCTTGACTTTAGAGGATTTTAGAGGTATGCGTTCAACTACAACAACCTCCGATCAGTGCAGTGCACATGCATATTGTGATGTCATTACATTGTATATACAAATGAACACCGCAAGAGAGAACTAAGTCAAGACCTTGTCATATGGAACTTGGGCGCAAACAAACACCTGAAAAACGTAAGGTTGCGTAAGGGAGTTGTGAGACATGCATGTTGCGTAAGCTTGCCACAGGGTTGTATGTTCACCTGCAAAAGGAGCCTTTGCGTAAGCATTTCTCTTGGGAGTATGGTTCTCATGTGTGAAAATGCAGATGCGTAAGATTTGCATAAGCTCTTCTCCAACATCCTTTTGCGCGTAAGCTCACATTGTGGTCGCGCAAGAAAAGCCTAAGGAGCGGCGTAAGAAAGTTATGCGACATAGGGATTTACTCATAGTTTAATCGTACTTATTTTGCATAGTTCAATCGAAGAGCTTCGTTTGTATGCAGTGAACATGGTCGGCTTGAGACGGTTGCGTAGGAGTGCCGTGTCTTTTTGCAAATACCAGGACCAAACATCCGCGGCGAAAATACGAACAGAGCAACTAAGCAACTAAGCAAAACTTAACAGTGACTAACACGCGACCTCATGTGGGTTTGTATTTTGAAGGTGTCGAGATTGCGTATGTGGGATGTTCGACTTATATAGGTGAAGAATACCCCAAAGATCCCCAAAGCAAATCCAAGGCATACCCTCTGAACATGCTACTGCTTCAGCCTCCACACCACCCAAGCACACCTCCGAAGCATACCCCATAGTCAAGCATCCCGAAGCAGGAACCCCATTTATATACAGGTTTGCGAACTCAGGTTCATGAACGATGTCAACTCACCTGTTTACAGACCTGATGGCACATTCATTGACTAGAGCCCCTTAGACTCACACTGACTTGCACAAGCATTGTCTTTCACATAGATGACTTGTGTTTACCAGAGCACAAGGAGACTGAAACTTGGACTTGCAAAATGAACTCACATTGTGCGCTTAAACCCATTTGCTTTGCTCAAGTCACGAAAGGTAGCGGTTACGCTACCTGAGTTGCCTTGCTTTAGCAATGTATTGGGGGTGGTCACGAGTTCCTGTGCTTGATTTCGGTCGTTTAAGAGTTGGTTTTAAATGTCGGGGGGGGGGGGCCCCCCCCCGAAATGTAGAGGCCTACTTGTACAGGTTCCACTCCAGTGGCCTATCTAGTGTGTCCATGCTTGACTGCCATAAGGCTCAAGACGCTAAGAGGATAAGACTCTGCGCATAAAAGACACTAGCGGTCTGCACCTCAACCGTGTACGCCCTAGTCACTCTTTCAGTGGTAGCGGAGCAGTGATCCTGGAAGACCCAGGTGAGCTCCTTTCCTAGGCATAGAATTGCTTGTGGGCAAACGGCCATGGATTGGATTGACGACTGGGAAGAGCCTGATGCGGATGTGGCTTATGAGCCAGCAGCCTACGTGAATAGGCATGTGAGAAGAGAACCAGCAGCTATAGCAATGACAACACAGGTCACTACAAAGGTGCCCCCATCTTATGATGGAAAGACTTCTTGGTTTTCCTCTGAGGATGCCATAGACGATTGGTGTGATATCACCGAGCTGGAAGATGAGAAGAGAGGACCAGCATTGAGGAACAGATTAGAAGGAGAAGCAGCTGTATACAAACGTGTATTAGACAGAGATGCATTGAAAGCGAATGATCCACCAGGAGCAGGAGTAGAATACTTCAAACGAGTACTACGTCCATATTTTGTGAAGGGATCCACCAATGTATTCCTGTATAGGTTTATGCAATTCGTGCGCTTCAATCGCGGATCAGCTGATATGATGAAATGGATGACAAGATTTCAGATCCTACTCCAAAGGCTTATGAGCAGTTGGATGGACATGTTGGATCCAGTAACGCAAGTACATCCTCAGGTACAAGCTCAGATGCAAGCAGATGCAGCGATGAATGGAGTAGCTCCAACAGCGGAAAGAGTACAGGAAATCATGCAGAATGTCAATGGCAATCTGAGAATTCTTCATCAGAACGATTTTCCTTTAGGAGAGAATCTCATTGCCTTACTCATGCTGTCACTTGCGGATTTGTCTCAGGACCAGAGGAACACTTTGACCTCTTTGATGACTCATCGTTGTAGAGTCCTGCAGCAATACACGACAATAGAGTTGAGGACTTCATTGAGATGTTCTGCGCAACAAAGACTTCAGTAGACAATCCTCTGATGCAGCCAACAGGTGCTGGAGGTAGAAGATCATTTCTCGTACTAGACGAAGGAGAACTCGATGGTACATATGGCTATTGGGCCGAAGATGAAGAAGATGGAACAGAAGGATTCCTTGATGCCCTGGACGATGTCTTTTGGGTATATGATGAACAGAACTTCTCTTGGTTCCAGAGGAGATTCCAAGGAAGAAGAGCCAGAAAAGGCAAAGGAAAAGGAAGAAGAAAAGGAAAAGGTAAAGGAAGATCAGGCCGCAGATTCTTCAGACCTCGTGGAAAAGGAAAAGGAAAGAGACGAGGTAAAGGCCATTATGCTGATGAGCAATCGACAACCTATCCAGATGAGTATTTTGAAGAGAATCCTTATGAGGACACTTGGGAGTCAAACCAAGTAGCATATGATGCTATTCTTGCCGAAGATATGAATGACTATCTTCAAGGAGAATATGAAGATGCCAATGACTTTTGGCAACAGCTTGAAGAAGCATGGTTTTCCCACAAAGGAAAAGGAAAAGGCAAGAGAAAAGGCAAGAAAGGAAAAGGAAAAGATAAAGGAGATGGCAAACAAGATGCAAACTATGCAAATCAACAACAGCCACGTTCTTTACCTGCACCTTCAAGAACTTCACAAGCATCAGGAAGCAACCAAGGTTTCTTTGCACATTGTGTGACAACAGCAGCTGAAGTCCATGACAGTGAGGTGGACTTGCTGTCAGGCATGATGACCTCATGTCAAGATGAAGCTGACTGTAAGGTCAACAATGGTGAGACGATCTTCGATGACATGAGTGCCCCTGTGAGGTACTCTTTGTCAAAGGAGATGCTCACAGATGCTCCTGATGGCTTTGCGCTTATGAGCGCTGAGGAAGAAGTGAAGGAGATGCAGGCTATTTCATTTTTGACTGAGAATCGCTTCCCACCAACTATTGCAATCCTGGACATTGGATGCACTAGAGCTATGGGATCAAGGCGTGCAGTCGATTATTTTTGTAACTATGTCGACAATCATCCAGACTGTGGACTATGGTACTCTTTTGAGTCTACCAAGAGCAAGTTTTACTTTGCCAATTCTCAGAAGGCTTCTTGCTCGCAGAAACTGGTGATTTACATGTATGATCGTGCATGG
>CAXIVM010000140.1:22208-42208 GCA_964035705.1 Porites rus
ATGAAGGGTGGCTTGCCTCACTCCGTGTGGTGGGAGAGGTATGACTCACCCAATGTCGCAGCCTTGGAGGAAAGCTTTACGGCTCTCTTGAAACACCACTCGAAAGAATCCGTCGTACCCCAGCACTTCTCAAAGAACTGATATCCATTTTCCCGCATGTTTCACGGTCACTCACCCTGGCTGAAGAGCCTTCTCAGATCCATTTCGAGTATCTGAAGAAAGGCTCCGAGCGTGTGTTTAAGAGGCCAGGCGAGCTTTCCTTGGATGCTTTGGACACTTGCGCCTGCTTAACATTGGATGCTTAAATTGTGCTGCGATAGCATTTATGTCTTCACAGATCCCAAAGACGTGATTGCACAAATTTGCACGACCAGGCACATGAGGCTCATGGGATTGATCCCATGGCAATCCAAAGATAAGCCCGGGAGACCTGAAGATCTGCGAATGAGACATCATGAGCAAGACATGAGATTCATGATCATTCATGGGATGGGTGAATCGATGTTGTCACAAAAAGGTGCCAAGACTGTTCACATTTGTGGTCAGCGCAGATTCCAGATACCCCAAAATTGGTGTGTCTTGGATTTGGTGACGCTGGGCTGCTGGGTATGGCCAGAAAGAACTGGACCCCGAACACGGCTTTTGCCAAAAAAAACGCTCTACACCGAGCGGGTCCCTGCAGAGACCTTGGCCTCTCAGGCCCGCTCGCTTGGCGAATCCGCCCGAGTGGTACGGCAGTGGCCGTGATCGGGAGGACAGCGGTGTCAACGCGGACCTCTGAAGCGGACCTTAAAAATGCGAGTCTGAGGTGTCGGAGTGAGTCAGTGCCTGTAGAAGAAGCATTCTTTCCAGGACCTTGAGTACAAAAATTTGTTCGTGATCACCGAGGACAGCGGGAGATAAGGATCCGAAAGGATCACATGTTGGTCGAGCAGGTCATGACCAGTAAAGAGTGGCGTGAAATAATCGCCTGCTGAATAAATGCTTACAGGTACATGACCAGTTTAGGTTGGCTCCCTTAAACTGCGATAACGTCAAATCAGCTTTCGGGTATGTTCAGCTGTGTCGAATGTGTTGCTGGCGCCTGAACAAGCGATAGGGCCCCCTCCCAAAGTGGCAAATTTATGCAAATTTGTTGAATCAAGTCCTCTTCGTCAACAAGGGGTTTTGGCACACGCTCAAAGGACCCAGACATCATTGGTTTAATCAGCCAAGGACGTGATTGGTTTTAAGAGCGACCTGTGTGCCAACACGGTTTGGCCGCAGCCCTTTTGTTTGGGTCTAGCCGTTAGTACTTTGGTTTTGCCAACTTGAGGACATGCTGAACCCCAAGAAGGCGCTCCCCGCTCCCCGAGCAAAGCGGTTGATTTTGGGATGTGGGGCACGTGGGGTAATGCACCGCCTGCGGATCATGCAACTTGAGTCTCTCGAGCCAGATGTTCCGTCGAGGTGAAGCCTCGGAAAAGGGATGATTTTGAGTCATACTGTTTGGCATTTCTTCGTGCTTCAAAGCTTCGATGCAAACATTTCTTGAGTATCACATAGTATCGCCAATCTTCCTTGGATGTGGAAAAACGTCACTCGTTTCAGGGAACACGGACTCAGACAGATTGTGTCTTGCTTGATTTTGCAAAATTCGTTGATGATAGAGGTGGTCATGACACAGGATGCGGATGGACAGATATTTGATCAAGAGGTATGATCAGCTGAGCAGTTCCTGAGCGCCCCTCTCCCCGCCACGGAGCGAGGCCGATGCCAAGGCTTTGGCAGACCAGTGAGCGAACTTGCGGCACTTGACTGCGCCAACGACTGCGCAAACGACTCACTCCGCCTGTTCGGTGGAGACCAGAGATGTTTCGTGGCGAACTCGGCCAGTCGTTGAGTTCGACGAGAATGAGCCAACAGATGCCAACAGGGTGATTTTGCAGCGACGTGACGATAAGAATCAGTTGATGCTTTGGAATGAAGCATGTGTAGTTGTTTGCCATATGCAGATATATGCAGTATTCAGTGTTCCACACTGCTGTTGAGCTCATGATGGTCGTCGCATGTCCTCCGTGTACAGTCTTTCATCGCTTTTGTTTTTCTATTTTTACGGGATGTTCCCCCCCTCCGGGCCCCTTGGCTCGTGCTTTTTGCGCTTCCTCTGAACGCCTCCTGGCGGTCGTAAGTGTCGCGGATGCGAACTGATGTTGCTTGCAGGACCGATGCCACCCGTGCCCAATTAGATCTTTGAACCTTTAGATCTTACAAACAGACTTCTAATTAGTCTGTCAGCCGGTGAGATTGACAGAATCCTGCTGTGCTCTAATTGAGAGCACATGGATTCTCTCTCGCAACAGGAGGCGAATAGATTTCAAAGAAAACCGCAAAGCTTGCCAAGCTTGCTGAATGAAAGTAAAATAAAGTAAAGGAATTATTGAGAGCATTCACTTTCCTGAACTCTCATGGATCAGACTTGCAGGAATTCTGGATGAAGATTCGAACAGCATGTCAACAACAGGATGGATGCCTGCATGAGACGAAAGCTGATTCTTGGGTCCCCAACAAGAAGGTCGTGGGTTGGCCTGACCTTTGGACAGTCCTCAGCTTCCTGGATCGTGACCACAGCTTGCTCAAGATTAGAGATTCAACCCTGAAATGCACCGCACTGCTAGTAGCTACGACATGGTTGCATAGTAGCGGCCGCTTGAAAACAGGCTTAGCATGGTTTAGCCGTAACTCGCACCGAGACTTGCCTTCCAGACTTCTATAAGCAGCCTAAGCCCTCTCTGCGAACAACTCCGAGTCTCCAACATGCTGGGAAGGTTCGACGTGGCATTTCTGCTGATCCCCTGCATTGCAGACCAAGCCATGTCATGGACTCCAGTTCCACTGTCTGAGGATGAGCTGGCTTATTATTCCAAGGAGTTTAGGGCGGGAATGGGAGGCCCGCCGTAGCCGGTAAAGCCGGTCAAACACTTGCTTGCGCCTGCAGCAGGTGGGAACGGAACAGCCGCTTGGCCAGTCTCTTTCATGCGTCACTTCTTGTTGGTTGAGAGCTTGCCCAATAATTAAGCTTTCAACAGACTCAAGCCAAGGGTGTGTGTTTTGCACCAGATTTTGCAAGTTTCACTTAGGCAACAATAAAGTGAGACCTGACCCCCAGGGTGAGCCTTGAGGGTAAAGGAACTCCTGACCTCACTGGCCCAACCCAAAATGATCCCTTTGCCTAAACAAAACCAGGGGAGGCGATTTCGCAATCCGAGAGTTTCTCAAGTGTTCAGGTGTAGAATCGGTGTTAGAATGTAATTGGAACATATATTTTGAGCATCCTTTTTTCCCAGCATACAAGGTTGAGGTTATTTTATTGGCCACCAAGCGAGGAGCTGAACCTCACCGAGGAGCAAGTCTTGGAGTTCAAACAGGCACCGCAGAAGTCTTCCTGTGTTTTTCAGTGCCCATTTGTCCTGGTTTGTTTTCTGAGATGTTTGATCCTTTGCCATCGTTGACGGCCTGAACCGTTCGCAACAGCTGGAGGCATTGAACATGAACGATACTGTATCGGTTGTATGAATATATAGCCCCTCAACGATGTGGACATACATAGATTTAATGCGAAATGAGTTTCACCAGTTCAAAGAACTCTGTTGGTGAGCTAGGGCACTGACAGAAGAAGCCGATGACGGCAAGGGCGCGGATGGGTTTTGCTGGATGATTGATGAGATCTAGGAGGTTAGGGCTTGTGAGATTCTGTTCCATCCATTCAATTCTCTTACTTTTTTGGAGGGCTTGCATTTTCCAGTGAGTTGATGGTTGTGCGAGAGAAGAATGACGAAAGCACGCCAGGTCTTTGATGAATACATGGAAGACCTGGATGGCGTACCCAAGCTGAGCAGTTGCCAAAGCTTTCGTCGTGCGCAGGGATGACGAAAGCTTTTACGAAGCACGCACTGGGCTGGAGACTATTTTTTCGAAACCCAGTAGCATAGGCTAGGCTGAAGTTTGCAAACGAAGTGAGTCTTTAGGGCTGCTGGTGTTTTTTACTTTTCAATGGAGGTGATGTTTGGAAGTTTGGTGATGCAGACGATGCAACATGAAAGGCATTGCATTACTAGCATGCTCATTATGCTAGAGTAGATAAAATGATCCTTTAGGTTACACATGAGTAACAGGTCGTGTCTGATACATGCCTCGGTTTCATGGAGTGGTTGCTTCAGCTCGTGCTCAGCGACACCAACCACCAAAATCCATATCTGTTGACATCCGACGCAGTATAATCTAGAAAGTTCTACAACCTGGAACGTGGATTTTTAACCATAGCTTTGACAAAGCTTGACCGCAGTCACCTTGTACAAACAAAAAGCACAGTCATGGACACGTAGCAGTGCTCTGTGCCGCAATAGGTTGGGATATTATGGGGTACTGGTATTCAAGGGTTTATCCCTACTGACAAAGCATGTCCATAAGTGAACAGCCGAAGTGTGAAGTTTAAGAAGGGGCGGGAAGGACTTCGTGGGGTCCCGTTGTCATAGTCTTCGACGAAGCGACTTTGTTCAAGCGTGTGATCAGATGGATCTGCTTTAACTCCGGGCGGCAACTGCCATCAACTGCGTCACAGCCAGCTTTGGGCATCTCATGCGCCGCTCTGAGGCGCTTACGCGTCGGAATATCGTGAACTTGGTGCGTGCCGTCGGGCTCAATCCCTCCAAGGCCGAGACGGAGACGGAACACGAGTCGATCTGCAGGTGCAGTCCATTGCTTTTGGAGCCACATCCAGATTTTCACTTATGTTCAATGAAGTTGCAAAATTTATTGTTCATCCAGAGCAGTCCCAAGTCCATTGTTTTTCACTTATGTTCAATATTTCATCTCACGCAAACGACAAGGAGCTTGGAACGGAAATGGACTTGCACACAAATTGCGGTGTGGTAACATATGTTCATGATCGTGTTCATGTCCTGGCAGGCTGATTTGCAAGCGATCATCAAACAGGCACCTGGCACACTCGCCCCTCAAAGGAACTGGTTATGCTTAATCCGACGCATGACATGATGTTTCATGCAGCATATCTTCGATCGTCACTGGGATTTCTTTAAAGCAAAGCAAGTCACACTTGTGTGATGATGTGCATTGGAGGGCATTGCTTTTGTACGGTACACCCAAAGACGAAGCCAGGAAATGAAGTTGCCATTCCCATTGTGTAATTTGCCAGTCAACAGTTTGAAATATACAGTTGAAGAAAACGTGACTGGAGGGTTGTCCAGGAATTCAAGATAATTCAAGGACGTTTCAGGAGCTACGACTTGACAGTTCCTCAAACCGGCGGAGTACCTTTTCAACAGATGATAAGCGACATGGGCTCGGCATATAAGAACATCACTGGTCCATACTGGTGTTGCGAGAAAGGAAAGCATTCATGCAGCGCAAGCCGTTGACTCTACACCCTCGACCTGAGGCTTTCTGTAAAATGCCGAAACAGCCACTAGAAAATTGGTGCCGAAAGTACAAGAACATCACCCGACGAGTCGGGTGTCACAATCAACATCAATCAACAACCTGCAGGGCTCAGGTGTCAAGGTGTCATGCTCAGGTGGTACCCCCCGTCAGTGCCTTCCGTCGCCGTAGCTTGCCATGCTGGACTTGATGGTAGCTTAGCAGATGTTGCTCAGCCATCTTGCTAGGGCTTTGCGTCTGTCGATACCTGGAGTGATGGCGCAGCCAGCTGCAAACGCGGGCCTAGTCACCTAGTGAAATAGTTCGGACTTGACGAACTCCGAAGCGGCTTGGTGCCACATCAGCTGCTCTTCAGCATGTCGGGCTTTCATGTTCGGTCAAGGCCGAACTCCGCCCACAGCGGTGGGCACGTCCATCCGCTCACGGCTCGCTACGATAGTGGCGTGGAGTATGTCGCTATGGAGAAGTCATGGCTATCGTAATTAGGAGGTGCGCGTGATGTTGCAGGGAAATTGATTGGTGCTCATTCAATTCAATCTTGGTGCGTCATCCCATGTTCAATCACGGTTCGCGCCTTTGCAGGGTGCACGTTGTGTACCTCACCTCAGCAAATGCAAGGACTGCATGGCGCTTGGCAGGGACTCTTGGCTGTGAGCTTCAGATTCTCAGCGAAAAGAGAGCCTCTGACCTTGACGGAACTTGGCGGGGTTTGCACCGAATCGCCTTCAGATCTCACATTGGCGAAATGCAGGCTGATTTTTCCAAACGCTCATCATGCAGGCGGATTCCGATGGCAGTGGCGACTTGGATTTCGAGGAGTTTATGATCATTGTGGCACAAGTGCGAGCCTGGCAAGTCTTTGTCAGGACGCTTTGTAGGCAAACATTCATCACGTATGTCCTGTTTCATCCTAGGTCCTGTTGTTTCAGGTGATTCCATTTGCTTCTTGGATAGCTGGTGTTGACTGACAGACACTTCATCACACTGTGTGTGGAGCTGAGCTGTTTATAGGATGTGTGGTTGATCCGGTCGGTGGCTTGACTCATGGCCTCTGGTGATCAGTTGTTTTGTGACACCACCCGTGTTTCCCTTTTGTTTTGAGCAAACGAACCATCCTTTCTTTCAAACACAGTTCGCGAGTCTTCGCGGGGTTGACAGATCGCCAGGATAGCCATCACTCCAAACCCTTCTCCTGAGGACAGCTTGTGTCCTGTGTCCGGTACTTACTGCGACCGATTCCATTTTTTCAGACTCTTGTACCCAAGCTGCGCGGGCTGCATGTTTGATCCCACCAGGGGATTTTGACGCCGATTCGAAAAGCACTTGGCTGCCGTGTCAGGAGTATGAGCGTGATATGAAGGAGTTGTTTCTGAGCTGCACCAAGGTCGACACCCGTACTGTGAGAAACATGAGAATCCAAGTCAGAAATCACTGTGTCTCAGCATAGGCTGTAGGAAAGTACACGGCCTGCCTCACAATGATCAAAGATAACTTTAAATAGAGAACGTTCGAAAGTATGCTCATGCCAATTCTTCGACACTTCACACAGCTTCAGCTCTTCTTGATGCTCCGTTTCATCCGTGAAAGAGCACGTTTTGAGATGGCTGAAGTGGCTGTTTACTTGTTTCAAGGTGGAACCGTTGGCCCAATGAACCCCAAACGGTCGAGTCGCGGAACGGATCGGACGAGTTCGCCCCACCGAGCGAGACGAAACGCTGTCGCGTGGTGAGTGGCGTGGCGAACACGTGGTGGACCTTGGAAGCGGTTAACATCAAGCTGCGCTAAAACTGGCATGGGTCAAGAGGACACCTAGAAGGACAATACAGACCAAAAGTATGTAGTTTTACATCGTTTTACTATGGATGTAATTAACTTTGAGGTTTAAATAGACTTTCTTAGAGGTATATTAAAATAGCTTCATATAGTTTTGTTTGACGGTTTGAAGACCATACTGTATGACTCTGAGAGCATGAATGGTCTCATTCTGGTATGAAGCCAAGTGTATGGCGACAGGATCACACGAACGCTGGAGCGGTTCCTTCCTACTATGGATCTTTTTTCCCGAAAGCATTGCGAAGGGTTCTTCCGGAAAATCTCTTGAACACTGACACTTCTACACTTACACTTGAACACTGACACTTCTACACTTACACTTGAACACTTACGCTTCTACACTTACACTTGAACACTTACACTTCTATACGCACAATGGCACAGAAGTATCCAAGTTTGTAAGTGTGAGTATCCCAGTGTAAGTGTAAGAGTGAAACCATCCAAGTGAAAGTATGCAAGTGTAAGTATCCAAGTGCAAGTATGCAAGTGTAAGTATCCCAGTGCAAGTATGCAAGTGTAAGTATCCAAGTGCAAGTGTAAGTATCCAAGTGCAAGTATGCAAGTGTGAGTATTGAAAACTTTCACGGGAGATGTCCTAATGAAAAACATTTCTATATATAAATTCTCTTTAAAGGCGGAGGGTGGGACGAACAGCGTCAACCGAAAATGCAACCCTCTGCGGAGATCGTGCGTGTCGAGCGCACGAAATGCAGGCGAGAGTGCGATTTGTCCGGTGTGCGCGCAACCCTCTGCGGAGATCGTGCGTGTCGAGTGCACGAAATGCAGGCGAGAGTGCGATTTGTCCGGTGTGCGCGCAACCCTCTGCGGAGATCGTGCGTGTCGAGTGCGCGAAATGCAGGCGAGAGTGCGATTTTTCCCCTGTGCGCGCAACCCTCTGCGGAGATCGTGCGTGTGGAGTGCGCGAAATGCAGGCGAGAGTGACGATTTGTCCGGCGCGCGCGCAAGCCTCTGCGGAGACCGTGCGTGTCGAGTGCGCGAAATGCAGGCGAGAGTGCGATTTGCCCCATGCGGGCGCAACCCTCTGCGGAGATCGTGCGGATCGAGTGCGCGAAATGCAGGCGAGAGTGCGATTTGTCCCATATGCGCGCAACCCTCTGCGGAGACTGTGCGGGTCGAGTGCACGAAAAGCAGGCGAGTGGGCGACTTGTCCCATGCGCGCGCGTATCTGGGGAGCTGGAAGATGAGAACTGGTGACTTTGTAGTACAACTGTAGTACGCGGAGTAGCTGGGGAGCTGGAAGATGAGAGCTGGCAACTTTGTAGTAAAACTTTAGTACGCGGACCACCTGGGGAGCTGGAAGATGAGAACTGGGGACGTCGAAGTACAACTTTTGTAGGCGGAGTCGTGGAGTATCTGGGGAGCTGGAAGATGAGAACTGGCGACTTGGTAGTATAACTTTAGTATGCGGAGTAGCTTGGGAGCTGGAAGATGAGAACTGGCGACTTGGTAGTACAAGTGTAGCACGCGGAGCGCCTGGGGAGCTGGAAGATGAGAACTGGGGACGTCGTAGTACAACTTCAGTAGGCGGAGTCGCGGAGTATCTGGGGAGCTGGAAGATGAGAACTGGTGACTTGGTAGTACAACCTTAGTACGCGGAGTATCTGGGGAGCTGGAAGATGAGAAGTGGCGACTCTGTAGTACAATTATAGTACGCGGAGTACCTGGGGAGCTGGAAGATGAGAACTAGTGACTTGGTAGTACAACTGTAGTACGCGGAGTATCTGGGGAGCTGGAAGATGAGAGCTGGCGACGTCGTAGTACACTTTATACGCTAGTACGACAGACACAGATACACACACACACAGAGACCCACACACTGCCTCAACACACTCGACTTAACACTTCACACTGAACACTTAACACATAACTCACACTCTGACTTCATACGTGATGAAAACTGCTTTCGGGCCACTCGTCGTCTAGTAAAAGGGAACCCTTTTCCATCATCCCTGGTTCGAGCCAAAGTGAACTCCTCGGAAAGCCAAAGAGCACACTCCTCGAGAAAACGCAATACGTTTTACGTTCTTCTTATGGCTTCTAGTTTGAGAACGGTACATAAGTAAATAGAGAAAGTATCTTCTATAGCTGGGACAGCGGACAAGAAAGAGTCTAAAGAATCAGCAAGACTACAACCTTGAGAGCCTGTCAACAACACCAAACCAAAACTGGAATCTCAGTGGTGTGTTGGGAAGAACTTCGACCGTTGAAAGGACTCTCCACTCAATTAGAGAACGGCCTTCGTTGTTGGAAGCCTCCAGGGCCTCCTCCCAGGTTTGAAGCCATCGATCGTCCGAGGGCCCAATTGGGGTCAAACGCGGAAGGGTAGGGCACAAACGCAAAGGGCATCCCCCATCAAAAGGAGACACAAACGCAAAAAACATCACACATCTTCTACAAGCTCAAGAAGAATGTTCAAATGTCCAATCCAACGAAAAACAGACACAAAAAGGAAACGCAAGCAAGTACGAGTCGGCTGTGAGTCACAAGCATCAAGTAATCATAACACATTATATATAAACAACCATCATTAACAACCAGAAAAAATGTACTTGAAATTCTGCAGATAATCATTACTTTGGATTATTAGGGTAGAGAAGGTCAGAGATGAGAAAGGGAACGCACATGAATGTGCTGGAGACGGTCAACCCACACTTCATCAACATTCACTTTCACCTCAGGCCTGTTCTTACAGTATCATGTTTTCGTTGTTGACGGACACGTTGATGCTGGGCCGTGTGGGGAGCTGGCCTGGTTTTGTGAGGGTTCATGCACGAACAAGAGTTGGTCAGGATTTAGGAGCCTGGTCAAAGTTCAGACGCAGCTCGGAGGCAAGAGCCGCAGCGTACTCAAAGAGCGCGAAACATGTCCCTCTTAGATTTCCTTCCTCCTGTATGTGGTAGTCTTTCTTTGCAATTATATAGAAAAGCCGAAAAGCCTCTCTTTTTACACATGGAATCTGATCCAGTGTTTGCTGAGATCACAGCCTTTTTTTCTCCAAGAATTTTCTTGCACTCAGTCGATGGCAGTGGCTTCATCAGTTCTAGAGAATTGCCCAGGGCTTAGCATTGCTCGAGTTTCCATAGGTCATGGAGTCCTCAGGCAAACCATTGCGAGATTTGCGGTCTCTTTCTTTTCTATTCGGAACAGCTCTGTACCATTCTGTGCCATTCTTTCTGATCTCCCTTCGCTTCGTCAGTGCCAAGAGCCAAAGAACAACCGCTGCATTGCTCCGAGGATTCAGGCGTTAAGTACCAAGGGCCCTGAGCCCATGGAGCCCGATGAGGCACGTGAGATGCGCACCCTTGCTTGGGCTCCTGTGAAGATGGGTTACACTCTGAGTTACTAACATGGAAGTGGATGGCATGGCGCACTTTCCTTACGAACATGGAGTTTTCACTTCCGTGTTAGTGAGTCTGCAGCCGGTGCGCCTTCCCAAGATTACTTACTTGAGGAGTCAAGCAAGATTGTGCAGGTGAGTATGATACACAGTGACACAGCTGCGCTGATCTTGTGGAGGATTTGCATCATTTGACAAAGAGTAGGCGGTGAACATGGCCGTTAAGAAAGGTACTACTGTGCATATTTCTAAGGATTGAAGGGTAGCGAGTAGACCACTGGAAAGCTCAACCGCCACAGAAACTGATCGCTCCACACTCAAGTGGAAAAAAAGCAGAAGGCTCACGACGTGGTTTTTGTTTCTATGTGTTTCTGTCTGGCCGTTGTACTAAAAAACACGACGTTTGAAAAGAAGACAGATCCAATCAGCTTCCGGTCGAACGGCGACCCATCGGACACAGCCAGAGGCAGCCAACCGTGGGGACTCACGTCCGACCCCAACGTCCCTCGCATGCGACAGAGGTGAGAAAAGTGCTGGGTCGCATCGACAAAGATGGAGATGGGAAGATGAACTTCAAGGAGAAGGGGGTCACAGAGATTGAGAAAGGGCTTGTTGAGCCCTCCGCACATTGACCTTGCTATCTCTATGTTTGGGTTTTGTCCAGCGACATAAGACAGATGCTGAAGGGCTTGGAGTACTTTGAACATTGACTAGATGATTCTGCGATATCAGGAGTTCTGCAAGATCATGGACGGCTGAGCGACACGGTTTTAATGGCATCACAACAGCCTTGTTTGTCCCACACTTTTTGCATCCGAATGAATTGATCCTATCACATGTCAGTTCCAAAGATAAAAGACTGTTGCAGTGGTTGTTGGGTTGTTCTTGCAATTAGTTTGATGAGTGTGAGCTTGTGGAAACTACCTCGCACAAACATTTGTGGAGATCACTGACAGGGCTGACAAGACATGTACTTGTACATAAGCATACATCAACCATTTGGGCCAAAACATATTGTTCATTCCCTACGTACAATCCCTCCGAAATGACAAACACGATTGGGATGCTCCCTCCCGAAGTCCCAATGTTTTGGCCCATGAAAGGTCCGGTGTGGCCGGCCAAGCACGGAACCTGTGTGGAAAAACAAAAAGCATTGGCTTGCGGTATGCAATGCATCTACTTCAGTGTTTTTGCAAGGCAATATTTCCACTGAGTTTATCAGACACCAATTCTGTCACGCCTTTGCTGATCAATCGCACCAATGAGCTTGCATTGAAGCTGGTTGCTAGCTGGTTGCTTTTGACACCAACTTGCGCCGCAGTTTTTCACTAGACAAGAATTTGAGATTCATTTCTTCTCCTTTACAAACCTACAAACGTCTCAGCAAAGGGTTGAGCAGGCTGTGGCAAGGCAAGGCACCACTTCAAAAACACACGTTGAAGGCTAAACAGAACAACAGCATGCACCAGAATCCATTTTCAGTGAGCTCTCAAACAAAGCGATGCTGCAAGTGCAAGTGCCATCGTTGGAGAAGCCGCAATGGACGAGGTGATGGAAGCGCACGGATTTGTGTTCCAAGATATGCAATGCCTTCAGATTCTTTTGTCCAGGCGCATAGGCTTAGGCCCAGACTGTACACTTTAACTGGAGTTTTGCTGCCTTGCTTTGCCAGTTTCAATGTTTGAATGTCGTGGTCACTGCCAGCCGGTGCTCGTAGTTCGTGACGAGCAGACCTTCACAATCAGGTCGGTGCAAGAACAAGAGCGACAGCCAGCATGCTATTCTCATCAGCCCGACTATCATGTCAGAACAAGCCATTCGCATTTCACTTGTCAGCTTTCTCTTACTCCCCTCCCAGTTCATCAGCTTGAACATGTGATTTGGTCCTCGATCATGCAAGAGTAGCAACACTCCTGCACCTGCTTTGCAATGTTGGAGGAGATTGGAGATTTGCCACTGCAACAGTTGTGCAAGAGATGCTGCGACATCCAGCAAACCATCCATGAAAAGGGTTCAAAGCAGCAATTGCTTGTTCTTTGCCTTGAAATCCAGACCCGGTTGTCAAAGTCGTGCTTGTAAGTTAGTGAATATTAAATTGCGGTCACGCTGCGTTGGTGGTCCTGTGAAGACAATGTGGCCCTGGCGAAGAAGGATTGAAGCACGATGATCTCTTGCTTGGTTTTACATAGCTTGAGCATTTTGTAAAAGCTCTAGCCCCTGCGAGAGTAGATTCTAGCTGTAGCCTTCCGCAGCTGTTGGGCCAAACAGCGTAGACGATCAAGCAGGTCCTGCAACAGGCTGGAAGGCAGCAGTCTGAAATGGTTTGTTTGACTCATTCAGATCGGGCACCAAAGAAAAACATCAGTTGTCGGTCCATTCTGGACTTTGCCAAGCTAAAAGGGATTGGATGACCGTTGCAAGTCACAGTTTCCAAGAGATGCTGCCAGATTTAGCGAATCATGCGTCCTTCGTGTTGAGATCAAGACCTGTTTTTCAAAGCCATGCCACGCCTTAACGTCAATGCCACTAAGTTAAGGCTAGACTCCCCATGTGAGACAGTGAAAACTAGCTCCTCACTGTCCTCACAATTAGTTTGTTTGAATGCGAGATGGGGCTTTTTTTACATATGAGTAGGTGTTCGCCTCCGTGAAGGCAGTAGTTGTCTGGAATGAGCTCCAGCAACCAATTGTTCTTTGCACTTGGTTCTGAAATGTGTGATCTCGGCCACCTGTCGTGCGGCAATCTCCTCAAGTTACTCCGGCGCGTCGCTTTTTCGTTGAGAGGCTCCACAGCAGCAACCGGTCGTCCTTCGTGTTGAGATCAAGACCTGTTTTTCAAAGCCATGCCATGCCTTAACGTCAATGCCACTAAGTTAAGGCTAGACTCCCCATGTGAGACAGTGAAAACTAGCTCCTCACTGTCCTCACAATTAGTTTGTTTGAATGCGAGATGGGGCTTTAGTCACTCCGGTGCGTCGCTTCTTGCCGCGTGAGGTCTTCGTTGCTGGCAAAGTCTTGCCGCGTGAAGTCTTGTCACGAACAAGTCCGTTGGTCAGATTGTATATCGGGGCTTCAGAACACGGGAGTCCAGAGATTTGAGGCAGGCAAATGTTTTTGATCAGAAAGGCAGCAAACGTCAGTGTTAACAAGGTCGGAGCAGCAAGCACTTGTTCTTGGTCGAGTTGAGATCAAGATTTGGCGCAGTCAGTTTATTAGAGTAAATGCAACTATATTGTCGCCAGGCTCCATTGGTCGTCCTTTGATCTGTTTGATTTTGAAGACGAATTACATGGTGAAATCTTGCTTGTCACTCTCCTCACAGTTGGTCTGTTTAAACATGAGACATGGTTCGAAGTACTCGTGAGCAGTCTCAACAAAACTGCCAGCAGGGCAGTAGTTCTTCGTAAGACGATGCATGTTCTTCAGACGATGCTTCATCAGGTTTGGATCTCTCTTGATGAACATGGGATCATTCAGGCAAGTCTATGGAATAGCCATTCCGAACTTTCCCTGCAGAACCAGAGACGAGCTCCGAGCACTATGTGAGAAGGATGCTTCAAAAAGAACGTCCGACCGGACTCGACTGGGCTGGAGGATACCTCGTGCAAAGGCCGCGTATAGTCCGCGTATCCCCGGTGCTGGTCACTTTCCTTCTAATCTGGTAGGTCTTTCGACTAAAGGAAGAGACGACCGAAAGCCAGGTCTGGTATGTCGGGTCGGTGGTAACGCGTGATAGCTCATGCTGCGCTTGATGAACATGGGATAATTCAGGCGAGTCTATGGAATAGAGAAGGTCGCTTCAAAAGAAACGTCCGACCGGACTCGACTGGGCTGGAGGATACCTCGTGCAAAGGCCGTGTATAGTCCGCGTATCCCCGGCGCTAATCACTTTCCTCCAGGTCTGGTAGGTCTTTCGGTTGAAGGAAGAGACGACCGAAAGCCAGGTCTGGTATGTCCGGTCGGGGGGCGCTCGCGTGATCGCTCATGCCACGCGGTAACGCATGATCGCGTGAGCCGTTCGTTGAGGCGTGGACGACCAGGAATGAAAGCTCTCGTTTGGTCGAGCTCAAGGGCTGCAACCGCTCTGAAGGCAACCTGTGTCGAGGTTGTAATTAGTACCGTGTCACAAGGTTCTTAAGCTGGAATATTGTTGCCATCCACTTTGGCAGTTGAGTCGACATTCTTCAATGCGTGGAGAAACTGGCAAGCTTCGGGCTGCCTGAATGATCAGCATTACAGTTATAGGCTTCCTGTCCGAATCAGTTCAAAAGCGACTAGATCGGAGTTTTAATGGCCTTTGCAAGACAGGGTCACCACGGCATCCTTTAAAGAAGCTTGACCAATCGTCACCTTGGCCTTTCAAAGGTTCTTGTTTGATGCTTGATTCTGATTGTTGTGGTTTCGCAATCGTTGATTCTCTAGTCCTGTGATTTGGACCGAGAGATGGCTTGGCGTCATTCACGGCGGAATCACCAAACTTTACAAGGCTTGCTTGAAGCACTGCCAACACGACTGTATTGCTTCACCATAATAGTGACCTACCCACTCTACTTCCACATGAGAGCAAGGAGTGTTGGTCAAATCAGTCGCTGCTACAAAGAAGCACATTGGACGGGTTAGACTTAATTATCGAGTCCGGACATTTTGACCACGACATGTCTCTGACCAGCTGCAAAGAATGTTGGCAATCAAGCTCATGCGAAACGACGTTTGTGGTTGCTTGCAGTCTCCCCAGACACTATTGCTCGACACACTTGAGGGCAACAGTGGCTCCCGCTTCTTAAACCAGAAGAACAAATGAGTTGTCAACCAACATTTTAGGGTAAATCTCAGAAAATTCTAATGATTCTCAATCAGAAGACGGGATGAAAGACGGTCAGATCTCACTCCTCGACTTGGTGGTCCAGTTTGTCCCCTTCTGATGATGGATTGGGGTCCCTGCTCGGGCAAGGCCGCAGTGGGCAATGCCTTTCAAAAGAAAATCAAGAGTCAGAGATCAAGTGTTCAACCTGATTGCCACAGTTCCATGTTGCACATGTGATGCCTGGACTAGACAGCGCCGGCTTCTTCTTGCTGCCCTCCGGCCCCTCCTGTTTGGTGGCCCATACTTGCAAAAGAGTTTCTTCTGCGTCACATTGGCTTGGAGGTCCGCGGGGAAGCATACTATTCAACATGAGGTTCAAGGGCCATGAAGATATTATTTGGTGATACAAATGAGTTAAATGCCATAATGCTTATGGCCTTTAGTTCACCATCCGAAGTGTCCTCCCCACCCGAAATGAAGCGAATCCTGGACCTGGACCAACGGCACTGAAGGCCGTGAATCGTGGCCTTCAAATCCGTTTGTTTCGAAAAGGAGGAAACGGGTCGAACAGCGTGTCCAGCACTTGTTTCTTTGGGTCCGCCTCATGCCTCTTCGCCGGAGTCATGACCTCAGCTTTAATGCTCTCTTATTTGGCGTTCCAGCTGTTCCAGAAAATGCCGTGTTCCATGCTGTTCAGCTACCCTTATAACTTGTAGCCTAAAGTGTACCGGGCCGGGCAGTTCTTCAACCCGCATGGCTGTTTGGGACAAGCGCACACGGAAAAGCTACGCAGGAAGCGAATTGCAACAGCCGGATGGCAGCAAGTGCTCATTCGTTTCGAGGCGAAAAGAACATTCCAAATCCATGAGTCAGATCAATCTATTGTGTTGCGCTCAGTCCTTTGTTTCTGAAGTAATCACACCCTAGATCGAGCAAAAACAATAGCTGATTTATAGAGAGATTCACATACACTCCCTGAAAATCCCTGAAATAATCACATCCAAGGGACCATTTTCCATTTCCATGATAATTCAAGTTAGTGTAACCAGCCTTAGCAGCATGTATCAGAGGCAAATGGAAGGGTAGTGCACAGAAAGAGCTTTGCAAAAACCTATTCTACCAACATCGTGGAAGGTCCAGGACATTTGTGAAACCCAGGGCTATTCGTGGCCAGTAGGCTGACTGCAACAAAAACCTACAAACCTTCGCAGAACTTTGTGGAAGGTATTTTTGATGCACTAACTTCGTATAAACAATTTTTGCTGACCCCCTTTCTCCACACATCCTCCATTTAGCTTTCAATGTAGCTTGCCGAAACAACAGAACAACTCGCCGGGACTGGCAGAGCCTCACATTGCCTTGCAGTCAAGGAAACACTTGAGTAGAAAGCGCAATTGAACCTTTAACTGCTGATTTAGCTTTGAAGATATCCCTTATAATCTCTGCTGGCCCCAAAAACCTGTCGTGAGATGTGTGCACCTTCAAAGGGTCTGCCAGGCAACAGATGTTGCATGGAAGAAAGCAGCTTCCAGACCCCTGCTGGTGTCGCACTCAATAGAACTTCTTTGGAATTTGCAAGTCGGCAATGTATTTGAAGCTATCCTCGCTCAGCCCCCCGATCCGCGATCCGCATCTTTGGTGGGGACATTGGCACCAGCAACCGACCGATCAATGGGGCAAAGTTCTTTCCTATGAGCATTTTCGGAAGAGGTGAACACAAAAGACTGGTCAACCTGAACTTGCACTTTGCAAGAGACGACGTGCAACTCGTGCGGACGACGGTGACCAAGTCGCCAACGACTCATCTTCATGGCTCCGCCGATTCTTCAAACGCAGAGCTTGCAGGGCATCATCTACGGGTACAATCTTGAAAATTGTTTGGGGTGGGTGAGGCGTTTCCAAGAACGGGGAGAACGACCAATGGCTTAGGAAGCACGAGGGGACCAATTGCTGCGTCCGTTTTTGAACTAGCCAGCAGTCAGAAAAGTTGAATAGCCACATGAATCTCTCTCAGTACGTAGACTCCAATTATTATGGCCCACCCATATTGTTTGAGCTTTTGACTTCGCAGACAACCTTGCTTTGCAGAACGACAGATTGCTTTGCTGCGAGAAAGATGCTTCCTTACCATCCTCTGAACGGTCTGGAGTCTAGATTGAAGATGCTGGTGCCTCCTGTGAATGCTGGCTGCGTTTGGAAGGCCGCCAAGGTTTGTTTGAGAGAGGCAAAGAAATCCCAAGCCAAGCTGAACACTTGATGTCAGCATCGGTTGCGTATGATTTGTCAATTCCATGCCAAAGGGCCCAGCTTCTTCTGGCAATACTTGGCCGAATGAAAGACTGCCCGATCTTCCTTATCAGCTTGTGGACTCTCCCAGTTAAGAGTGAATAGTGCCTGTCCGTTTGTGAAGAGCCAGTTTTTTTGCCCCCAAAGGTTCAACGTTCATATGGTGACGCCTACAAACTCATGGTGATGCCTGCACCACACGGCTTGGCTTCATCTCGCTCTTAACGCACTTGGTCAACTGAATTTAAAGAAGCGTTCATTCGTCAAATGGCTCCGGGGTGAACAACGAACCATACCATTCAAATCGACGTCCAAGACCATGCATGAAAATAGGCGATATGGACTAGTCAAACGTCACCAGTATTTGGTTGTGCATCGTTGGAAGTGCCTTCCCCACATTTCCGCGCCTTGCTTGCAACGGCCTGAAAGCTTGTAAAACAGCTTGCAAGAATTAGTGCAAGGAAGGTTGTGACAAAGGCTCACCAGACGATGGCTCACCATGCTTGAAACTCCAACTGGCGGTTTATTTTGACATGAGACCAAAGACCTTTGCCCAAGTCTTGGCCTACGACTTGGAAGATGACCTGGCTTGACTAGTGCTGAGACCTTTCTTGTTGAAAGATTTGGCCTTGATCCATGTCATGTAGCATTTAATGGAAAAGAAAAGAACCACCAGAGTTGTAGCTGTCCCTCTGTCTGCCCCGTTTGGGTTCCTTGGGCCTAGGTTGTATCAAGTGACAAACTTCACCAAGGACGAACGCGAGAGAGAGAGAGAGGGAAGAGAAAAGCGTAGAGAGAATGATGCCTACCGCCACATTGTTACCTCATTGACACAGAGCAAGTGGTGCAATCATGCCCAAGCGGCTCACAAAGTACAATTGAAGTCCGAGAGCCATCCCGTTTTGGAACTGAGAACAAGGGCCTTCAGGCCTAGAGATTTTGGAACCTTGGTTGGTTCCTCCCATGAACGAGTCTAGTCATGCTCTTGCAGAATCCATCTACGTCGAGGACACATGCTTTGCCAAGAAATTGCCATTCTGCCCGGTCACTCAGTCTCCTATATTCGGTGGTACCAAAGAGCGCATGACGTGAACATTTTGAAGAGATTTGACGGATCGTTGATGGTGCAAATTCCGGCCACCTCTGAACTGCGAAGCCTGTAGATCAAAGTCTTCTTTCCATGAGGAGCTAACCCCCCAAAGGTTTTTGGTTGCATTCTCTCCTGTCAGCATCGTTCTCGGAGAGTAGTCGAGTAGTCATTGATCGTTCTCGGAGAAAAGCTGCTGGATCCACATCCAGTCGGACTGGAACGGCTCCAGTCTTTCCAATTTGACTTGCTTCTGAGACTTGGTCGAAGGGGGTCTGTGTCAAACTTTCAGCTTTAGGAAAGAGGTGGAAAGAATAATGACGGAAAGAGGCAGCCCTAAAGATGGACAAATCCAAACTGGCTGCAAACATTTCATTCGCCAGCGGCGAGCTATAAGTTCGTCCCATACCATTCAAATCGACGTCCAAGACCATGCATGAACACAGGCGATATGGACTAGTCAAACGTCACCAGTATTTGGTTGTGCATCGTTGGAAGTGCCTTCCCCGCACTTCTGGGCCTTGCTTGCATCAGCCTGAAAGCGTGTAAAACAGCTTGCAAGAAGTAGCGCAAGGAAGGCTGTGACAAAGGCTCACCAGACGATGGCTCACCATGCTTGAAGACTCCAACTGGCGGTTTATTTTGACATGGCATCAGCAAGCCTCTACAAGTCCAGAATAGGCCCAAAGTAGCCACTAAGAGTGAGCTCATTCATTTCTTGCATGTCACCCACCGCGATCATCTTTGGGGCCCCGTCACTCCTCGTGTTGCACTCGATGTGAGCTCACCCTTTTGGCTTATTGGGGTAAGTCCAAGGTTTCTGTCCTTGCCAGTCAATCCTGTGTTTCCTGCAGCGTTGATTTCACTGGGCCTTTGGTGCGCCCCTCCCACGATTTGATGTGGCGGTCCAGCAGCAGAAGGCACGGGTGTACCAAGTGCCGGGCTCAGGAACAACCGCGCAGCTTTTTCTGAAACCGAGTTGGCGCAAACCCTGTGCCAGAGCCGTTTTGGCCTACGACTTGGAAGATGACCTGGCTTGACCACTGTGAATCTTGATGGAAAACTGAGTGGACCGATGATGTTGGAAGGCAGGCAGCAACGGGCTCATGAGGCTGCAAAATGTATCCCTCCCATCCTACCTGAGATAGATCGATATGCAGTCTGCTGTATTGCCTTGACGAGTTCGTATCCGAATCA
>CAXIVM010000142.1:0-40000 GCA_964035705.1 Porites rus
TTGATGCGTTGATATTGATGGCCCTTGACTAGACATTGACATTGCCACAACGCGTAGAAGAAGACATGTTTTCTGTGGAAACGTCGGGAACACTTGGGGGTGCCCAGGTACTGGCAACCTGATAACACTTGTTCAGGGAACAAATAGGCAACAGTTTGCTCCGCTTGTGCTATGGTTTGCACAGAGTTTGCATATGTATCAACTGCCCCTTACCGCCGCTCGCCGTGGGCCTGGACTTTACCCAGCTAAAACAAATATATACTGTAACCTATATACAACCGATATGTCTTGAAACCCTCGCCGGAATTTCATTGGGAAGGAGACGTTATCTCAATATATTTTCGAGAGAAGCTGTTACCAATTTTTGTTTGTCCTCCAGTAGGTTTTGCACTTTACTCGTGCTTGTGGTGTGTTTGCAACAAGCTGCGTGGGTCCCCAAAGCTTGGGAAAGAAGACAGGAAGGTGTTGTAGGAGCAGGAGCAAACTGCACACTTGAGCAGCGACAGCCTCCACAATAAAGATCAAAGAATTTGTTAGCGGAAGCTTGCGGGAGCCCTTGCAGAAGTATACGTTTAAAACCACCGCTGCGGAAGCTCGCGGAAGGGAATATTTCATATATGCACATGCAACTACTTGCGTTTCTTTCTAGTAATCTTGAGCATCTATTTTTCCAGCATTGGATACCATTTGGCGTACGCCTGGTGTTTTCCAGGGTTGTGTGTGTCTTCCTTGTTCTAATTCACTTAAATATGAAGCATAAATTATGAAACTTCGACCGCTACTTGTACCATGAAGCAGTTCGGTGTTGGTAGGAAAGTTGATCGGCTTCCGCGTTCGTCATTTGGCCTTCTTCAGGACATGGTATGGGGATGGTTTCTTGTCGTCATTTGGTTCATAATGATACGATGCTTGCTTGTCATCCGCAACGTTTCTTTGGCATGTCAAATCTCAGTGCCTCTGGTTTTTGTTCTCAGTTGGACACATTGCGAAGGGCCTCGCTCTCCCCTCTGAGTGGACAACCAATCAACCATGCATTTATGATCATTTATGGCTACATACAAGGTGCAAAGGCAATTGTAGAAGAGGTATGATTGGAGGGCGGGCGGGTTTCTTTGAGTTCTAGTCTAGTGTTTGTTGTCCAAAACTGTTTGCACAAAGAACTCAAATAAACATGTCAGTTGCATGCCGCCCAAAACATAGTCTCATAATGTCCCAAAAACTAAGAACAAACCAAATACAAACCAAATATCATCAAATTAAGAGGCGTGGTTCTTTCCTACATAAAGATGCAGCGCCTCACTTGCTTACCAGCTCCGTGGGGACTGGAGAGCACCTAAACATTGCAAGTGTTTTGTTTAAAATCAAGCTTGTGCTAGTGAAATGTTAGTTGGCGTTACATTTCTTTGTGTGAAAAGAGACTGCGTGGTCAATGATGCAAAGAATTGCACTGGCATTGCCCATCCGTGCTCACGTTTTGACAGGGGAAGCGCCTGCTCCAGTGGAAGCCCCATCTGGAGGCCCAATCAACTCTTTGACCAACACAGTGCAAGTCCAGCAACGGATTTGTCAAACCAGTGCAGTTCCATGCTTTGGCCAAGGTGGTGGTGGCAAGGTGAGATGGGCACTAACAATGTCCGGGTTTGACATCCTGTGCTGTGGTGTTTCAAATCTATCCACAGCGAAACTTCAATTCTGGTCATTGGCACAGGCGCCTGCTGACTGGACGTGTGTTCGGCTTGTTTGGCATGGCAAGTGTTCGACTTCTTCTCAAACTTTGGAGTGTTCCTTACTACTAATGGCTTCTTGTTCCTAGTAGTAAGGCCAGGATCTACTAGTAGCTCCTTGCTCCTAATAGCGATGCCCTTTGTTACTAGTAGCATCCTTTGTCGCATCGACTCGGGCTCTCAGGCAAGACGATCTTCTTGATTTCACATTTCTGCAAGCAATAAAGCAAAGCCTAAGCGACGACAAGGCCAAAGTTTTTGCTGACGAACATGCGGAGTCTTGTTCCTGCTAAAGATGCTAAAGTAACGTGCGAAGTATTTCACAAGCACTTTAACACTACGACAGAACGGAACGTGCTTGATTATTGATTTTGAGTCTCTAAGAGGTCTCCTTCTGACTTACTCCATAGTTTCTTTGTTGGGCAAACGGGATCTTGTGATCTTTGTTGGGCAAACGTGTGGACACAATTTGATCACAGTCTACTTTATATATATATATATGTTTCTCAGATGCATCGCAAACTAGACGAACGACCAGACATAGGAATTCACCCGGCAAAGTGTTCCCATTGTCATTTTGACCAACAATCTATGCATCAAGGAACCGATCAACTAAATCAGACGCGTGTTCACTCCAGTCCTAATGTGGAGTACAGCTTTGTAAATCAGACAGGCAGTTTGGTCTAACAATAGCCGGCTGGGAACATGCAAACCTTGTGGCATTCCATGGACCCAGCCCCATCGCTCATTGCCCAGCAAGTGTTCATCTCACATGTCACAAGGTGCCCATGTGCTCATGGACATTCAGCTTATGAATGGCATGGGACATAAACTTAGATCCCATGCCATAGAACCACAACAATTACCACTCCAAGATTGTGGGATGTATGGCCGGGGAGTTGGCTTGATACCAAATCCCATGCTATACATCCCACAAACACTATAGCAGCTGTTTTACTCATCCAATGCCTCAATGCCTCATCTCCTCCATATTGGAAGGCCCATACCACAATACGCTCTAGCTATATGCTCATCTCTCTCCTTTGGGAGTCATAGGCCATCAGATCAAACCAATCCTCCACACTCCACCAAATGAGACCATCCAGTATAGGCATTCCCTTACCACATAGAGCCTCCATTGCCCATTCCTCCTCCATGTTCTCAGGTGCAAGCTCCCAATTGGCACAGCACTGATCTCTCATCAAGCTTGTAGCTCTAACGGTTCTCATGGTTGAAACTCTCGTCCATCTTCAGGTCATCGCCTTTATGAGGGGATGTGGTCTCCAATACCTCCAATCTCAAACCTTGTTGACCTTGAAGGGCGGAATATCTAAAATAGGGATTGTAGGAACTCAGATCATCAATTCATATCACTATAGTATGCATCAGAACATTTCATGACAGTATCAACATCACATAACTCTATCACATCATATCACCTCATTCATATTCATCACATATCATCATCAAACTTATCAACATCAAAGCATTAATCTCACTCATTTGTAGCAAGAAAAACAATCCTAGAATCCTAGACATATGTGATTCCTAAAGTCAATCAGATTATATAAGCATTGTTTAGTGTCATTCATAATATCACATTATTAACTACCAGAAATACTGTTCATTCTCTTGTCAAAATTAAATGCACAAATCCAATATAGAAGTATGAATGACGGTGTTAAAAGTGTTGATCCTGTGTATTTCCATAGGTTGCTCCTTTTTGTGAGATCATTGTCTAATATGTTGTTTCCATTGAGAAGCAGGCGGCATGCCTGTTTGATAGCATTTAGAAAGACCAACAACAATTTAACAACATTGGTATAGGGTCATTTCATGTCATGCTTATCATTACCGTCGTTGATTAACAAAAGAGGTTTTGAGGCAACGGCAAGAGGCATCGTGGCGTCTGAGGGTCGGCCGGAAGAGAGGCGTAGTTTGGAGACAACGATAGGCTCAGAGGTTTCAGAGAAGTCGGAGCCGAGATTCTGCAGAAACCAAGATAAAGGTGATGAATAGCCTCAGTAAAAGACCATTTACTTTCTTGTTTTTTCCTTTTATCTTGCACATTACCACGCAACAGTTGGTCCAGGAAACCACGTTGATGCTTCTATTCGTGATTCACTTGAGCAGCCTTTGGGTGAACTTGACAGATCTGCCTTCTTTCCATGTGCTACAGGGTTCAAGCATTGCACGACCTATGCTCATGGTGTCCTTGCAAGGCACTGCCTATCGAAGCTTCAGAACTTTATGAGAAACACATGAAGCCTGCCAGGCTTGACGGGTACGCTTGCCGGTGTCTTCTGCAATCGTTTATCTTTTGCACTCGAGGCCAGAAGGGACTACTATAGATGTGAAAAAGTCGTGGTGGCCCAAAGAAAGGTTTTTCTTTCTCATTGCAGCTCCTTCTACATTTGGTTGTGGCTGGTCAAGGTCTCACAAGCAGATTGGGAAGTTTTTGAATGCAATGCGGAAATCCAAAGCGATAGACGTGACGGAGAAGAAGGGAGTGATCCACGTGTCAAAAATTGCCGCGTGGCACGAAGCGTTGAATCCACTTGAATCCTGTCAAGCATCCTTGCGCAATTCAAACGCTTGTGGTGGTACTGCACTGACATTGAGGATAGAGCTCACAAGACTTTTACTGCCTTGGAATCAAAGTTTGCAGGGAACTCAGGACAAGATCAGAAACTTTAATTTAGACATATCAACTTACTAGTAGTAACAAGAAGCTTCTAGTAACAGGTGCCACGCTAGTAGTAACAGGTGCCTTACTAGTAGTAACAAGAAGCTATTTTACAATGTTTTTTCTGTGACTCGGACCGACGAGGTTTTTGCCCTTTCGCCAATACTTCAGGCAGACGATATGGCGGCTGCCTCTGCAGTATCTGCCGCCTCTGCGCCTGCGACAAATAATGCAGGTGTTGCGCAGAAGCTTGTACATGCGTTGGCATTGTCTTGGTTCGCAAATTGAATTTTATGTTTGTCGAAGACTCACAGACCCTCAAAAACTACGAAGACAATTCATGTTTTCCGCATCCGACTACCGGAAGGAAAGAAAAGAAAGGGTTGAGGGCCGCTTTAGGGCCCCTTTGCTCCTAGTAGCATCCTTGCTCCTAGTAGTAAGGCCAGGAGCCCCTAGTAGCGTCTTTGTTCCTAGTAGCGATGCCCTTTGCTGCTAATAGCGCCCTTCCTTCCTTCCTTCCTTTCTTTTCCCTTTTCGTTTGTTTGGAGGAGCGCTTCCACCGCCCAAAGTGACGGCACTGTGAGAGGCTGAGCTGAGCGACTTTCTTTTGCGATTCGCTTGCCAGCGTGGTTTGGTTTAGAACTCACCTGAGGTGGAAGCCAACACATTATTTGGAAGGAATCTGGAAGGCATTTTGCTGGTGCCAAGAGGATTTTCTTTCTTGGAATCAACCGGATCGCCTGTTGCCTTTTCTATCGCTTGATGGGTTCTGAGGCCATGGGCAAGAAGAAGGATGACCTCTTCTTGTGGGACGAGGCATTCCTGGGACGCGCACAAGCTGTGCTCCAAGGAAGGCACACAATTTTTTTTCATGATTGTTTTCACACGCATAGCGAGACAAAGCGGAGTGGGTTTTCACGGGAAAAGGGGGCGATGCTGGAGTGGTGCCCCTCCACTTTCTCGGGTATGTTACGTTTAACACGATATTCAGAAAAACATAGACTAACTACTGTGGTCAGTTGTACTCACCTATTTGGGGTTCACTTGGCAGGCCAGAGCAGTCGTTTTGAGTTATATCGAGAAGGAGGAATTGGGCAAGCTCGATGGGCTTTAAACCTAGCCTGGCTATGAGTTTCTTGTGATTGGCAAAGCTGAAAGCATTTGAACTAAGCAGAGAATGGGCAAGTCAAAACTTTGAAAAGAAATGCCTAAGTGGTGTTTTTTGTTCGAACTCGTTTCAAGCCTTGGCCCAATCACGCTTTAGGCCGATCAAACTGAACGAAGTTGTGTTGGATGCACTTTGGAAAACTGCCATAACCTCATCCTTTGTTGCTGCTGCTTGTGTTTGATGAAGTGATTCGTTCGTCAAATCTGTGGAAGAGGCCGGTGGTCAGAAGAAAGACCAGAAGTGGCCTGAAGAGGCGTTTCATGTAGTTTTGCCGTCACAGCATTCATTTCTAAAAAGATTCCTCATTTGGGATATAGTTTATCCATGCTCACAGCATCTCATTTGACATGCCCATTTGTGTCGCAACGTGACGCAAGTCCTTCCTTGCGTCGAACAAAAACCGAATGCCTTCATCGCATTTCTTCTTTTGCCTGTGCCTACCAGCCCCATGCACACAAGTTGTAAAAGGCTTAGAAAGCGAAGTTCACAACAATTTGCGTAGAATTATATATACTCTTTTTTGTGTACTTGAATCAAGACTTGTGTATGTTCGAACAAAGCTTGGAGGAAGCTTCGGACTTACACAGAGAAAGCATGATGCATGATACAGCTGTCCTGGATGAATTTCCAAGAATCCAATCAAAATGGGCCTTCCAGATGCATCAAGAATAGGTTTGAAGTGATTTCCACTTGGATTGATGAATTTCCGCATGCTTGGCAAAATTGATTTAACCCTCTCGCAGCTCAGCAACTCCGCCACACACACATCGAGCCATGGGCGTTTAGGGCAGCGCGTCCGGGCGTTGTGCATCGCACATTCCCGTCCTCGCACTTCCCTATCACAGCGCTGCATGACGCTGTGCAAATCGTCAGGCACTGTTCATCACGGAGCAGGTCATCGCATCACATTTTCGTGAGAAATCTGCCAACCATGTCTTGAAAGAAACAAGTGCATCGCCTAGGAACAAGTGCATCGCTTCTAGTAACAAGTGCCTTACTAGTAGTAGCAGTGTTTGCTATTGGAGACAAGAAGTAGAAACATGTGATGAGCAGACCTCTTGACTCTTTTGTTTCTAATAGCTTCTTGTTACTACTAGTAAGGCACTTGTTCCTAGTAGCGAACATTGTTTCTAATTTATATATTTAGAGACAAATCTATTCTATTTCACCTGACCGGCTGTAACATTCCGCTTGAACCTCACTGTGTCACAGACACCATGACCGGGATATCGACTTGTTCATCTCCACATTTGTAACAGAGATGTTTGGCTACGGAATATATTGATTTTTACTCATCATCATATTGCTTTGAACCACTTTGCACGCCACCATGTGATAGAATCATTACCTTGTCACACATCCGAGTGCAGCATTAATCATGACGTTGCACCCCAGTGGCTCACTCGTCCGCATCAAGCATCGCAACCATACATAAGTTCGGGATACATCGGGATACCACCCACCCACCCACGCAGACACTATGTCATCACAGGCACAACTTAGCATTGAATGCACAGATATGCACAGTATGGCACTGAAAGATACTGAAAGTGATTATTAGGAGTTCTTAGGACACCTCCGCCGCCTCCGCCCCAAAGCTCAGCCAGACATTCGCGGCATCTGCTACAGCAATGCATGTCATCACTGGCAAAGCAGCTGCAAGCTGTTGAGGTGGATGTCGAACAGATTGAAGAAAAACTCGAAGAAAGGCTTCATCGGTACTTTCCTTAGCATCCTCAGCAGTCTCCTGAAGGTGATTTTGACATGGTATGAAGAGGGAAGGGTACCCTCAGGCCCTCAGGTATCGTTTTCCCTGTTGAGAGAACTTGACAAGAAAATGCGGAACTGCATAGCCTCGTCATAATGCTACTGTACTAAATCATAATTTGGCTCCTCAGCTGTGTCCACAATGTAGGATTTAGATGTTGAAACAATACTTTTGCTGGCCAGCAGCCAGGAAGCACCTTCAATAGGAGGACAGTTGCGTGATTTGATGCGTTAAGCATGCTTCAATATGTGTCACCTTGTTTCATATATTTGTTAAGGTTTGTTGGCGAGGAGATTCACTGCACACAGACCAAGGTGTTTCTCAAAGTTTGTTCAAAGCAGTGAGAGCACTGTCAATTTCCCATGCCTTCAGACACAGCACAGTAGGAGGTACATTAGGCCATCGCTATTAGTTGAAACACTTGTTGAAGAGTTTACACTTCAGACACTCAGAGACCGCGCAAAACTCTTGACGTCTCATTGGCTGCCCGCTCCGCCCCCTCCCTAGAGGTAGCTACTACCTTACTAAGACGCTACTACCTAGGAGGCAGGATATCTCACGCTAACGATTTGGTGCCTAGATTTTTTGGGAAACTTCTTCCTTTTTTGTCTACATCTCCAATGCTGGACCACTACCGATGACCCATGACATTTGTGCTCCAAGCCCATGAAGATACTAATGCTATTTGGACCTGAACAACTGCTCCACCACTTACACATGATTTTCTAAGATTCTATGCTCTTCGACTATGACCAAAATAGCTGAGGTAGTTATTGAAGCCCGTCTCAGTCAATTAGGCTTCGTGTGGGTGGCACCGCTGGCCTAGCTAAACAGATCAACGGGGACGATTGTGCTGTTTGGAATAACGATTTCATCCTTTGCCGAATGTGCTCCTAGTTGGTTTTATTCCCTCCTTCATGAAACGTTCCCTCCCTCGGCTTGTAGAAGTCAGGTATCCTTTTGCATATATAAAAGTGTTCCCCCCGTCGTTATTTCTTTTCTTTGGTGCTTAAAATGTGCATTTTGGCTAGGTCTCAGACAAGTTGCTCAAAAGTCGCAAAAATTTCACTAAAATGCCTTTCAGCAGCAGGAGCTTCCATCACAAATGAGAAATCATAGTTTGCCGTCATTTGGTAAGGGAATGGCTCAAGCAGGCGATACGTGAAGCGGCTGAGAGACAATCATCTAAGCATTGAACAATAGCAACAACGACAACAACTGCACGTGGCACCAAAGCACGGTGACCTCCATTGGATGGCGATAAAAATATAGATGCAGAGTCAACAGCTCCGTGGTTGGTGGACTATACATAACATATCTTATAAGTTATAAATATGTTTAATCTTGAACACACAGACGACCTAGGCCCCTGCATCCTCATGTCACTATGTCGAGAATGGGCGGAGTTTTTTCATTGACACGCTAGTCAAACACAGCAAGATTCAGCAAGACGCAAATTGAATGTCCAAAAGCGATGCAATCGTCGAGTTGGAATCCGAAACACGGAATGTGGAGCTAGTATTGCATGTGCTAAGGTACACGACGATTGATGTCAGCGGCATCGGGCCAACGACAAGAAAGGGTCCACCTTTGAACATCGCCATCAGTTTGTGTTGCACTCAGATTATACGTCAGGTATCGTCAGGTGCCTTTTCAAAGCGATGTGATTTCACCTGGATTCACCTGTTGACAGTTGACTAAAATTCTGCAGCAAATTCCAGCAAAGCAAGGGTCTTGTCCAGCTGTCGCTGTCACTGAGTGCTTTCGTGTTTGTTTTCATTATTTCACCTGGCCACACATGAGCAGCAAGTCTGTGAATCAAGATACCAGCCAAATCCTGTCCAGTCGATAGGACCTGAATGGCTGTGTTAGCAGGGTAGGAGGGAAGGTGGAAGGCGGTGTTTCAAAGTAACCATAAAATATACGATCATGCAGAAAAGTGCATTTGCATGTTCGATGTTCCAAAATCTGGAACGTCATTTAATGAGGTCAAGAAAAGGCGCCCACAACGTCACAAGGATTTGTAACTTGGAGGCTGCAGTGTAGTACCAGCTGAAACCTTGAGGGGTAGATCGAATGGCATCAAATTGTGCGATGTTCTATCAAATGCATGTAAACAAAGCTGCCTCAAAGGCCTACGGCCTGGATCCTGAGTCAGCAACTCAAACGGTGAGCTTTAAAGATTTTGATGATTTCTTGGAGTTAAACTAGTTAAATATGTGTTTGAAGCGCGTGAATTCTTGTTTCATGCTCAGCTCTTCGAAACGATCGAGGGCTTTGGGCGACGAGCTGAAGCGCAAGCTCAACTGCACGGTTTATATCGAAGAAATGCCAGGGAAAAATGTTGAGAGCTAAGCCATGAATATTGTAATCCTATCTAATCCTCAAGTCCAAATGACCATAATGTGGCATACTCATACCTGTGGCAAGGTGAAGGAGAAGATGTTGCAACTTCAAGGGCATGCCACTTTGTTGCATGATCTTGTTCATTGCAAAAGCTTTGAAGGAACTGTTCATTCTGTCATATTCCATGTCCTCGGCGAATCCGTATTCATCAGCCAACATGTTTATTAGCTGCGTCAACGAATGAAGGTTGACCAAGAGTTGGCCCAGTTCTTGGAGCAAAGGCTGGACAAATGACTTTAAAACCATGTAAAGTACGCTGTACGCTTGCGCTTGCCCAAGTCAGGTACGGAATCACCAAAAAGTTTTTAGAAGTTAAGTGACTCTATTTTTGATTTGCTCAGAAGAGGCAAATCAGAGGTTTTGAGCGTTGCGACAGTGTATACAGCTTGGACAGCGCTGAAGCTTTCCTCCTGACGCCGTTTGACGTACAGCTGTCAAAATGAGTTGCACCCGGCAGGGGTTGACATTTTTGACATGCAAGCATTTGTTTAAGATTGATCAGTTGCCAACACCTCCATGAGAAGTTTGTTTGGGAGTTGAAGTGGACTGACATCACTTGTATGATCTTGCACAAGCAAAAGCCCCGGTCAACTGGGCTTGTGTAAGTGGCGGAAAGCCACCGCGACGCAACAGGGGCCGTTGTCCATACCGGGTCTATGCAACTTGCTTAAATGGCATTCGATGTTCAATGCAACGATGTGTGAAAAGACCATTTTCACAACTGGCTGCCAAGAGTGGACTCTGCAGGTGCCCAAATGAACAAAACTGGCTGGGAGCATGGTGGGAGGTCTCACCACCCATGGTCGGCTCGTTTATGTTCGGCTTTGTTGGAGGGCCTGGTGGCTATGGAGGGCTGTGGACAGCAAATCTCAACAAACATGTTTGCAGTGCGAGAAAAGAGCAAGTGTTTTATGAACTTGGTGGAACATCCATGCAGTAAAATGGGATTTCGGGCTTGCAGACACCGCTCATAGATTGTAGTTCTACACGCGCAGACAATGCACAAAATGCCGTACCCGCATGTGCGGACACTGCCCAACACACCTGCAACAGCCGCAACAGCTCTGACGGGCTTTGGCACGCCTCCTTGATGTCAGCAGTGTAATACTTGTTTCCATACGTTATGAAATGTAAACTATTCACTGGGTCTTATCCGGTTCTTAATTTAGCAGGACCTGCTCGCAGGCACGATGGTTGCCTGATCCAAGCAGGGTGGCTGTTTGGACATCCTGGTAGGTTTCACTCTGGTTTAAAACATATTTTGCGATGACGCTCACAGGGTCACTGATCCATTGATGGAGTGGCACCTGAAGCAAGCGAAGGAAAGTTACCGGCTCGTGACAATCCCGAAAGATCTTGACGTTGATCACTGAAGGCAGAGGCACAAGTTGTAATTCGGGTTACAGGTTGCAGCACTAAGAGGAGGTGAGAGAAGCACTTTGAGGAATGAAAGCCCTACATGGGAATCTGGAAGCGAGTGCCCGCTGCGGAAAACGGTTGGCTTCGGACACAAGCCCTTTATATAAATGCAAAATGGTGTTTGATTTAGCAGACAAGTGTCCCTTGCCTTGCGAAGTTGATACCTTCGAGGGTTTGCGTTGGCTGCACCCACAAAGACCCCAAAACAGAAACTGGACAAGTGTTGGATCCGTTCTGCAAAGTGGCCCATCAATATGGTTGACAGATTGTGCTGAGCGGAGATTTTTCAGAGTCATTGCCCAGACTCCACGGCTACAAGCTACAAGCTTCTCAGTTCTGCAAATCTAAGTAAACGTCGTAATCAACAAAATCAACAAAAAGATCCTGATTACGACCTTTTGGTCACTTTAAATGGTGGGATCCAAACAAACACGAAAACAAACACGAAGTGAAACTGGCTTGGTCGCACCGTTCCCTTCAACGGGCACAAACACTTTGAATAACCAGGTGGAGTTTGATGTTGCAGTTGAATCGGCTCCGTGCAAAAGTAAAATTGTGTAAATTTGCCGAAGAAGGGGACAAACAGGGCTTACAAGCTACATGGCAGCCAAACTCTCGGTCTTCCGTTTTGCCACGCAATGCAAAGTTTGTTTCTGGTCATTACATGTCGTTCCCAAATCCTTGAGCATTCTGTGCCCAAAAGGTCTGGGACACTTGTCCAGCCATTGTTTGGGCATGACCATCTCATGCCAGACACAGAACACGTTCTGGATTTCACGTGGGAACTTGCTTCCGCAATTCAATTGCTTCCAATTCATAAGATCCTTGCGATGCCAGGCAGATGGGCCGGGTGTCATTGTGGGTTTCGAAGTTCAGTAAGCGGTATAAGGTAATTATTCCGGCTGAGCCAGAAGGCGGAAGTTTCAAGACGTACAAACTATACTATTATAGACTAAAAATAGTGGTTGAGTAATGAAGCGTCACGCAACGATGTTCGTTGAGTGATGGGGTGATCAGTGGTCAACTGATGTTTTGTGCCATGATTCCGATGTTATGATCGTGTCATGCAGTGCATCAACGATAGATGCGAATCATTTCAACGTATACTACCCACTGGGGTTCCAGTGGGAGGCCAAGCCCTCTTAAAAGGCCGACCTTTCCTGTAAAGATAACGCTACACACGTTTCGGTGTTTGTGTCCAAATGTTTCCCGCAGGACAATGTATTTTTGTCCAGTAGTTGCACTCGGTTGCACTGCTTTGTGGTGAGAAAGAATCGGTAAAGATAGCGGTGCTGTTTTCCAGTGAGTTGTGCGAAAACGGCAAGGGTCTGAGAGGCTGGTTTGCTTCTCCATTTGTGCTCGACCCACTGCTATTTGTCCTTGACAGTGCAGGGCGTATCTTTTTCACAAGTTCGACGACCTCATTGCGAACGTCCTTCGTAAAGAATTCTACGATGATGAATTCTGACCATCCAGTCTTGGTTTGGAGCGTTGGTGTGTTTGCGTGCTTGCCTTTGAGGGTGTCATGGCGCTCAACAAGTTGCTCCACTGCCTGCATGATGGTCTTGTAGTCCTGCTGAGTCTGGCCAGCTGGATACTGGGCTTAGGTTGGCCTATGTTGGCCCATCCGACCCGTTTGCCAAAATTTGATTAAATAATGTTGTTCGTTGAATATCCCACAGATTGACAAGCAACAAGGTGGTTCATTTATTGGGAGTAGGGTCAAGGACACAATTACGGCTTCTGCAATGCAATACTTTTGGGACAATGCGTCTCGAATGGTTTCTGCACTTTGCCTCTTTGTTCCATCAGAATCTCTCATCAAGTCACCACATCTCTACTCCAATGACCGTTTCCAAAACACAGCCAAACGATGCACACGTGTCTTCCAACTACCTGCATTTTGGAGACCAAGGCCCCTCAATGTCATTGCTCTCCGAATGTCATGCAAGAATCAAAGCTGGTGAGTTGGTCTTAGTCAGCCTTGTCGAATTCATATTTCTTCACATAGGCTCCTCTGTGCGTTATCATATCTGAGCCAGTTCCAATTGGGGTACAGTGGTAATTTCTGTCATTACTTCTCTCACCGACCTTCCGTACCCATTCCCACAGAGGATCATGGTGCGGGAGTTAGCTATGACCATAGCACGCTACATGTGGGGAATTGAAACTAGAATAGCAATGGCCTCCAACCTTTTTATATGTAGGGAGGTGCTGGAGCCTTGAGCTTGGCGCTATTTGGCAAGGAAGCCAGGAATGTCAATGTCACATGACAAAACACCATGCGCCACATCACAGCATCACGCATCCTCACGCACGGTTCTCAAGTATATCATCAACATGTCATGCACTCAAGCCACTTTGACTTTCGCATGTGAATAAATCTGGATGAAACTCTTCGGTTTCATAACCAAAACAATATGCTTCTAGTCGAAGGATCTTTCTGGGTTTTGTATGGTGAGTCGGATGTTTCCGAGACGTATTCGCTTCGTTGAAAGTTTGCAGACGAATCACGAACCTTCGGAATTGGAAGAGATACCCAGGTCTTGGAATAGAATTGAAAGAAGCTGATATAAAAAGAACGAGAATGTGTGTTTCAGCTTTACTTACTTCATCACCAATCTTCAAAGCAGTCTCTCAATTGTGCTTGTGGATTGCATGGCTCAAGGGAGAGATAATTGGGGGGGTTCGACAGCCAGCGAGCACAGATGAAATGCTCCAATTCTGGTCACATGGAAGGTCATATGCCGTGCATGTAGCTGAAGGCAGAGATGTATAAAGACATTCCATGTGTCCAGCCATTGCAAGTTGCAGGAAAGCTTAGCAACGTGTATGATCTCAAGACTTGCATGACTGCACACGTCATACGATTTGGGAGTTTGGGCGAGCTTGCAGTTCTTAGCCATGCGCCTTTCTTTGCTTGGTCAAGATGGTGCGGAAACAGGCGCTGCACCCATTATTGCAGGTTTAGGATTGCCCCTGAAACGCTAAGCTGCAATGGCCGGTGGCAATTTCCAGTGATCAAAAAATACTATATATATATAGATTATCTATACATGTATGCCCAAGAACAACGCAGTCATTAACTTGTTGCTATGCTTGAGGGACGTAGAAGGCATTGTTTGAAGATTAAAATGTGTGACTGTAGGAATCCACGTGGAATCCATGAGACTGTGGCATGAGCCTTGCGGTGTCCATGAGGCTTGTCATTCTCGTCGCCAACAGTCCCGAAAGGGCCCCAGAGGACCATCAGCAAGCCTGTAAAAACGGCTATGCCTCGCTGTTGAACACTGAGGCGACTGCGCCCTTAGCTGAGAGGCAAAGATAAAACACAAAAGAAATAGAAGATGCACAGAGTTGCTCTAAAACTGCCGTTTCTTTTTATAGAACATGAATTCTGGGAGTCCTCCTCAGAGGTTGGCCATGGAAAGCTAGCAAAGCTGAGGTTCTGGAGACCTTCAAGATTTGGCCTGTTATTTAGGTGAGCAGAGCTGACTCCAGACAACAGTCTTGGCAGTGTTGAATTTGAGCTCCAAGGTGGCCCAGTGCAGGCTGGGACAAGTAGTTTGTTCTCGGTTCACTTTGAAATGTTTACCATTGGAAACAATTAGTGTTGTTCTAAGTAGTGTTTGGAAACAAAGAAACTTTGATGACAAAACAAACTCTCTGTGACGCTGCAGAAGCGCTTGAGTGCTAAGCGCCATGCAGCATCCTTCTTCAACGAGGCTGATCTAGCTCCGCCAGGCGAACGACATGCATCAGTTATAGTAAAACAATAACAATTAAAACAAGAAGCCTTCGTCTATTTTTAACTGTTCAGGAAGTTCAAAACGACAGTCGCTTTCACTTGGTCAAGACTTGTATCCCATGTCAAAAGGGAGACATTGTGCCGGCGAGACCGGCTGTCGAGGTGGTTTGCCACCCCCGAATGGGTGGGGTGAAGGAAATGATTCTCCATGTGCGGGGCTTGTGGCATTGTCAAGCATATGAGATTAATTGCTGGACGCAGTCGGAGAGAAGAAGAGCGAAGGTAGAAAGAAGAAGTACCTGCAAGTATTGCCACACTCAAATGAGGTCCAAAGTCATGTACATGTGCCACTATGGCATGATGGAGAAACGGGCATCGAATTCTGCGGATGTGCAATTGAGGAATATATATCGTAGGCTTGAATTCAATAGCGCTGTGGTTTTGTTGACAAATGCTTCGGCAACCTGCTAAATTCATGGCCTAGTTTGCCAAGAGATGCCAAGAGGTTGAACAAGGCCCTAGGTTTGTTCCTATTCTTATATGATGTCTAGAAACACAGTTTGTCCGTGCAACATCATGTTGTGTTGTGATCTTGGGGCTTGGCAAAGGTTGCGCCTGACTCTCTTGACTGGTGTCTAAAAATATCACGTTGCCAGCAACCTTAAGTCTTGTTGCTTATGTGGTTGCCTCAAGCAGCCATGGATGGCACCATGGTGTCCCCTGAGGACACTAGTCAGGCTGAATGGACCTCCTCCAAAGAGCACCAGCAGGGCTCAACACTAGCAGTTCAAAGGGCACAAATATGGATTTAGTGCCATACCAAAAGAAAAAACATAGACGAACCAAACAGCTGTAGGTTGCCCTGGCAATGCAATGTAACAGATCAATGAGTATCAACATAGAGTCACAAGACCAAAAGTTGACCTGCAAAGCAACATCACTGAAGCCAACAGCGCTGTGCCCCATGGGCTTGATTGTGGCCCACCCGTGAGCCAACCCTGTAACAAGAATATACCATGTTGGCAATGACGCAGATTACGTGTCCTCTAAAAGGTGCACTTTTGTGCAATCATTCAACAACCCAGGTGATCTAAGGCAATAGGGTAGCGTACTTCAACACTATGACCCAGCAGCCTGCTGTATGGCACATTTTGCCACATTAGACGTACAGCAGCCCAAACAACATGCGTAACTACGAGCCGGTTAATTTGTTTGCAAAAGCAGAGGACCAGCAGGAGTGGCCCCGCTATGGCCCAAAGTAGCCAAGACTAGCCTGGAGCAGAATTAATACTATGCAAAAAACTACGACCTGGCATATTTAGAGTGGGCCTTTAATTGTCCCACAAGTCTTGCCTTGTATTCTGAAGTCAAAGTTGTTGCAGCACTACCAAGGCCAGACCTGTGCATGCACGGAAACGCATGGGGATGGAGCTAGTGCTGAAGAGCCTGATGTCGGCGAGTCCATGTCTCAGTGCTTTCGACAGGAACGTTTCAGGCTGTGGAATCTCGTTCCTTTCAGGGATGCCTATCCCAAGATGGTCTTCCCGAATGTGCCGCACCACTCCTTCTACCCGTGCGCGTGGCATGTTTTCCGAATTATTATGCATCACTCAACCTTTCCTTGTGAAGCCTTGCTTCCGAGGCACCGAAGGGGATACAGGATCAGCCACGCTCGAATCTTCGGCCTTTTCTTCGCTGGACTTGGTGGGCGCCCAACTTTTCAGACGTCTTTAGTCGAACTGCAGTGTTTGTGTTTTCGAGCAGAGCTGTTACACACTGTCGAGTAGAGCTGGAGGCTGTGGTTATGCGGCAGCCAACTCGGCGACACAAAAGCAGAAGCAGGATCTGCCAACAGTTTGCATGACCATGTATTCCATAAAGACAGAGGTGCAGGAAATGTGTACAGATGTGACAAAAAGTCAGAACATCAAACAGAGGATGGGTGAAGGTTTTGGGAAGCATCTTCAGGTTTATGAAGTCTCACTTTAGGAATCATGGGCTTTGAGAGGGGAACCAGTTGAACAAACAGAATGATGTTGGATCAGGAGCTCGGTGAGGATGAAGAGCTTGCAGGAAGTGCCGCAGAAGGCCATTGAATTGACAGATGCAAGCAATGGTTGAAGCCTTCTTCAAACAACTGAGCCAACGATGTTTCCTGCGAACGCTTGCAATCCAACTGAAGGTGCCTGAATTCGGAACCCGAGATTTGGACGAGCAGCATAGAAAAAGCCTTTACCATTTTGATCCTGGCTTCATCATGTCATGTCAGGTTGCTTGCAGGATTGATTAATGGATTCATATTGCTTCTGCAGTTTACACACAGTAATCATTGGAGCATTGCAGACTAGCTTGCAGCACACTAGCACTAGAGCATTGCAGACCAGCTTGCAGCACACTAGCACTAGAGCATTGCAAACTAGCTTGCAACACACTGGCACTAGCATCCAATCTTCCGACAGGCAAGTCCTTGTGACTATTCGGCAAAGGTAGCATTATTGCAATTCAGAGTTTGAACATGGGCACCTAGCCAGGCGACAACTAAGATAGCAGGACTAGTACCATGACAGATCCATATGATGTGAAGCCTGGAAAGCAAGGCACTGGCATCCTGTGTGACATGCACTGTTTGTAGTCAAGATTGCTGCGTTGACAGGACCTGCGGGTGGAAGTGTCAACAAGGCACGGTTTGGAGCAAGCGAACAAGCATGCTTCGCTTGATGCAAAGAATCAACTCTCGGCTAGGCAGCGCCACCCACACCCATTGGCTATTCCAGGACGATGGGACCATGGTAAACCTTTGGATGACCCAGTGTGCAACTTATTGTGAGTTTGACGGACTGGACATTGTAAATGTTCTTCGGACTTCAATGATATGCATGCATTTATGCTATCTCCCTCATGTTCAGACCTGATCCGCATTGCAAAGGTTTACAAGACCAAGAAGATTCCAGCAGCTTTGTTGCCAGTCTTCCCACAGGAGGGACACAGTGGCTCTTTTCACTCGGGGTAGAGGCTACCTAAGCTTTCCGTGCTTTTGCAAACATGTATTATATAGGTGGGGAGCTTGTTAAAGAGTGAATTGCGTCAAGATTGAACTCAGAGTGCAAGGACTGGAGGTCTGCAGGACGAGCTTTGCTGTGTTTGGGCATGGCTGCCCTTGAAGGATTTCGATTGAGGCTAAAGCGCAGCAAAATGCAGAGCAAGAGATTGAAAAACAAATGCTGAGTAATTCTGAGCAGCATGGTGCAGTCTGTTGAGCAGGTCCAAAGGTGCAGTTCTAAAGTGGCAAAAAGCAGTGCCCTCAGTCAAGGCCCTTGCAACTGAGAATATGAAGCGGCTGAATGAAGTAGGACGTAAGAGGAGAGCATCTGATAGCCCGAGAGCTCAGTGTCACAAGATAAACATGTCAACCGAGGCTGGATTTTGCAGCAAACTTTGCTCAGAGCAATGTGTGACTGGATTGAAGATGATTCTTGTTGAAGCTTTTTCCTGGGCTTGACCGAGTTTCTCCTAATGGCAATCGTAACTGCCCAGCTGTGCTCTTGCGCCAAGGCCAAGCATCCAAACCGGCTTTTTTGCGCTTGGAGGGTGCCTCGACCAGTTGGATTCGATTCATTCATGGCACTGTCAAGTTTGAACGCCAGGCACAACACACAGTGCATGATCATCACAACCGCTTGGATGGCTTGCTTTTAAGCTACAAGGCGGTGGTGTTTGTCAAAACTGGTTCGATGTTTGTACAATGATCCAATGGTTCTGGCGAGGGAGTTGTTCACTATGACGACCCCAAGAAGCCGATCTTCCGGGTACTGAACAAAGTCGCCATCAAGAACAAATTCAGGCGACGCCGACTCTCAAGGCTTTTCAAGACGTGCAAATGCAGAACGGTTTCAGGTCGGAGAGGATGGCGTGGGATGTCTCTGAGGGTATGTACACCTTTGTTGACAGGGCGCGGCCACATGTGGCCACCACTCAATCTCACTTGTGAAGTCCTTCAGGAGACAATTCACCCTGGCTTTGGAATCAGAGCTGACCGTGATGAGTCTCACTATGTGGTCGGTGAAGAGACGTCCTTGACTTGGTAGGTCTCAATCCTCGAACTGCATTGAATCGTTGCCAAGGTATGACTCAGAAAGTGACCTTGAGGCATCTTCCGCAGTCTGGCTGGCAAGCTTGTGATGAATGGACCTTTCAGGGAAAAGGTAGTTTGGAGGTTTTTGTACCCTAGGGACATGGCACGTTCGCATGGTGACAGGATGAAGATTCCGATGGTGATGGTCTTGCGTAGAGAGTGAAAAATGGTCAGGGCCGTTGCTTTGTTTAACGGAGATTACGTGGACACTTTGCGCCCACACACGCACTCTTTCAGCAAAACTTGCACTGCGGTGATGTATTGTTTGTTGAGCTGGCAGCTGTTTGCCATTCGGATTGTCATTGCAGATGCCTGATTTGCCTGCGTTCCGTACCGCGTGCCTTTCAGGATCAACCGGAGCGGGCAGAGTTGTCGACAGAGCATCTAAGGCTGACAATTTGACAACATGATGCCCACGATCCACCTTTGGGTGCATATGAGGGGGAGGCAACGAACAAGAAACAAGGTTTGTGGAGCGTAAGAACAGGCCTGTGGTTAAGATGTCAAAAGCAGCTGGCATCGGATGGAACTATGGTGAGTTTGAGGCGCAAAGGGGTCACATCGTGAGCAAGCTTGTCCATGGTTGCCGATCATTCTGGCCAACTGGTTGCTATGCTGACACAAGCTAGGCGCTGCTCTGCAAAATATTCAAAGACAGGCACTGGGAAGCAGGCAGCCTGGGAGTAGACGCAGAAGCGCCTTTGTTTGTATGCCTTTGGTGTACAGGTTTGGTGTTTGACTTGTTGCAGAGTGGGTGTTTGTTGTTTTGTCCTGACCGCTTTCTGCCAGGAAAAGGAGATCGAGCTTGGTGCAGTTTGAGCTTGCTGTGATGGAAAGGGAGCTTCCAAACCACCGGTACGGTGCTCTCCCCAAGCTGGCTAAGACACAAAACCGTGTCCTAAGTAGTTTGTGTAGAACCCGAACAGATGCTGGGCAGGTGAACGCAGGGGACAGGGGCAAGGCCACCGGCCTCCACTCTCAGGCAGGGGAACAGCCTTGTCCAGTTGGATTTTTTGGGAGAGATTCACTGGCTTTTCCATTCATTGACCCGTCACCGATATAATATTTTGGACCATCTTGTTTGAAGTATGGACTGCAAGCAAGGCTTCTTGAATGAAGTTAGACGGGCAGGAGGACTGCCTGAACGCCATGGCCCATGTGCTGCCAGACTTCACGGGTGGCTTTGCCAACTTGGCACCATCTAACATGACTTTGACTCTTGGACCAGTGTGTTGTGTTTGGACAAAATGATCCGAACAGGGTGATTTGACCAGTAAATTAAATGTGAAGTTCACTTTCAGGCATCCTTAAGGCATTTTGGTTCATGTTGATTCTTCGGCCCGGATGACATGCACCGGTGACTTCCTGAAGGATAACTGAGCAGCGTCAAAAACCATCAAGAAAGGAATTTGGACAACGCGCGAAAGCCTTGAGAAAGTTTCGCTCGTACACGAGGGTGCCAAGGCAATAATAGTGCCAGTTTTTAGAAACGGCAAAGTGTTTCAGCAGGTCTAGATTCTAGATGTCCAATCAGTCCCGGCCCGCGATAGCTTTCAATCCTGACTCTTCTATCAAGAACACCCGATCGTGATCAGGATTTGACCCTCAGCTGTACTGCGCAGCTTCCGTAGGCAACCCCAAAGAACCATCTCAGTGTCTAGGATATTTTATGTGCCAAGTCAGGCACACAATGAGGTTTTTGGGTGCTCCGACCCAGAGCCCATTCTGGACTTTGAGATTGCAGGATGTCACAAAAGTTTCACATAATTGGATGTTCTTGCCTCATCCATGCAAGTCCTCCAAGGATTGGCGCGGGCTTTGAGGTTGGGCTTTGTGTGGAGGTAGCGAAGGCAAGAGAACGGATGGCAGCTGCTTTTTGCCAACGGGCAACCTGACAGCTACAAGACGAAGTTGCTGCCAGGACATGTGCCCAAGATGAGCGTCCAGCGTCCGGGTCTTCACTGACCGATCAAGTTCTCATTTGTGCGAAGCTTTTTTGTTTATATACTTATTATACTTTGTGCTGTGGAGTTGACCTTTTTGGTGGAAGGCTGTATGCACTACATCAGAAGGTGCCATTGAGGCAGATACAATACTGACTTTGCATTCATAATAATTCATGTTTTTCAGTGTTGGTGTTTCTTGGGATGGGACGGGCTTTGCAAGCTGCATTCTGGAGGTGCCTCTCGAGAAGGGCGTACTGTAGGGAGGCCAAGAATGCAGTTGAAGGGTATTTTTCCAAAAGTACCACCGTGTGCATGTGTGTTTGTGTGTGTCTCATGTGTGGCTTATGGTCATCGCACCTCTACGAGCGTTTAGGCCGGGGATTCGAACTGCGGAGTGGTTGAAGCTCAAGAAGGAGCTGCATCGTGCCAGCTATATTCAGCTACCCTCTGTGAGATGTTGCCCATTCAAAGAAAAATGTTGTTTATTCCCGAATGCGTAGCGAAGGGTTCTCGTTTAACTCTGGGGTCAGCGTTCGCAACTGTCCGCAACCGTTCGCGCCGACCGCAGTAGGACGCTAAGGCGCTGCCATTGGGGGAAGCTTTTGGAGAGGGTTTCGGATGGAAACGTGACGTGTCAGATTCGTGTGAAATAGCGTGGCAACGTGTGGAAATGTAAGATGTTGAAACTGACTTCACTGCGCAGGCGCAGCGTTTTGTGAGATCCGCAGAAAACTGTTGGATGTGGCCGTGCCATGGGGGTTTGCGTTTCAGGGTGTTGCGTCGAAGCTTTGTTTTCGTGACAAGTCTCAGCTGAAATGGCGATTTCGGTGGATGGTGCTCAGAACGAGTCGAAATCACTCCAAGCGTGTGGCGCGGTGCAAATTTTGTTAAAGCTCACATGATGTGATATTGTCGCTTTTCGTGGCAGGCGCAGTACTTTGTGCGGGCTTTGAGGTGTGGAAGGGCGATTTTCGTGGCAGGCGCAGCGAATCGTGAGGTTGTGAGTTGTGGTAGAGGCGAATGTCGCTGTGACGTTGGGATTGGCGCGTGCACAGTGTGCGGGTGTTGTTTGGAGGGGCTGGAATCGCGAAACTGCTTGGCAGGCTGCGTGATGTGTGTGTGTCACCCTTGGAGTCATAGGGATGCATTTGCATTTGTTTTATTTTACAGCAGGGGGTGCCAGGGACCGTGCAAGTCTGGCACTAACAAAGACGCTTGCACCGGTCTGTGAAATCAATCCGGGACACCGGATTGACGTACCTGCTTTGAGATGAACCTACGTAAATGCAAAGCTGTCTCATTCTTTGTTGTGCAGTAATTGTCTAGTGCTGACCTCACCGTCGTTGAGCTTTGGAGACCTTGGCTTTCGGTCTTTCCTGAAACTTTTGGGCCTTCCGCTGGACGAACCTTTTCTTCCTTTTAGGTTTCCCTTCTTCCTTTTAGGTTTCCTTACCTGTACTCTTAGGAACTGGAACCCCAGGCCGGCGTGTGGCACCGCATTCAGTTCCGTACACAATATCTCAAGTGTGTTTGGCCTGGTGCCAACCCGGGATGAGCCCGCAGAGTGCCTCCCGTGGACCCGTTGAACGGGTGTACGTCGAACGTATCCATTGCCCGGATACAGAGCAGCTTGCAGCGAGCGTAGGCGGCCTAGGCCGTACGTCCGATGATTTTTGTCCCATCTTTGGAATTCCAAGTTGGCTTATGCCCTTACGTGACCGCAGCGGTCTAAGCAGCCAGCCATTTTGGCACGGCGTACGTGGCCGCAGCGGCCGAAGCCTGTTCAAGGTTCATTGGAACCTGTTGGAGCCTTAGCTTTTCAGTTGATCCTCCTCCTCTCGCCATCCTCCTCTCGCCATGTTCCCTTCTCCGGCTGGTCTCCATCCTGTGGACGGCATTACGACGAGGGCCCAGGCTATCCTACATCGAGAGATACTTCATTTACATGGTCTGCTGATTCTTGCTACCTCCCTTCTTCGCACTCGCTTTGCTATCCTCCAACCTTCGTTCATGGACTACATTACTTCTCCACATATTCAGCTTCAGATTCGAGGCCTGGACTCAGCTATTCGACAGGCGACCCAAGCAATCCATAATGGAGTGCACTACATCAATGAACTCCTCACTACCTTTGGGATGATACATGCTTTGAATTGCGACACCACTCAAGTTGATGCCGAACTACGAGGATGCTCTACCTTCCCTGACCCTCGCCTTCCGTCTCTTTCCACTCCTTTGGGTTCAACTATGACTCGAACTATGACCTCTACCAGATCCCTTCCGACGGCATCGCCGAGACCTACTACGATACGCAGACCTGTGATTAATCGATCCAGTACAGCGCCGTCACGTTCTCGGTCTCACCCTCGTTCGAACCCTAGGAATCTCTAGGTTTTCTTTGTTCATTCTTCCGATCCCTCGAAAAAAACCGCCTCCTTTGGTGTTATCAACCTGTTCCTGAACTTTGGCACATTACCTCTTACATCTTATTTCTACACACATTTTTCTTGTGGCTTTCAGCTTCCCTACGTTCCACTCCTCGTCCCTTCGATTCCTGCTGCCGCCATGTCGATGCCACCTACAACGACACCGACCGGACCTACGGGATCGGCTTCCATCGCTGGACTACCTGCTGCTGCTCATGAGGTACTTCATCGTGAACTTCTTCACATACATTCATCGTTACATTTGATTCTCCTGATTTTGCGTGGACCTATGGACTCAGTCACTTCCTCCATTGTGGACACGATTACCTGCCCTCGCCTCAGCGCTACCCTTCGCGCACTGGAGACCAGCATTGAACAGATTCGACGATCTACCTGCAGTGTAGGTCTACACCGATGAACTTTACTCCATCTTGGGACTACCACATCCTACTGGCCGTTCGACCTCCTTTTCTACATCCCTTTCTTCACCTCGGCCCCGTCTGTTTCTCTATCCGTCTCCTCCTTCTCCACCTGGGACGACGACGAGGACTACGACCACGGCTCCCTCTCCTCCTTGCGTCCCTCCTTCTACTCATTCGGCTCCACCTTCGACCTTGACGAGGAGGCCAAGTTCTCATTCACCCTCTCGCTCACGCTCTCCTCCTCGACGCTTCCGACTTTAGCCGACTTTTCACCCTGCGAACCTTTTTCTGCAGCAAAAGTTCTTCACGCTCAATGCTTTCTGTTTTCCTTATTGGATTGATCACTCGTTTTCATTTTCATTGTCATTGTTGATTTTTCTCTATCTCTTTCCCTTGTTATCTCTGGCTCACCAGCGACGACTCGACTCGATCCTCCGTCTTCATTGCCTTTCTGCCATGGCTTCGACATCTACACCACCTTGTGGTTTGGCACCGATTCATGGTCTCCCACCTCGTGCTCAGGCGATGCTTCATCGTGAACTTCTACTCGTACATGTTCTCTTGGCCCAGGTACACGCCCTCCTCCATATACCACTCAGCATTCGTACTATTCCATTTATGTCCCGGGTCACACACCCACAACTTCGAGCTCACCTTGAAGGTTTGGACAACACACTCCTTCTCGCTCTTCGCCTCAACCACACCGCTGTCCACTACACCCACGAGCTCCTGACCGCCATGGGCTTCCTCCATATTATTCAACAGAGCCCGGAACAACTTGAAGACGAACTTGAAGGCCGCACTGACTTTGGCGATCGTGCATCCCTGTTTACTCGATCTGATACACCACATCCTCCTACTACGACCCCATCGCGAACTACCAGGACTCCCAATACCCGGTTTCCTCTCTCTCCCAGTCCACTGCCTTCTCGCCATCTACCACGGCATCGTCTTCACATACGCTCGAGATCTCGCTCTCGCCCTCGCTCGACCAGATCTTAGGTCTCAGTTTCACCGCACTTCGTGCCAGGCAGCCAAAAGAATTTCATCATCCACCTTGCGCCAATTCAACATCTTTCCTTTTTCTATCACCTGGTCGCAATCCCTATTCCTGCTCTTCCTGTTTGGCTCCAGACCGAGTTACAAGCATTTACATGATGACTATTAATTCTCTTTTCTTCTTTCACCTTTAGGGATGTCATGTTCTTTGCTACTAAGAGTGTTTTATTTGCGGGCATTTTCTGGCCTCATGGTGAGCTCCGGTTCTTCTCTGGAATCCACTCGTCCTCATTCACGACGTGATCTTCGACGCAGCTCTCGCTCCAGGGACACCCGACCTCAGATGGACGAACCCGACTACGACGATGACGAGGGCACTCCCCTACCTTCCATCAACCCACCACCGGGCACTGCGATCGCACGCGGCGTTCCAGATCCACCACCACATTCCGACCCCACTGCGGGTGACACTTCACGAATGACACGCTCACCACTTGCTCGCCACCATGATCGGCGTCGTTCTCCCAGGAGCCGCTCTGCCCATTCTCGCCGCCGTCGAGGACATCGACGCCGATCTCGTGCAGCATCACGCTCCCGACGGGGCGACCGTCGCAGTCGCCGCTCACATTCTCGGCGACGCCGCTCTCGCACACACCAGAGAGGGCCCCAGGAGCATCGCGACAGACCACGGGAACCATACCGACAAGAGGCGGACCACACAACAGCTCCTCATGGCACGCCTGTTTCGCCTCCTGCCTCCGTTCATGCTCCTTCGGACCGGGATTCTTCGGTGGCTACACCTTTGCGACTACTTCCTGGACCTGGCGTTCGACCACCTCCACTGCCCACACCACCTGATACCACCTCACGACCTACGACTCCACCACAGGCATTTCAACCTCCACCAGTCATCCCACTCACTACCCTTCCTGTCTCGGAACAAGAGGAACTTCGCCAACTCCGCCTTCAATTTCAACAGCAACAACAAGCTGCTCATCACCTACAACAACAAGCTTTCCTCCATTCTTCCTTCAATCCTTTCTTTCCCCCTACCAGCTCTTTCTTCCCTCGCCCGCCATCTCGACTCCACCTTCCCAACCACCCACCGTTTCTCCACCCGCCAACACCTCCACCACCGCTCCAGCACCAGTACCCGCGATCGCGGAACCCGCCGATCTCTCTATTTCCCTTTTCTCCACTTCAGCGTCCACCCAACCTCCAACATCCAATCAAGCCGATTCCACTCCTCATCGCCCAACTCGTCCAGTGACCCCTCCACGGCTTTACCGCTTTGGAAGCTTCAGCCAAACTGGGCTACTTCATGGACAACATCATGGAGGTTGCTATTGAGATTGGTCCTCAGCAACTAATTTGGACCATACCTTTTTGGCTTCACATTCGCCCTTCACGCCCTATTGACCTTTGGTACGAGATCTTCAACCACAAATTTCATGACTGGACCTCATTCCTCTCCATGGTGAAGAAGTACCGCAAGTCCATCACTGATGACAACCATCGACCTTGCAGCTGGGAGGAGTGCGAAGCTCCGGAAAATTTGCCTCGCACTCTCGTGGACACCACTCTCCATGAACTCGTCCATTTGCTACCATTGCCCCTCCGCCGCATTCCGGCAACTTCTTGGGGGGACCATCTGGGTGATTTCCTCACAACCTTGGCCCACATTCCACAGATTCTTGAGAAGTCGCCGGTATTCCTTTGGGGAAAACTGCCATGCCATGATGCCATCTTTTTGCTCCTCAAGCTGGACTACCCCAAGACCGACTTTTTTCAGCAGATGTCCTCTCAGACCACCACCTACACCTTCGTTCACAATTGCCCGAGCATTTCCCTTCGCGGCATCCTTACTGATGGTGTCATTCGACCTAGCTCTTGGAAAAGTGATGGCGACGACAAATCCGAATATCTTCCCAGCCTGGGCTTCTATTGCCGCTGCTGCTATCCGGGTCACAGTCACCACTCGGACAATCGAATCAATCCTGACATCACACATCGATTGACCCCAGAGCTCCAATGTGCTCTACATGTGGCATGCATTCACGGTGGCCGAACTTCAGGACGTCCGTACTTCGCAGCTGGCGAATGCTTCTCCCGCCAGTTCCAACATTACGTGATCCGCATGGGAGGACTGCCCTGTGATTCCCTCGCGAGCCACTTTTATGATGTTGTGAGGAATCGGGTTGACCAGCGATACAAATGTAGATCTTCTACCAGTCAAACTCAATATGCTGGATTGTTCATTCGGACAGCTGAGCTCCCCTCTTATGGCCTTCGACGCTCTGATCTTCCTCTTTGATCACTTCTTTCGTATGTACTATATCCTCCTTGCAGCGCTGCGACAACTGATCGCTATTTTCTGCCTACGGAGCTCTCTTCCTGCCGAAAAGTGCTGAAAAGACACGTACGTCACTTTCTTTCTTTCTTTTGAACTGATTCTTCGCCGTTTTGATTTTTCCTTCCTCGACATACACCTTCACTTTCTCCCTTCTCCTTTGGGCTCAAGTTCATTTGTTCCTATTGCCTCACCTGATCGTCTTCCCCCTTCGGTTTGGCTACATTATGGAGGCTTCCTTCCGGACCACGATGGAATCCTGACATCACACATCGATTGACTCCAGAACTTCAATGTGCTCTTCACATCTTTGGAGGCCGCACGGCCTCTCGCCGATACTTCGTGGCTGGAGAGTGCTTCTCTCGCCATTTCCAACCTTACCTGGTACGTTTGGGAGGACTCCCTGTTGATTTCATCGCCAGTCACTTCTACGATGTTGCGCAGAATCGAGTTGACCAGAGGTCCAAGCGTCGCTCTTTTACCAGAGGACCAAACGTCGCTCTTCTACCAGTCAAATTCAATATGCTGGCTTTTCATTCGGACAGATGAACTTCCCTCTTATGGCTTCCGACGTTCTGGATTTCAAGAACCCACACGACTACATTCCTCTATGACTTCTTCATTCACCTGTACTATATCCTCCCTGCAGCGTTGCGACAACTGGTCGCCATTTTCTGCCAACGGAGTTCTCTTCCCACGGAAAAAGAACTAAGACGGACTAGCTTTCCGCTTTCTTTTGCTGTTGGTCTTGGTCGTATTTCCTTCTCTTTCCTAGGCTTGCAACCTCTTTTGCCTGATTCCTTCCTTCTCCTGTTCGGCTCAAGTTTACTGGTACATTTGGTTCACCTGATCGTCATCCCTTATACTGTCTCGCTACATGATGGAGGCCTCTTTCTGGACTACGATGGAATCCTATCCCCAGCAGGCCAGCCTCGGCATCATCAACATGCTGATCTCTCGACGCACTCTGATTGATTCGATTTCTCGAACCTTGGAGGTACTTTATGAGATGCCCTCCGGGATTGCCGAATGAGTTGGAACAAATTCTCCGAGATCTCCACGCCTCTACAGAACGTTTGATGGACGAAGTTACTCGGACGAATCGGCTACTACATCGCCTCGCCATGTTTCCTCCTCACACTTTGCCGACCCAACCTTGGCTTCCTGCTGCCGTAGCACTACCACACTACCCTCCGCCCTATGGGCCGGCAGATCCTACATTCGGGACGTCGTCGACTTCCTAAGTTTCATCTCGGGCCATAAGCTGCCTTCTTCCTCGCACCTCACTGGTATCAGAAAAAGGCGTGCCTTTCTACTTTGACTCGTTTTGACATTTTCTTTCTCCTCTCAACTCATTGTTCACGTTAACCACCTGGCTTCTTCACTCCTTCTCCACTCCCGCAGCCAGTTGTCATTTGGATCGCCGCCCCGTTTCGATTTTATCCTACGCTGGACTTCATGGATCCTCCCCCTACGGGTCTTCTGGCTGGTTCTACGGCTCCTCCACCACGTGAAGCTGTATTCAACCCATACCGCCTACCCGTCAGTCCACCTCCTGGCAACATCCGTCCTCAACCACACCGACAACCTGAACTCCTATGGCTTCATTGGATGGTTTGCCTTGCGGCGTGGACCACTGAGGCACTTTGCGCCCACCCGATGATGTCTCAAGAAGTACCACCTGACCAACACTTTGAGACAATTTCAGCTCGGAACATCTACATTCAGACACGTCGTGCTATCCATGAATTCAACATTCTTCAACGTCGGATTGCATGAGGAGTTTCTCTTCTCCAATATGTTGTACCTTCTCCGGACACAGCCACCACCTTTGGTATCTATCGCGTCAATCCCAATGGCTTCATTCGCGCCTTGGGCACTCCGGAGGACAACTTTGCCCTGGGCACCGCTGCCGATGAAGCACTTCTTTCACGACGACAATCACATCGCAATTATGACTCTAATTCGCCTCCGGAATCACCTCCAACGCCCGCCACTCCGGCTACACCGCCACCTATCACCACACCTACACCTGCTCGCTCACGCTCTCGCACACCACCACCCAATCCCGCCCAGTTACTACATGATACCTCCACATCTACTTCCACCCCGTGGACAACCTCTTCCCGCGGTTCTACTCCCTCCTCTCTTTCGATGACATTGGATCGTTCTCATCAACGTCCTCATGATGGGCGCGGACTTCTACACCTTTGGCAAGCGACTCGGCACAGGACTCCTCCCCCACCATCGACTCCGGCTCCTTCTGACGAGGTTCTCACACCAGCTCCTCCAGAACCTTCTTTGTAAGTTCTCAGCGGCTTTCCAGCAATGTTTTTGATTTTATACATTTTGACCGACCCGCTCTCTGCAGCAAAATAATGCTCTCTTTTGCGCGATCCAGTTTACTAGCCTTGACCTCTTTCTCTGTCCTCTTCTTATCTCACATTACATTACATTTGACATACTCCGCCGCCACTTCCTCAGCTTTCGATTTTGTACCTTGGCGATCCCTACGACCTCCTCGCCGATACTCTTGGATCATGGCTCGCGGACGCTCCTCCAGCAGCTCTCCTGAGGCTCATCGACATCGAGGAAAACGTGATCGTCGTACCTCCCATCGTTCCCGCTCCCCGCGAAGGAAATCCACGGGCCTTCCTCTTGAGACTCCGCCTTCGACTTCGTCCTTCGAGACCCGCTACTCGATCCCCAAGGCATGGTCCCCTGATGACATTTACTTGGATCGACAGCAGGAGTACAAACTCACTCTGCCTCGTCGAGTCGTTGCTACTGCTTGGAGTCGTGATCTTCATATTGACCATCAACCCATAGAGGACGTACGTCTCATCGACGTCCTCAGTCGCAAACAGGAGAACTGGACTTTGAGGCTTGTCGCAAACGGCAGGTTGGTACAATTCGAGGGATTCAGGAATCGTCAAGAGGCCTACCTCTGGTCTTCCCTGTCTCGTAAGATCTTCAAGAGCTCTGATGTAGACATCGCCCGCATCATCGGTCACCTTCATCCTGCTTCTCTCAAGGACGACTGGGATGAGAAACGCAAGGGTTTGGATCGCCTTGCTGATCGTGTTTTTGATCATTTACGAGATCAGATGCCCAAGAACACTACGGAGGCTCTTCAGGACAAGGTGGAACAGCTGATCAAGGAGAACGAGAAGCTCAAGGCTGCCACCGGCCGTCCCTCTTCACCTGTTCTCAGTCACTCTGAACCTGAAACTCCTGCTGATCGTGAACGACTACGCATGGACAAATCCAAACCACTCATCACCCCTCCAGCTCCTCCTCGCTCGGGACGCACTTTGGACTCTCATTTCAAACCCGCTACACCTGAACCGGAGAAGACTACTCCACCTCCTGCTGTCCCCTCTGATCCACTTCATGACTATATAGTCGGCGCTAATCGACCGGTATTGGAGGACAGCGCTCCAGTCACAGCTTCTAAGACTGGCATCGACAAGTGGATCAAAGCCAACATCAAGGATAAGGCTCGCTTGACCAAGTTGGAAGACATCGCTAAAGAGATTGACTCCATCATCACCACCCTCAAGGCCGACAAGCTGGACCTTCCCAATCTTTGCCGTCTCACCATTGCCTGGGGCTGGGATCCCAAATTGGCCCAGAGCGCCACCCAGAACGCCCTCATTCGCATGTTGGCCACGGCCAATGCACTCGTCGCCTGATGGTTTTTGCAACACTACCCGACGGCCTTCGCTGACCATGACCTTTTCTCAAGATTGCTTCCCACTGGTCCTCTTCGTGTTTCTGTTCGTCTTCTCCAACTCTTCCTACGATTCTTCAGTTTGGTTGATGCACATTGTGAACTTACCTACTTGGAGCTTCGCCCTTTGGTCTTTTTGAAAGGTCAACTATGCCGTCTTATTCTTTTTCGCACTCTTCCTACATGTGCCCGTCGCCAAAGTTTTCTCTCCTTGCTGCATCGTCTTCGACCTCGTCATCTACTCTATCTCCAGGACTACCTCCAACCCAACGTTGTATACCTTCGTTTCCATCCACACCGACAAGCATACTACATCGGCAGCAGCGTACTTTCCCTTTTTGATCGTGAGATGTCCCGAAAAAGGAAATACCGGCAACTCTGCAGCGGCATCACCGCTTACTATGAACCGGCTCTACGCTATTGGAAGCGGACTCGCACCTTCTTTCAACACGCTGTCATTCCTCTCCAACTCACCTCTGACATACTGACCACACGCTCCACCGAGATCTCCTTTCAACAACAATATCGACCTCAACTCAACCACCCCTGGATCAACCCTCTCCTTCGACGCCATGGTCTTCATGTACCTCAATACACCATTCCCACGACTCGCCACGGCCCTATTGGCATGACACGTCTTCATCGACATCGACGTCGCTAGAACGTCATCACGCTCAGGAGTGCATTTTGGATCTCCACCTTCTAAAGACTCTGGACGTTCTTCATCTCCTCCACAGATTGGGGAGCGATTCCAAAGAGAAGTTCCACACTTCGCGGGTTCTTCGCAACCACTCCGCCTCCCAGGAGATTCTTTACCTTCTTTGTCCCCAACACTTTCACATGATGAACCATGGCGCTCCAGAGCAGCTGCCCAACTCAAGCTGATTTTCCCGCTTCCGCGACCTGATGATTCCACCTACTCACGCTGCTCTTCGACTTTTTCCAACTATCTCACGGTTTTCTACAACGTTGTCGTCAACACTTTCGTGATTTTCTACGGCTTCACTCCCATCTATTTCCACCTCTACAAGTACCAGCCTCACCGATCATCGAGGTCAAGTCGCACACCTTGGAACACTACCTCTTTACCTTCCGTTCCTTTCTACGCCAATGGACCCCAACGTTTTCACCACAATGTGGCTGTCACCGTATTCGACAAGACTTTCCTCGACATCCAGATTCCAACCACATCATTGGTTTCGCCTCAGACTCTTTCTGGTTTGATGCTTTCGGAAGCCACCTTCAAGATACTGTATGGCCTGATGAAAACCATTTCCTGAACCACTCCGTCACCCAGATGGACCGCTGGTTACATGGCTTGGCAACTTCCTTCTCGCCTTCACATCGATTGGCAACACTTCTTTCGACAGGAATGGCACCGTCATGCTGAATTTCAAACCACTCACACCACCGGACGGTCCACAAGTGAAGTACAAGCCTTTCGCCGCTACACAAAAGGCTTCATTGTTGGACCTGGCGATCATTTTCCACACACACCGCCATCCTTTCCTGTCCATGCCACTACCACCACTCCTTCTCAAGACCTTCATGCCATCTCCTACCACTTCACTCCAGTCTTTCAACCACTACAACATGGCATTCAGCTGATCAAAACTCGCCTACGTGATACCTGGCCACCTCACCTTCTTCAACGCTACCGGTGGGGTCTACATTGGGATCGTCGTCTTCCCTCTGCCTATATTCTGCCTAAACATTCCCGGGACTGGAGCAAAGCAAGACCGATAGTGTCTTACACACAGACATCCTGCGCTCCACTCAGCCAGACTGTTGCTTCAGCCATTTACTGCCTCCTCCAGATTGTTTTCCCGGAGCTACTGCCCTTTCTGATGTTCTACCTCTTCTGAGACGTGTTTGGCAGATTCTTCAGCAGTACGACCCCACTGACGACCTTGTCCTTTTTCAACAAGACATCGCTGGGTTCTTCAACTTCGTGACCCACCCTCGTATGGTCTCCACTGTCGAATTTTTGGTTGCACGGTACGCCGCTCTCCAAGGCTTGGACTTACAAGATGATCCCATTCTCAGCATAGCTCAACACCAACAGGAACGTCTTCAACGGATCTTTCGCGGCCGCCTCTCGCTCCTATCTCCCTATCCGCCTTCGTGACTTACCAGACTTGGTGCATCATCTACTTGAGTCTTCTTACTTCACCGTGGGCCTGACCGTTTTTCGGCAATGTCAAGGAGCCTCCATGGGATCACCTTTAGCGCCGGCTCTACGCAGCGCCGTCGCACTTTTCCGGGAATACTGCTTTCTAAGCTCCTTCCCGAGCTCTTCCTGGCGCTATGCCACTGGATTGGCACTTCCGCGCACGCTACGTTGACAATGTCTTCTTCCTTGGCCCTGCCCACATGCTCCACACCGACTCCTTCCAAGCCATTGCTCAACCCTTCTTTTATGGCAGACCACTTGAGATGGAGTATGTCGCCGATGAGACCCTCCTTGGCTTTACTCTTTCTACCTCGCAACGCACAATTACTTTTCGACAACCACCTCACCTTACACTGATCCGGAGCAATCGCACAGCGGGTTCTCCAGACATGGCTCTCGCTGGCTTCTTCACACGCGTTATCCTGATTTGCCGATTGACTCGCCCTCGGGACATGATCTTTCCACAACTCACGGACTTGACCCAACAATACCTTGACAAAGCTTTCACCATGATTCAACTTCTACCTCTTCTTCATCAGCTTTGCCATCGGTTTCATTTACCACGACGAGCTCTTCACACCCACCCTTAGGTTTCTCAGTCTCTCTTAATGCAGCACTTGAGATCAATCTTCCCTAAAATATCCCTCGCGCCGACAGTTTGTTCTAACCTTTGCCTTGAACGTCTTTTCCACCACTGTGTTTGATTTTCTTTTTCTACATTTCACTTCTTTCCCTTTTCTTTCCTCCTCCTCTCAGCTTCTTGGCTCAAACGCACACACCCTCAAGTGGACTTTACCTGGCTATGTCGCAATCTACCACCTCCGATCTTGTCTCTACAATTGTGACGCAACTCAACATCGTTATCGTTGCACTCCGTTTACTGGTTGAGATGATTCAGAATCGGATTCTACCTCTCCTGTGGCTATGAGTCCTGGCTCTGCCCTTCCAGACCACATGCTAGTCCGGCATCACAGCCATTTCGTACGACCATGCTGCCTTCGATCAACTGGGCACCTTGTGAACAGCCGGAACTTTCAGTGCCCTGTCAGACTCCATCGCCGACATTGACCACATCAGCCCAGGAAGCACACATCCCCCACCCCCCCTCTTCCCCCCTTTTCCGCTCCCCTCCCTTCTCCTTTCACCCTTCCTTCCTCTCCCATCCCTTCCCCTTCCATCCGGGCCGCCGAGGAGACCGTTCCCTCTTCCCCTCCACCACTGTCCTTTCCTCCTTCACCCATCTCTCCCCTCCTGACTTCGCTACCCACCCCCCTCCTTCTTTGGCCCCTCCTCCTCCCCCTTCCCCTTCCCCCCTTCCTGCTCTCTTGTGTCCTCTGCCCCCCGGCCCCCTTCCCTCTCGTCCTCGCAGCGCCGCCCTCACCCCTCCCTCTCCCTCACCTTCTCCATCCCCTCGACACCACTCAGCCACTTCTTGGGATGATGATTGGAGCACCAAAGATGATGACCTTCTTCTCAGCCTCAAATGCAATGAAAGACTTCGACCCAGTTGGCGCTACATCACTACCAAATGGAGCGCCCAGAGTCCCAGATCCGCGCTCGTTGGGCTGAACTTCTTGAACTACAACGGCGGGCTACATCATAATCTTCACCTCGGACGTTTACCCCACTTTTTCGTCGATTGGAAAATGACCGCTGCCGCGTCCTATTGATATTTGCCGATCTATCCTTATCCCTTTCTTTCCTTTCTTTTGCCCTTTCTCCTTTCTTTTATTACACGTCTACACCTCGACGCAGCCTCTTGGCCCAAGTTTCGTCTCACTGCTTTCCACTGCGATTTTCAAGCTTCAGATGTCCACACCATCTACGACAGCTATCAAACGCTCTCGACCATCTATGGCCTCCCACCTCCGGGACTCAGACGAACCTATCCTCATCTCTACCAACTTTCCCAAGAAAGCTCGTCCGACAACACCTCCTACCTCACTGAGGACCACTTTTACCCCTCTACATTCCTCGAGCTCGAGTACACCTTCAGTGACTCACTCTCGTGGGAGTCATGCCGACCGACCTTTGGTAGGACTACTTGTCAAGCTCAACGGTGAGGAGATACCTTTTCTGATTCCCGGCCAAATCGACCTTTTCGTTTGCCTGAGGCTACACCTTAATTCACTCCAATTCGCCACTTCGACCCAATGCTTCCTGGAAAATAATGGTTGACCCACTTGGATTACTGCGTCACTTGCTTCTCACTTTCATTGCCAATCCCCCTCAGTACTTGATTTACTTCACTTCTCACCTCTCCCGCAGCTTTTCGGTTCTATTTCGATACGCTTCTTACCTGACTTGATCGGCGCTATGGAACTTCAACCCGAAGATGTTCGTGTCCCTTCAGAAGAGTCCTCTCCGACGCACGTTCTCCCGATGACCTACCCCCTCAGCAAGAACAACTGGACCCTGCTCTTTTGTCAAGCATCCCTCGCTCTGAGAATCAGTACAACGAGGACTTCACCGACTACGCTCGTCAAGTCCACAATTCAACTCACGGTGATTGGCCCGTGGCTGAACCATATGAGGAATGGACCTGTCGACGATCCCACACTCAACGCTACTGGTTCTATCGCGCTTGGTTCCACCACAAAACTCTGCCTTGGGATCACGATGACATTGCATTTTTACAAATCTGCAACTGGGTATTTCATCGATGATCACCCAGCTTCTCATTGGCCACATACTTTCTCACGCATTTGGGGCACCCGGGGCTGGCAATGCTGGCAATTAGTGCTTTCAGCCACTCAGAGTTTTGACATTTGGACACAATGCGAGCGATATGATGCCGCTCTTCGTATTGAAGAGGAACGCATTGCAGCTGAAGAAGCACGTTTCTCTTCCACCCAGCAACTCGAGGACAACCCTGTTCCTCGCAGAGGCCTCAAGAGACAGGCTGTGGACAACTTGGAGCACCTCAACGTTCAGTACCAGGTGGAAGCTCTTCTACACAATTTCCAGCATCTTGACGTTTCTAGGTTCCAATGCTCCAGGGCCTACCCGCCCCGCAACAAGAACAGCTTATCACTGGTGTCGTCCACACCCTCACTACTTACCGCGATGAGCTTCATCAATCTTTTCGACCAGATGATCCACCTGGCCATTCCATCGCGGCCTCTTCGGCTCCTCCTGACCACCTTCCTCACACTGATCCCATTCGTGATGGCACCGGACTTCCGCTTCCTGTACCCGATTCAGCATCTATGTCATTGAACTCCACATCGACTGAATCTCAGAACACTTTAGAGCCTCCATTTCCTTTGGAACGTTCTCATGATTGACAACAGCCTGAGCTCTACATCGTTTCCCTACACTTCAAACCCTCTTCGCATTGGTGTGAAAAGATCCTCCTCACTTTCTCGCTTGGTTTTCTTTGGGTGTTCACTCGGGATTGTCACGGATTCTTCGGTTTTCTACCTCCAATCCGTTTGCTCCACATTTCCTGCTATTCTTTTCTGCAGCCATCGGCTCCGACTCACCTCCGCGCCTGTCTCTATCATGATTTCATCCCCTGGGCTTCGTGTACCTGAACCTTTGACACACACGATTCCCACATCTCGCACGTCATGGAGCGAAGTTCGTCAACCCTTTGAAACACTGGATATGGTGCCGGACCTCTCCACGGTCCGCTTTGAATTGGATGTCAGCTTACTCGTCTACCAACCCCTGAACTACATCCATGTGACCTTAGATCGTCGACAGATCGACACCAAGGAATACACTGTTGACGATCTCAAAGATGTGATCTACTCCCACTTAGGCCAACATCGAACCGCATTCTGGATGGCTCTCCCTTCAACTGGCGATTCAAGAGTATGGGAAGTTCCACACACCTGCACCCTTGAAGACCTTGTCCTTTACTTCATCAACTCTCGACGGGTACGTCCACTGGGCCTTTCTGCTGAATATCCCCGTGAATCCGTCCCCTTTCCTTACCGACCTCTCCACACGGTCGCTCCCCGTCTTCATGATGATGCCATCGGTCAACTTCGACTCCCACTGACCGCCTACCAGACCTACCGTGAGATCCGTCAGTTCTCCTAGTCTCACCTTACCTTCGGCATGGAGCTTAAAATCTTGCCTCCCTTCGGGGAGGCGTGTGTGTGTCACCCTTGGAGTCATAGGGATGCTTTTGCATTTGTTTTGTTTTACAGCAGGGGATGCCAGGGACCGTGCAAGTCTGGCACTAACAAAGACGCTTGCACCGGTCTGTGAAATCAATCCGGGACGCCGGATTGACGTACCTGCTTTGAGATGAACCTACGTAAATGCAAAGCTGTCTCATTCTTTGTTGTGCAGTAATTGTCTAGTGCTGACCTCACCGTCGTTGAGCTTTGGAGACCTTGGCTTTCGGTCTTTCCTGAAACTTTTGGGCCTTCCGCTGGACGAACCTTTTCTTCCTTTTAGGTTTCCCTTCTTCCTTTTAGGTTTCCTTACCTGTACTCTTAGGAACTGGAACCCTAGGCCGGCGTGTGGCACCGCATTCAGTTGCGTACACAATATCTCAAGTGTGTGTGCTCCGATGGGTGTTTCCGCTTGGCTTTTGGAGGAAGTCTGGTACGAAACGCTCGTTTTGCAGACTTTGACATGTGAGTTTTTGAGGAAGTCTCGTACGAAACGCTCGTTTTGGAGACTGTACGCATGGCTTTTGGAGGACGTCTCGTACGAAACGCTTGTAGTGCGTGGGCAGACCGTGTGGCGAAAATTACGTTCGTGATGTCGCAGTGCCATTGGGATTTGCGCAGCCTTGGTGGGAAGTGTGTTTGCGTGGCGCCGTGCCTCTGGGGAGCGCGAAACATGCTGGTGTGTAAACGCGGCGTGTCGCTGGTGAGCGGGATGGTTGGTGGTATCATGTGATATATGTTTGCTTCTAGTGTGCGGTGGACCGTGTGGCGACATTACGTTCGTGATGTCGCAGTGCCATGCAGACTTGCGCGGCCTTGGTGGAAAGTGCGTTTGCGTGGCGCCGCGCCACAGGGGAGCGCGAAACATGCTGGTGTGTAAACGCGGCGTGTCGCTGGTGAGCGGGATGGTTGGTGGTATCATGTGATATATGTTTGCTTCTAGTGTGCGGTGGACCGTGTGGCGACATTACGTTCGTGATGTCGCAGTGCCATGCAGACTTGCGCGGCCTTGGTGGAAAGTGCGTTTGCGTGGCGCCGTGCCACAGGGGAGCGCGAAACATGCTGGTGTAAACGCCGCGTGTCGCTGGTGAGCGACAAGAGCGCCCCACAAGAGTGTCCCACAAGGGTGTCCCACAGCAGTGACCCACCGGAGTGTCCTACAAGAGTGTCGCACAAGAGTGTCCCGTAAGAATGTCCCACAAGAGGCTCCTACAAGAGTGTCATTTGGACATATGTGGCTTTTCCGTGCTTGCATTCGGGTTCGTGGGCTCCATCTTGATTTTTAAGAATAAAAGGAAAAACAAAGTAAAGAATAGAAAGAAAAACAAACAATAAAGAGATATAATAAATGTAATAATATAACAACAAAACTGCTGAGGTCATATTAACCAATATCATACATAAATACCATTGGGAATCTGGTGATCAGTGATGCGGCTATTCGCAGGACTATCTAAACAGCAGCCTGAGCGACTCCGTGGACGGCGTGGTGGTGGGCGTGCGCTGCGGCCAAGGGCGCCGTAGCGGGGTCTATGGATCCTTTCTGTCGGCCGTGAGGTGGAGAGAATCTCCAAACTTCACATCTGAGAGCTGTGCCGCGTGATTCAAAATTGCGTCACATTGGGATGGATAGAATCGATGGAGATTAACCGTACAAATTTTGCAAGAATCCGACCAAGTTGTGGCGGTTTGTTTGTTTTTGCCACGGGCGATAGGGGACCAATGTCACAGAATGGTTCAATGCACAGGAGTTTGCTCAACATTTGGAAGGGGTGCAGCATCATTTGAAGCAGGAACAGGAGGTCAAATCACTAGAAAAAATAACATGAAAAACCGTCAAGTCAAGCGCCCCAGATCTGCCACGAGAGGCACAAAGGCGAATGTCTTCAAGTTTTCTAATCTGAGACAGTGTGACAGTGTGCCATGGCTGGGCTACACCACATTGCCGGGCGACTGCTGCATTTTGGGGAACCTGACAGATGCACACCACGCGGCAATGTCCAACAAGTTTTGAGAGGCTTTATGGAATGTCTTCGAATGGCGAATCATGACCAGAAGGACAGGGCAGCTCAAATCGTGTGAGACTGTTCAGGTTTCTCATGGGAACTTGGTTCTTGTCAGGACATCCTTGGTTTGAGCGAAGTCAGTGAGACGCGGCTTTGTTGCAGTCAGGGCTTGACGCAAGTTCTAAAGCGGACGATTCACACATCCATACAAATCCTTTGTTGCCTTCAAATCATGAAAAGAAGCGCCCGCTACTTGAGTTCTTGAAGCGCATCTTCCATGAGTTCAATTCCCGGCGGGGGCATAGAAACATAGTTGATGAATATTCAAAACATGCACAGAGCACCAGATTCTGATCTTGTTTTGTCATGTTTCAGCCAATGTTTTTGGGTGTCTCATCTCACACACCGCTTGCCTCGTCTCATACGCCATTCTGTTCTGATCTGGTTTGATATGTTTCTTTCGTCTTGTCAGTCTCAGTTGCTTGGGTTTTTGTCTTATCTTGTGTTTTCTGTTCTGACTCCCAATGTGGTTTCGTTTTTGGGAGCATTATTTCATGCGGGCTTTGTTTTGCCCACAATGTGAAGTACCTGCCTCTTCTTCTTCCACGGCTGTTCAAGTGGTGCTAAGGTTGATGAAGGCGCTTGCTTCTTGGAGCTCTGCAATTGACATTCACGAAGCTGGCAGGCCTGAAGCTATGGAGAAGCACATTGTGAAGAGTCTAGGTTCATATTGAGTTGTCATGGCATCGGGTCTACAATGATAA
>CAXIVM010000142.1:40200-89978 GCA_964035705.1 Porites rus
ATGCGGTGCTTCTGGGTCCTGTGACCAGAATCATGGGCGGTGCACCAAGGAGTGTTGTCCGAAATTGTGTGCTGGCAATGGCAGGTGGCTATGCACTTCAATCCTTGCTGAACTCAATGCCGTTGGCGCTGCCGCTGCTGGCGCAGAAGAGCTGCTTCACAAGCATTGCTCTCATTTTGGCGACCTTCCAGTACAGCTTGTCAACCAGCATTACGGCAGAGAACACACAGCTTGTTCCTGAGGACATGAAGGGCACCCTCATTGGGATGGAACATTGCATTTTCTCGGCAGCCAGGGTGGTCACTCCAGCAGTGGGCATCAGTGTTCTTAATGACTATGGCATGGGAGGGCTCTACGGAGCATGTTCTTCCATTTTCGTGGGCACCTTCCTTTTGTGGAGCTTGACTGTTGACCGCTTCTTGCCCTCTCTGGACAAGAAGGATCGATAGCAGCTCCAGCTGCCATGATCGAAGCCGGCTATTGGTAAAACCAGCTGCCGAAGCGCATGGCAGGCATTCGTTGTTAGCAAGCAGCCGTCAAAATGCAAGGCGCCAGCCAGATTGTTTGGCGGGAGCCCCATCATGGCATTGTGATCGAGATTCCACAATTGCAAAGTGCCATGACAGGACTCGACCCTTCCGACTCCTAGCCTGCAAGAACGTCGAGTGCACCAGGCGCAGTTCGAGAGGGCAGTCGCAGAAGCCTTGAGCAAACTATAGAATGTTTCAAAACTTCGACTCAGATTCTAAAGGTTTCCCAAAGCTGCTTTCGAAAGGATCTTGTGTATTTGCGCGCATTATGCGCATAAGAGTGCAGGGGGAGAGCAAAAACATTGGTCGGCAAAAGGTTGCGCTATGACGCCCTCGGTGATGCGAGTGATGCCACAACGGTTGAAGTTGAAGCCTTTTTTTGCATATATAATCTTCCGGTTCCAGTGATAACATATTAATCCACAGATATCTACAGTATTTTCGTTTTAGTTCCTGGAGTCGAGCCATTGAGAAGGAAAGAAGCTGCGTTTCTGGTTTGGCGCCCCTTTGTGTTGTTTGAGGGCTCCGGGCTGGAAAGGGCACCTTTGGAAAAAGGGCACCTAGCCACCAAGTTTCTGAGAAAAGACCTTAACGAGGAGTTTTTATTGTTGGTGCTTCTGCGCCTTGTTTGGAGGCCGTCTGGCAAAAAAAGGGTACCTCCGAAAAGCGGGCTTTAGCAATAAGACCCTTGACAAAGTAGGACATGGCAGATGCATCTTCGAGCATTTGTATTTCAATTTGCAAACGAAGTGCATACTATCAGCGAGTCTGTGCGGGAGTGTTAGAGGCTCTCACATCTTTTGTTTTAGCCTCTTGAATTGAAATGCGTACTGAAACCAACACACTTTGGCTCAAGTGCTTGTGCTTGTGAAGAAATGCACGCCAGCTTTCTAGTTGCATGCCCGGCTTTCTAGGTTAAGAGCCTTGGTTGTCTGCGGTGGCGCTGTGGCACCTTTCCTGAGAGGGACTTTGTGTGCCTAACGTAAGCGCAGGAGTTGTCGCCATAGTTAAGCCAAAGTCAACTCACGAGAATACACTCCGAAGCGGTGCCCCAAACGCCCCAAACTACAGGTCACAGCGGTCTGCGAGCATCGTCCTCTAAGTCTCCTCAAGTGGGCCACACAACTACTGCCGAAGTGCAAAGGGATGACGGCAACGCAACTGCACCAGCTTCACAACCTGCAGCGAACTTGACAGAGGTCATCGACCCGTGTGTCCGTGTGTTGCTTTGAGACCTCGACGGCACCCTGGTAATATGCCAAACCCTGCTGTATCTGTTTGGACACCACTGAAGGCGCAATAGTTCAGGAGAGAAAGATGCCTATTTGAGAATCCTTGAGGAGCCGTGCCACCAAGTTGGAGTGGTTTCGTACATAGGCGCGAGATCTACGCATTTGAGGGGCCATATGACTCGCTCGGTCAGAGATCTCAATCGTTTCTTGGAGGAACGGGGTGTAGCAAGCGAGTTGGCTTATCAATCTCCCTGTGCGGGGGGAGAGTCCATTCCGTATTGGTGTGGGTGTGTGTGTGTGCAATGCCGGTGCCTGCGCTTGCGTGGGGGGTTTTGCAGGACCTGAAGGCTTGCAGTTAAAATGCATACTGTACTGAAACCAACACACTTTGGCTCAAGTGCTCGTGAAGAAATAGAGGTTGCACGCCCGGCTTTCTACCTTGAGTCGAGCGCGTTGCTCCAAGCGTTTGCGAGGGCTGTCTCCTCACTTTTCAGGTTTATATTTATTATGCCTGTAATTATGTTTGGCGCATGGCTGCGGCATCACTCCAAGAGTACTGTTTGGTCGTTTTGATCAACAGTAGTGCAATGGTACTTTGTACTGGGATGTTTTTTCCTTGCTGCCATGTGCACTTGCACGTAACGTGGCAGTGCAGGAGGAGCTGGAGATTCAGCAAGAGCAGCCTCCTCGTGCACATGTTGTGGTTGTTGCCAAAAGTGAATGGAATCAAGACAGATGCAAGAAACATCGTATATATATATATATGTATAGATATCTCAGGATATGTACATACCTATGCGATTTGGTTTCCAAAGGCAGCTTTTGGCTGCTCCGCCCGCTCCGCCTGACCTGGGAGCAACTCAGCGACAAGTATACAACTGAAAGCATGAAGCACTCATTGCACAGATTTTTGGGAATCTCCAAGGATGCACTGGGCGCACTTTCCCGTGCATATGCTGGGACCGGTTTTGGAGACGATACTGCAGACTGGGAAGGCCATGTGCGCGGAGATTCGAACAGCTATCTTGCGTGCAGTGTAGTATGTAGTTGTTGTCGTCGTGGTCGTCATGGTTGTCGTCGTAGCAGTCGTGGTGGCAGTAGCAGTGGCAGCAGCACAGCAGCAGCAACAGCAACAGCAGCAGGAGGAGGAGCAGAAGGAGGGGGAGGAGGAGGAGCAGGAGGAAGAGGAGTAGTAGGAGGAGTAGTAGCAGCAGTAGCAGCAGCAGTGGTAGGAGCAGCAGTAGCAGCAGCGGAGGTGTAGCAGCAGTAGTAGCAGCAGCAGTAGCAGCAGGTGTAGTCGTGGTCGTAGTCTTTGTTGTGGTCGTAGTAGTTGAAGTAGTAGTAGTAGTAGTAGTCGTCGTCGTCGTCGTCGGCGCGGTAAGCATATTGCGCAAGCATTGCCTTGATGTGTAAGGTGTCCTCTCCGTTGATGGCATCAATGGTTTTTCCAATTCTGCGCTCTATGGCACCTCATATGCAATGGTTGCCACTTTGTACAGAACGAAAGACTGGGCATGCGACACAATGCAACTGGAAGATGTGCAAGAATCCTGTCACGTTGCTTATTGATGAACCGCGGAAAATCAAGGAGAAATCAATGAGCAGGATTTTGCGGAGCTTATCTTTGACTTGGGTTTAAGGCCACCCGCGACCATTTATGTGCCCCGGGCTCTCAATACAAGACTCCGTTTTTCGAGTGCCTTTCCGATGATGTAAATCTCGCCACCCTTGGGGCATTTGATCCTTCCAGCTTAGGACCTCGGCAGTGGCACTGGAAAACTCGTTGCTCAGCTTGCAAGAGACAGTAAGGTTTCGGTTCGGTTCGGTTGGAATCGGCTTGAATGTTTAATTGAAACTTCGAATCGGTTCGGCTTGGTTGTAGAAGTGTTTTTTCATGGACTTTCGGTTCGGTTCACAGTTCGTTTCGGTTCTGTGAGGTATAAGTTTTGCAGTGGGGTAAAGAAAAGAAAGGCCATGATAAAGAGACAATACAAGACTAGACTATAGACTATAGACAAGACAGGACAGGACAGGACAGGAGAAAACGGGAAAATGGAAAGCAAAAGGAGAGAGAAGGAAAGGAAAGGAAAGGAAAGGCAAGGAAAGGAAAGGAAAGGAAAGGAAAGTAACTATTTAAGGAAAGGAAAGGAAAGAAAAGGAAGGGAAAGCAAAGAGAGGGAATAGAAAAGGAAAAGCAAGGGGAAGGAATGCAATTTGTGAATATGCTTTTTCCAGGCCTTCCAAAAAGCATATTGAAAAGGAAAGCCAAGAAAAGGAAAAGGAAGGAAAGGAAAGCAAAGCAATTGCAAAAGATGAAAAAGGAAAAGGACAGGTAAGGTATGCAATTTGTGAATATGCTTCTTCCTGGCAGTCTAAAAAGCATATTGGACAGGAAAGGAAGGGAAAAGGACAAGGAAAGGAAAGGACAATGTCAGGGAAAGCAAAGGAAAGGAAAAGGAAATGGAAATGGACAGGTAGGAATGCAATTTGTGAATATGTCTTTTCCATGCCGTCTAAGAAGCATATTGGAAAGGAAAGCAAAGAAAAGGAAAGGAAAAGGAAAAGGAAAGGAAAGCACTTTATACATGCGCCTGAAGCCGGGCCGGGCCAGTGACATGCTGTATGGAGATTCCGGTGGGGGACTGCTGCTCTGAAACTCAAGACTTTGGACAGTCTGAAAAACGTCACAGCGGAACAGTGGAACGGTTCGTTTTTCTTTTTGGTTCGGTTGTGTTTAGAAAATTGACGGTTGTTTACATTCGGTTCATGAACAATTTTGGTGCTTGACATTCGCAAACTTTTGGTTCCGAAAGTTCGGTACCGAATCGATTCGGGACCCTTCCTGAAGAGAGGAGTAAACGATACACCAAAAACACACGAGCCCCTGCTTTTGTGTTTAGTCGTTCCATGTCCTTCCATTCTTTTGCTTTTACCCTCCTCATGTACAGCTCTCATCAGTAGATCTATTCAGTCTTGTGCTTCATGACCTGCAAACGTAATGAAGCAGTCTAACAGTGCTTTGGAAGGGTAAGTGAAGAGTGTTTTTTCATTGAAGTGCATGTGTAGTGGAGTGGTGCGACCAACGTTAAGATGTATGCGCACACTAAAGTTACAACACTTGGGAATAGCCGATGAGAGCAACGCATCAATGCATTTCTCAAGACATCACCACAACATCAACCAACAGGACACCATCTTGATGCAACCAGGCAAGCAGTGGACAACTCCGAACACACTTGACCACGGCTGTGACCCAACCCAAAGTTAGTCATTTAGGATGTTGGGCTATGCGTCAAACATCCCAAAGGCATGTGCAAGGGTGGCAACCCCGATCAGGTCCAAGCAACTTGCATGCACATGTTGAGTGTAGGAAGGGCAAAGGGCAATCACACTTAAAACTCTGCCGCTTTTGCTCAGGTGAACCTATTTTGTGCATACTTTCAGGTGTAAGTTGAACAGAAGAGGAAATTAGGTGCAGCTGGAACCCTTCGTGACGTGACGCCAAAATTGGTGGGGATGCATGGCATGACCCAACCAGAGACCATGCATGTTTAGACTCATATCCTGGCCCCTTTGCCAATTTTGTCGCCAAAAGGCCGCTCCTTTGCCACTTGCACTGACAGTACATAACGGTGACAAAAGTAATATGTGATCATGCTAATAAATGCAAGTGCTCCAATGTTCATTAAGAATTTGTCGCTACTTGGATGTGTGTTGGGAACAGCGCATAGTGATTGATGTGTACCAATTGCTTGGTGCTTGCATGCGTGTAGGGAGTTCAGTGAAAGAATGTTTAGATTAAATAGTTACAGGATTTTGCACAGCAAAGCTCTGGAACATTGGATTTCATACGGGGTATACAGGCATGGCCCTTCCTGCGCATGCACACAGCTCATGACAGCTGAGTAGATGAAGATGGGAACAGAATGACAGGGGAGGATTGAATTCTTCAGGTAAACCTCGCTGCTTTGATTGGTTTTTCAGCAACTGGGATCGAGCTTGAACCTGGCCGACACCAGCGTGCTTGTCTTCCCTGGCCTGTGAAGTCATTTCAATGAGCGGACCAGACAAGAAGTAGCTGAAGCTTTTTGTGTTGCGTATCCTGGGCCATTGGCAGAATCTGTGTACGCGTGGCAGGCACTGCCGCGAGGACACTTCTGAGACAGGCCATGGGGTGTCCAACATAAGCATGATACATCATGATACGCTATGCTTATATAGCTATGTTTGCTTGATTGAGAGAAGGGGTCGGCAGAGTTGCAAACCGAGACTGACGCATTTTCTTGAGGTGGGCGACAGCCTCGGAGGCGGAACTTGCTGCTGCTTACCACAGCTGCAGTGGGAAATGATATAGATATCATCCCAACTTTCACCGGAAGAGGAGTGAACAGCTGTCATTGGGAATCATACTGTATCATATCACATCTTGGAATGGACCCATGTGTTTGTTAAAGCACCAGCCGGTGGGGGGCCGATTACTTCCGGGGCCGATTACGGGCCAGTCTCTGCAGGTTTCTTTCAAAAGCTGTGAGAAGCAGCATGCATACATGATCATGTGGAGCGATGCATTCATGAATGGGTTGAACAAAGTTATGTCTTGAGATGAGTGTAGAGTAGAGTGTAGAGATGGAAAGGGCAGTGGTGCTAGCTTGAGCAGACTCAGACTCCTGTATTGGTGTCATTGGCATCGCCAGGGCAGCCTCCACGTTTTCTGCACACTAGCTTTCTGGAGTTTGACTTTTCAGATGCGGACTGCGGGTGGGACGTTTTCCTGTTCGACTGATCTTGAAACTCACGTTTGCAGAAACTCGCATCCCTTGTAGAGGTACTGTAAAAGCAAGCTGAAGGGCTAGGTTGGTAGGCTGGGAGGTGCCGGAGGCGTTTCCTGCAACTTATGTTGGGCCACCCAAGACAAGACAAACATCCTGTGGCAGTTACCCGCTCACTGTTGGATTTGACAGTCGAAAGGACTTTGTATGGGCAAATTCTATCGTGTTTGGGCCAGAGATGATGGAGGCAATTGGCAGTCCGTCAAGTCAAATCACAGATGCTTCAGCGAGCTGTGCACTGGTGTCTTGTGAAACTGGTGTGGCTTCTTTCAGCACAAGCTGACCAAGAATTCTGACGACACTGTTTGACCAATGAGATTAGGTTGCGAGTTGCGAGTGACTGTCTTGGTAAACTCAGCGGCAAGGCTGTGGCAAAGGTGGCCCGCCAGATGCGTCCGGGTAGCTTCGTGGTGACTCACAAGATCCTTGGTTGAGTCGAGAAGCTTGCAAAAGCATTGCGCAGTTTTGAGGATTCTGCAACCAATTAGTTACATTATATAGTTGCAGTTTGTTTCAGTCATTCAGCTTCTTTCCCTTTGCGACCCTACTACTGCTTGCAGTCTTGCTGAGGCCGCTGCCAGGTATTGGCTTTGAGCTCTACCGTGATTTGTCGTCATGTTGGAGGGTTGGTTTGCGTGAAGCGCTTCATTTTGGTCAGCCACACAATGCCCGCGGACTTGCCATCCGGAACCACACCCGTTTTTATTCTTTCTCGGAATGCAAGTTAAGCTTCTCAAAGTGCTGAAGAGATGGGTAAGCTGAGTGAGATGAATCACGAGCTGCACGAGCTTCCCTTTCTTGAGGCGAAGTTGACCTGAGAGCCTCTTGGCGACCTGAGGGAAGCGTCCCCTTTCAGGTTCAACGGGTGCTTCGTCAGTGACTGGACTGTAGGAGCAGTGACCAGCAGTGACCAGCACCCGGCCCAAGTCCTCAAGCATACCTGAGGGTTGCTTGAGCCTTTGGTCTTTCACCGGTTTCACCCACATTCCTGCTGTGCTTGGAGGTGGACTTATCCTCCGCGTTGGTGTGACCCTCCGCGGCTTACCCTGCCTGTTTGAGGCGGGTCTTTTTAAGAGGATGTCCCCTCCGGCCATCAAGCACCAAGCACGTATACGCAGCCAAGGTACGCATGCTTGTGAATGAACTATGTAAATGCTGGCAGCAGTCAGAGATTTTCATTGCAATGTAATGCAAGCATAAGCATGTGTGCTGAAACCATTTTCCAAGCTTCAGGTGGGCTAGCAGCTCAGAGGGAAACCTGAATGCTGGATAGTCCATAAGACGTTTTTGAAGGCTTGACTCGACCAAGCTTTTACATCCACCTTTGGCACCCCAACTGCATGATGCCCACCCAATGCGTGGTGTGTGTGTGTGTGTCACCCTTGGAGTCATAGGGATGCTTTTGCATTTGTTTTGTTTTACAGCAGGGGGTGCCAGGGATGCACACTGGACTGGCACCAACGAAGACGCCAGTGCTGCATCTGTGAAATCAATCCGGGACGCCGGATTGACGTACCTGCCGAGAGAGAAACCTACGTAGAGCACAAGCTGTCTACTTCGTTGTTTCCTTCAGTAAAGGGCTACTGCAGCGTTGATTTTCCTTGAGTGCTTGGACCTTGGGAGCTTCACTGACCTCCTCGAATCGTCGTCACCCTGTCGTCCGCTCGCTCGTTGATTACCTTTGGGACCTCCGGTGGATGGACCTCCTCTTCTTCTTTAGATTTCCCTACCTGTTCTCTTAGGAAATGGAACCCTAGGCCGGCGTGTGGCACCGCATTCAGTTCCGTACACAATATCTCAAGTGTGTTTGGCCTCGTACCAACCCGGGATGAGCCCGCAGAGTGCCTCCCGTGGACCCGTCGAACGGGTGTATGTCCATGTTCCCCGGCATTGGGAACGCAGATGTCCGCAGCGGACAGCAGGTGGCCTAGGCCGTACGTCCGATGATTTTGTCCCATCTTTGGAATTCCAAGTTGGCTCATGCCTTTACGTGTCCGCAGCGGTCCAAGCTGGCTTAACGCCTCAACGTGGTCAGAGCGACCGAAGTACTGTTGAGGTTCATTGGAACCTGTTGGAGCCTTAGTTTTTCAGTTGACCCTCCTCCTCTCGCCATGTTCCCTTCTCCGGCTGGTCTCCACCCTGTGGACGGCATTACGATGAGGGCCCAGGCTATCCTACATCGAGAGATTCTTCATTTACATGGTCTGCTGATTCTTGCTACTTCCCTTCTTCGCACTCGCTTTGCTATCCTTCAACCTTCGTTCATGGACTACATTACTTCCCCACATATTCAGCTTCAGATTCGAGGCCTGGACTCAGCTATTCGACAGGCGACCCAAGCGATCCATAATGGGGTGCACTACATCAATGAACTCCTCACTACTTTTGGGATGATACATGCCTTGAATTGCGACACCACTCAAGTGGATGCCGAACTACGAGGATGCTCGACCTTCCCTGACCCTCGCCTTCCGTCTCTTTCTACTCCTCTGGGTTCAACTACGACTCGAACTATGACCTCTACCAGATCCCTCCCCACGGCATCACCGAGACCTCCTACGATACGCAGACCTGTGATTAATCGATCCAGTACAGCGCCGTCACGTTCTCGGTCTCACCCTCGTTCGAACCCTAGGAATCTCTAGGCTTTTTCTTTGTTCATTCTTCCGATCCCTCGAGAAAACCGCCTCCTTTGGTGTTATCAACCTTTTCCTGAACTTTGGGACATTACCTCTTAATTCTACACACATTTTTCCTGTGGCTTTCAGCTTCCCTACGTTCTACACCTCGTCCCTTCGATTCCTGCTGCCGCCATGTCGATGCCACCTACGACGACACCGACCGGACCTACGGGATCGGCTTCCATCGCTGGACTACCTGCTGCTGCTCATGAGGTACTTCATCGTGAACTTCTTCACATACATTCGTCGTTACATTTGATTCTCCTGATTTCGCGTGGACCTTTGGACTCAGTCACTTCCTCCATTGTGGACACGATTACCTGCCCTCGCCTCAGCGCTACCCTTCGCGCACTGGAGACCAGCATTGAACAGATTCGACGATCTACCTGCACTACACTGGTCTACACCGATGAACTTTACTCCATTTTGAGACTACCACATCCTACTGGCCGTTCGACTTCCTTTTCTACATCCCTTTCTTCACCTCGGCCCCGTCTGTTCCTCTATCCGTCTCCTCCTTCTCCACCTGGGACGACGACGAGGACTACGACCACGGCTCCCTCTCCTCCCCACGCCCCTCCTTCTACTCATTCAGCTCCACCTTCGACCTTGACGAGGAGGCCAAGTTCTCATTCACCCTCTCGCTCACGCTCTCCTCCTCGACGCTTCCGACTTTAGCCGACTTTTCACCCATCGAACCTTTTTCTGCAGCAAAAGTTCTTCCTGCTCACTGCTTTCTGTTTTCCTTATTGGATTGATCACTCATTTTCATTGTCATCGCTGATTTTTCTCTTTCTCTTTCCCTTGTTATCTCTGGCTCACCAGCGACGACTCGACCCGATCCTCTGTTTTCATTGCCTTTCTGCCATGGCTTCGACATCTACACCACCTTGTGGTTTGGCACCGATTCACGGTCTCCCACCTCGTGCTCAGGCGATGCTTCATCGTGAACTTCTACTCGTACATGTTCTCTTGGCCCAGGTACACGCCCTCCTCCATATACCACTCAGCATTCGCACTATTCCATTTATGTCTCGAGTCACACACCACAACTTCGAGCTCACCTTGAAGGTTTGGACAACACACTCCTTCTCGCTCTTCGCCTCAACCACACCGCTGTCCACTACACCCACGAGCTCCTGACCGCCATGGGCCTCCTCCATATTATTCAACAGAGCCCGGAACAACTTGAAGACGAACTTGAAGGCCGCACTTTGGCGATCGTGCATCCCTGTCTACTCGATCTGACACGCCACATCCTACTACGACCTCATCGCGAACTACCAGGACTCCCAATACCCGGATTCCTCTCTCTCCCAGTCCTCTGCCTTCTCGCCATCTACCACGGCATCGTCTTCACATACGCTCGAGATCTCGCTCTCGCCCTCGCTCGACCAGATCTTAGGTCTCAGTTTCACCGCACTTCGTGCCAGGCAGCCAAAAAGAATGTCATCATCCACTATGCGCCACTTTCACATCTTTCCCTTTTTGTATTACTTGGTCGCAAATCCTTTTCCTACTCTTCCTGTTTGGCTCCAGACCGAGTTACAAGCATTTACATGATGACTGTTAATTCTCTTATCTTCTCTCATCTTTAGGGATGTCATGTCCTATGCTACTAAGAGTGTTTTATTTGCGGGCGTTTTCTGACCTCATGGTGAGCTCCGGTTCCTCTCTGGAATCCACTCGCCTTCATTCACGACGTGATCTTCGACGCAGCTCTCGCTCCAGGGACACCCGACCTCAGATGGAAGGACCTGATTACGACGATGACGAGAGCACTCCCCTACCTTCCATCAACCCACCACCGGGCACTGTGATCGCACGCGGCATTCCAGATCCACCACCACACTCCGACCCCACTGCGGGCGACGCTTCTCAACACCACATTCCCACTTCCGCCCCACCCTCCAATCCTGATCCACCTTTTCCTCCCACTCCACCCGCACATCTTTCCGGCTCATTCTTCCCACCTCCACGCGTCCCAGCACCACTTCCCAGTTTTCCACAGTCTCAACCACGTGCCGCGGGCCCACAGCCCCCCAATCCATATGGACCACGACCTCGTCCCAGGCACACTTCACGAACGACACGCTCACCACTTGCACGGCACCATGATCGGCGTCGTTCTCCCAGGAGCCGCTCTGCCCATTCTCGCCGCCGTCGGGGACATCGACGCCGATCTCATGCAGCATCACGCTCCCGACGGGGCGACCGTCGCAGTCGCCGCTCACATTCTCGGCGACGCCGCTCTCGCACACACCAGAGAGGGCCCCAGGAGCATCGTCGCACACCCAACCGCCCCAGATCTGGCCATTCCAGCCAGCATCGCGACAGACCACGGGAACCATACCGACAAGAGGCGGACCAAACAACAGCTCCTCCTGCCACTTCACATGGCACGCCTGTTTCGCCTCCTGCCTCCGTTCATGCTCCTTCTGACCGGGATTCTTCGGTGGCTACCCCTTTGCGGCTACTTCCTGGACCTGGCAATCGACCACCTCCACAGCCCACACCGCCTACCGCCTGATACCACCTCACGACCTACGACTCCACCACAGGCATTTCAACCTCCACCAGTCATCCCACTCACTACCCTTCCTGTCTCGGAACAAGAGGAACTTCGCCAACTCCGCCTTCAATTTCAACAGCAACAACAAGCTGCTCATCACCTACAACAACAAGCTTTCCTCCATTCTTCCTTCGATCCTTTCTTCTCCCCCTACCAGTTCTTTCTTCCCTCGCCCGCCATCTCGACTCCACCTTCCCAACCACCCACCGTTTCTTCACCCGCCAACACCTCCACCACCGCCCCAGCACCAGCGCCCGCGGTCACGGAACCCGCCGATCTTTCTATTTCCCTTTTCTCCACTTCAGCGTCCACCCAACCTCCAACATCCAATCAAGCCGATTCCACTCCTCATCGCCCAGCTCGTCCAGTGACCCCTCCACGTTTGTCTCTCCAATGGTCTCGGCAACCACCCGACTTCACCGCCTTGGAAGCTTCAGCCAAACTGGGCTACTTCATGGACAACATCATGGAGATTGCTATCGAGATTGGTCCTCAGCAACAAATTTGGATCATACCTTTCTGGCTTCACATTCGCCCTTCGGGCCCTATTGACCTTTGGTATGAGATTTTTGACCACGAATTTCATGACTGGACCTCACTCCTCTCCATGGTGAAGAAGTACCGCAAGTCCATCATTGATGACAATCATCGACCTTGCAGCTGGGAGGAGTGCGAAGCTCCTGAGAATTTGCCTGGACACCACTCTCCACGAACTCGTCCGTTTACTACCATTGCCCCTCCGCCGCATTCCGGCAACTTCTTGGGGGGACCATTTGGGTGATTTCCTCACGACCCTGGCCCACATTCCACAGATTCTTGAGAAGTCGCCGGTATTCCTTTAGGGAAAACTGCCATGCCATGATGCCCTCTTTCTGCTCCTCAAGCTGGACTACCCCAAGACCGACTTTTTTCAGCAGATGTCCTCTCCGACCACCACCTACACCTTCGTTCACAATTGCCCGAGCATTTCCCTTCGCGGCATCCTCACTGATGGTGTCATTCGGCCTAGCTCTTGGAAAGGTGATGGCGACGACAAATCAGAATATCTTCCCAGCTTGGGCTTCTATTGCCGCTGCTGCTATCCGGGTCACAGTCACCACTCGGACAATCGAATCAATCCTGACATCACACATCGATTGACCCCAGAGCTCCAATGTGCTCTACATGTGGCATGCATTTACGGTGGCCGAACTGCAGGACGTCCATACTTCGTGGCTGGCGAATGCTTCTCTCGCCAGTTCCAACATTACGTGATCCGCACGGGAGGACTGCCCTGTGATTCCCTCGCGAGCCACTTTTATGATGTTGTGAGGAATCGGGTTGACCAGCGATACAAATGTAGATCTTCTACCAGTCAAATTCAATATGCTGGATTGTTCATTCGGACGGCTGAGCTCCCCTCTTATGGCCTTCGACGCTCTGATCTTCCTCTTTGATCACTTCTTTCGTATGTACTATATCCTCCTTGCAGCGCTGCGACAACTGATCGCTATTTTCTGCCCACGGAGCTCTCTTCCTGCCGGAAAAGTGCTGGAAAGACACGTAGTTCACTTTCTTTCTTTCTTTTGAACTGATTCTTCGTCGTTTTGACTTATCCTTCCTTGACATACACCTTCGCTTTCTCCCTTCTCCTTTGGGCTCAAGTTCATTTGGTACCATGGACTCACCTGATCGTCTTCCCCCTTCGGTTTTGCTACATTATGGAGGCTCTTTCTGGACTACGATGGAATCCTACCCCCAATTCCCTTTGTCACAGTCACAACTCCGACAACCGGATCAATCCTGACATCACACATCTACTGACTCCAGAACTTCAATGTGCTCTTCACGTTGCATGCATCTTTGGAGGCCGCACGGCCTCTCGCCGATACTTCGTGGCTGGCGAGTGCTTCTCCCGCCATTTCCAACATTACCTGGTACGTTCGGGAGGACTCCCTTGTGATTCCATCGGCAGCCACTTCTACGATGTTGTGCAGAATCGGGTTGACCAGAGGTACAAGCGTCGCTCTTTTACTAGTCAAATTCAATATGCTGGCTTTTTCATTCGGACAGATGAGCTTCCCTCTTATGGCTTCCGACGTTCTAGATTTCAAGAGCACAAATGACTACATTCCTCTATGACTTCTTCATTCACATGTACTATATCCTCCTTGCAGCGCTGCGACAACTGGTCGCCATTTTCTGCCAACGGAGTTCTCTTCCCACGGAAAAAAGGACCAGGGCGAAATATCTTTCCACTTTCTTTTGCTTTTGGTCTTGGTCGTATTTCCTTCTCTTTCCTAGACTTGCACTCTTGTATGCCTGATTCCTCCCTTCTCCTGCTTGGCTCAAGTTCATTGGTACATTTGGTTCACCTGATCGTCATCCCCTATACAGTCTCGCTACATGATGGAGGCCTCTTTCTGGACTACGATGGAATCCTATCCCCAGCAGGCCAGCCTCGGCATCATCAACATGCTGATCTCTCGACGCACTCTGGTTGATTCGATTTCTCGAACCTTGGAGGTACTTTATGAGATGCCGTACACAACTGACTTCCCTCCGGGATTGCCGAATGAGTTGGAACAAATTCTCCGAGATCTCCACGCCTCTACAGAACGTTTGATGGACGAAGTTACTCGGACGAATCGGCTACTACATCGCCTTGCCATGTTCCCTCCTCACACTTTGCCGACCCAACCTTGGCTTCCTGCTGCCGTAGTACTACCACACTACCCTCCGCCCTATGGGCCGGCAGATCCTACATTCGGGACATCGTCGACTTCCTAAGTTTCATCTCGGGCCATAAGCTGCCTTCTTGCTCGCACCTCACTGGTATCATGGAAAAAGGCGTGCCTTTCCCCTTTGACTCGTTTTGACACTTTCATTCTCCTCTCAACTCATTGTTTTCGTTAACCACCTGGCTTCTTCACTCCCTCCCCACTCCCGCAGCCATTTGCTATTTGGATCGCCGCCCCGTCTCGATTTTATCCTACGTTTCCGGACTTCATGGATCCTCCCCCTACGGGTCTTCTGGCTGGTTCTACGGCTCCTCCACCACGTGAAGCTGTATTCAACCCATACCGCCTACCCGTCAGTCCACCCCCTGGCAACATCCGTCCTCAACCACACCGACAACCTGAACTCCTATGGCTTCATTGGATGATTTGCCTTGCGGCTTGGACAACTGAGGCACTTTGCGCCCACCCGATGATGTCTCAAGAAGTACCACCTGACCAACACTTTGAGACAATTTCAGCCCGTAACATCTACATTCAGACACGTCGTGCTATCCACGAATTCGACATTCTTCAACGTCGGATCGCACGAGGAGTTTCTCTTCTCCAATATGTTGTACCTTCTCCGGACACAACCACCACCTTTGGTATTTATCGCGTCAATCCCAATGGTTTCATTCGCGCCTTGGGCACCCCAGAGGACAACTTTGCCCTGAGCACCGCTGCCGATGAAGCACTTCTTTCACGACGACAATCGCATCGCAATTATGACTCCAATTCACCTCCGGAATCACCTCCAACGCCCGCCACTCCGGCTACACCGCCACCTATCATCACACCTACACCTGCTCGCTCACGCTCTCGCACACCACCACCCAATCCCGCCCACCTACTACATGATACCTCCACATCTACTTCCACCCCGTGGGCAACCTCTTCCCGCGGTTCTACTCCCTCCTCTCTTTCGATGACACTGGATCGTTCTCATCAACGTCCTCATGATGGGCGCGGACTTCTACATGGTCACCTTTGGCAAGCGACTCGGCACAGGACTCCTCCCCCACCATCGACTCCGGCTCCTTCTGACGAGGTTCTAACACCAGCTCCTCCAGAACCTTCTTTGTAAATTCTCAGCGGCTTTCTGGCAATGTTTTTGATTTTGCACATTTTGACCGACCCGCTCTCTGAAGCAAAATAATGCTCTCTCTTTTGCGCGATCAAGTTCTTTTGCCTTGACCTCTTCCTCTGTCCTCTTCTTGTCTCACATTACATTTGACCTTGACCTACTCCGCCGCCACTTCCTCAGCTTTCGATTTTGTACCTTGGCGTCCCCTACGACCTCCTCGCCGATACTCTTGGATCATGGCTCGCGGACGCTCCACCAGCAGGTCTCCTGAGGCTCACCGACATCGAGGAAAACGTGATCGTCGTACCTCCCGGCGTGCCCGCTCCCCACGGAGGAAATCCACGGGCCTTCCTCTTGAGACTCCTCCTTCGACTTCGTCCTTCGAGACCCGCTACTCGATCCCCAACGCATCGTCCCCTGATGACATTTACTTGGATCGACAGCAGGAGTACAAACTCACTCTGCCTCGTCGAGTCGTTGCTACTGCTTGGAGTCGTGATCTTCATATTGACCATCAGCCCATAGAGGACGTACGTCTCATTGACGTCCTCAGTCGCAAACAGGAGAACTGGACTTTGAGGCTTGTCGCAAACGGCAGGTTGGTACAATTCGAGGGATTCAGGAATCGTCAAGAGGCCTATCTCTGGTCTTCCCTGTCTCGCAAGATCTTCAAGAGCTCTGATGTTGACATCGCCCGCATCATCGGTCACCTTCATCCTGCTTCTCTCAAGGACGACTGGGATGAGAAACGCAAGGGTTTGGATCGCCTTGCTGATCGTGTTTTTGATCATTTACGAGATCAGATGCCCAAGAACACTACGGAGGCTCTTCAGGACAAGGTGGAACAGCTGATCAAGGAGAACGAGAAGCTCAAGGCTGCCACCGGCCGTCCTTCTTCACCTGCTCTCAGTCATTCTGAAGAACGACTACGGATGGACAAATCCAAACCACTCATCACCTCTCCAGCTCCTCCTCGCTCGGGACGCACTTTGGACTCTCATTTCAAACCCGCTACACCTGAACCGGAGAAGGCTACTCCACCTCCTGCTGTCCCCTCTGATCCACTTCATGACTATATAGTCGGCGCCAATCGACCGGTATTGGAGGACAGCGCTCCAGTCACAGCTTCTAAGACTGGCATTGACAAGTGGATCAAAGCCAACATCAAGGACAAGGCTCGCTTGACCAAGTTGGAAGACATCGCCAAAGAGATTGACTCCATCATCACCACCCTCAAGGCCGACAAGCTGGACCTTCCCAATCTTTGCCGTCTCACCATTGCCTGGGGCTGGGACCCCAAATTGGCCCAGAGCGCCACCCAGAACGCCCTTATTCGCATGCTGGCCACGGCCAACGCACTCGTCGCCTGATGGTTTTTGCAACACTACCCGACGGCCTAGTAGGTGGAATCATCAGGTTGCGGAAGCGGAAAATCAGCTTGAGTTGGGCGGCTGCTCTGGAGCGCCATGGTTCATCAATGTGAAAGTGTTGGGACCAAAGAAGGTAAAGAATCTCCTGGGAGGCGGAGTGGCTGCGAAGAACCCGCGAGGTGTGGAACTTTTCTTTGGAATCGCTCCCCAATCTGTGGAGGAGATGAAGAACGTCCAGAGTCTTGAGAAGGTGGAGATCCAGAATGCACTCCTGAGCGTGATGACGTTCTAGACGACGTCGATGTCGATGAAGCCGTGTCATGCCAATAGGGCCGTGGCGAGTCGTGGGAATGGTGTATTGAGGTACATGAAGACCATGGCGTCGAAGGAGAGGGTTGATCCAGGGGTGGTTGAGTTGAGGTCGATATTGTTGTTGAAAGGAGATCTCGGTGGAGCGTGTGGTCAATGTGTCAGAGGTGAGTTGGAGAGGAATGACAGCGTGTTGAAAGAAGGTGCGAGTCCGCTTCCAATAGCGTAGAGCCGGTTCATAGTAAGCGGTGATGCCGCTGCAGAGTTGCCGGTATTTCCTCTTTCGGGACATCTCACGATCAAAAAGGGAAAGGACGCTGCTGCCGATGTAGTATGCTTGCCGGTGTGGATGGAAACGAAGGTATACAACGTTGGATTGGAGGTAGTCCTGGAGATAGAGTAGATGACGAGGTCGAAGACGATGCAGCAAGGAGAGAAAACTTTGGCGACGGGCACATGTAGGAAGAGTGCGAAAAAGAATACGACGGCATAGTTGACCTTTCAAAAAGACCAAAGGGCGAAGCTCCAAGTAGGTAAGTTCACAATGTGCATCAACCAAACTGAAGAATCGTAGGAAGAGCTGGAGGAGACGAACAGAAACAAGAAGAGGACCAGTGGGAAGCAATCTTGAGAAAAGGTCATGGTCATGCTCTTCGACTTTTCCAACTATCTCACGGATTTCTACAACGTTGTCATCAACATTTTCGTGGTTTTCTACGGCTTCACTCCCACGTATTTCCACCTCTACAAGTACCAGCCTCACCGATCATTGAGGTCAAGTCGCACACCTTGGAACACTACCTCTTTACCTTCCGTTCCTTTCTACGCCAATGGACCCCGTCGGAAGACTTTCCTCGACATCCAGATTCCAACCACATCATTGGTTTCGCCTCAGACCTCTTTCCTGGTTTGATGCTTTCGGAAGCCAACCTTCAAGATACTGTATGGCCTGATGAAAGCCATTTCCTGAACCACTCTGTCACCCAGATGGACCGCTGGTTACATGCTTGGCAACTTCCTTCTCGCCTTCACATCGAGTGGCAACACTTCTTTCGACAGGAATGGCACCGTCATGCTGAATTTCAAACCACTCACACCACTGGATGGCCCACAACTGAAGTTCAAGCCTTTCGCCGCTACACAAAAGGCTTCATTGTTGGACCTGGCGATCATTTTCCACACACCGCCATCCTTTCCTGTCCATGCCACTACCACCACCTCCTCCTCAAGACCTTCATGCCATCTCCTACCACTTCCACTCCAATCTTTCAACCACTACAACATGGCATTCAGCTGATCAAAACTCGACTACGTGATACCTGGCCACCTCACCTTCTTCAACGCTACCGGTGGGGTCTACATTGGGATCGTCGTCTTCCCTCTGCCTATATTCTGCCTAAACATTCCCGGGACTGGAGCAAAGCAAGACCGATAGTGTCTTACACACAGACATCCTGCGCCCCACTCAGCCAGACTGTTGCTTCAGCCATTTACTGCCTCCTCCAGATTGTTTTCCCGGAGCTAACTGCCCTTTCTGATGTTCTACCTCTTCTGAGACGTATTTGGCAGATTCTTCAGCAGTACGACCCCACTGACGACCTTGTCCTTTTTCAACAAGACATCGCTGGGTTCTTCAACTTCGTGACCCACCCTCGTATGGTCTCCACTGTCGAATTTTTGGTTGCACGGTACGCGGCTCTCCAAGGCTTGGACTTACAAGATGATCCCATTCTCAGCATAGCTCAACACCAACAGGAACGTCTTCAACGGATCTTTCGCGGCCGCTGGCGCAAGACCTCTCGCTCCTATCACCCTATCCACCTTCGTGACTTACCAGATTTGGTGCATCATCTACTGGAGTCTTCTTACTTCACCGTGGGCCTGACCGTTTTTCGGCAATGTCAAGGAGCCTCCATGGGGTCACCTTTAGCACCGGCTCTATGCAGCGCCGTTGCACTGTTCCGGGAATACTGCTTTCTAAGCTCCTTCCCGAGCTCTTCCTGGCGCTATGCCACTGGATTGGCACTTCGCGCACGCTACGTTGACAATGTCTTCTTCCTTGGCCCTGCCCACATGCTCCACACCGACTCCTTCCAAGCCATTGCTCAACCCTTCTTTTATGGCAGACCACTTGAGATGGAGTATGTTGCCGATGAGACCCTCCTTGGTTTTACTCTTTCTACCTCGCAACGCACTATTACCTTTCGACAACCACCTCACCTTACACTGATCCGGAGCAATCGCACAGCGGGTTCTCCAGACATGGCTCTTGCTGGCTTCTTCACACGCGGTATCCTGATTTGCCGATTGACTCGCCCTCGGGACATGATCTTTCCACAACTCACGGACTTGACCCAACAATACCTTGACAAAGCTTTTACCATGATTCAACTTCTACCTCTTCTTCATCAGCTTTGCCATCGTTTTCATTTACCACGACGAGCTCTTCACACCCACCTTAGGTTTCTCAGTCTCTCTTGATGCAGCACTTGAGATCAATCTTCGCTGAAAATATCCCTCGCGCCGACAGTTTGTTCTAACATTTGCCTTGAACGTCTTTTCCACCACTGTGTTTGATTTTCTTTCTCTACATTTCACTTCTCTTCCTTTCTTTCCGCCTCCTCTTAGCTTCTCGGCTCAAACGCACACACCCTCAACTGGACTTTACCTGGGCTATGTCGCAATCTACCACCTCCGATCTTGTCTCTACAATTGCGACGCAACTCAACATCGTTATCGTTGCACTCCGTTTACTGGTTGAGATGATTCAGAATCCGGATTCTACCTCTCCTGTGGCTATGAGTCCTGGCTCTTGCCCTTCCAGACCACATGCTAGTCCGGCATCACAGCCATTTCGTACGACCACGCTGTCTTCGATCAACTGGGCACCTTGTGAACAGCCGGAACTCTCGGTGCCTTGTCAGAAGACTCCATCGCCGACATTGACCTCATCAGCCAGGAAGCACACTTCTCCCCACCCCCCATCTTCCCCCTTTTCCGCTCCCCTCCCTTCTCCTTTCACCCCTCCTTCTTCTCCCATCCCTTCCCCTTCCCTCCGGGCCGCCGAGGAGACCGCTCCCTCTTCCCCTCCCCCACTGTCCTTTCCTCCTTCACCCATTCTCTCTCCTCCTGATTTCGCTTATCCACCCCCCTCCTCTTTGGCCCCTCCTCCTCCCCCTTCCCCTTCCCCCTCCTGCTCCCTTGTCTCCTCTGCCCCCCACGGCCCCCTTCCCTCTCGACCTCGCAAACGCCGCCCTCCCCCTTCCTCTCCCTCTCCTTCTCCATCCCCTCGACACCACTCAGCCACTTCTTGGGATGACGATTGGAGCGCCAAAGATGATGACCTTCTTCTCAGCCTCAAATGCAACGAAAGACTTCGACCCAGTTGGCGCTACATCACTACCAAAATGGAGCGCCCAGAGTCCCAGATCCGCGCTCGTTGGGCTGAACTTCTCGAACTACAACGACGGGCTACATCATAATCTTTACCTCGGACGTTTGCCCCACTTTTTCGTCGATTGAAAAGGACCGCTGCCGCGTCCTATTGATATTTGCTGATTTATCCTTTATCCTATTTCTTTCCTTTCCTTTTGCCCTTTCACCTTTCTTTTATTATACTTCTCCGTCTCGACGCAGCCTCTTGGCCCAAGTTTCGTCTCACTGCTTTCCACTGCGATTTTCAAGCTTCAGATGTCCACACCATCTACGACAGCTATCAAACGCTCTCGACCATCTATGGCCTCCCACCTCCGGGACTCAGATGAACCTATCCTCATCTCTACCAACTTTCCCAAGAAAGCTCGTCCGACAACACCTCCTACATCACTGAGGACCACATCTACCTCTCTCCATTCCTCGAGCTCGAGTACACCTTCTCGTGGGAGTCATGCCGACCGACCTTTGGTAGGACTACTTGTCAAGCTCAACGGTGAGGAGATACCTTTTCTGATTCCCCGGCCAAATCGACCTTTTCGCTTGCCTGAGGCTACACCTTAATTCACTCCAATTCGCTACTTCGAACCATTGCTTCCTGGAAAATAACTGTTGACTCACTTGGAATACTGCCTCACATTGCTACTCACTTTCATTGCCAATCCTCCCCCAGTACACGTTTTTCTTCACTTCTCACCTCTCCCGCAGCTTTTCGGTTCTATTTCGGTTCGCTCCTTACCTGACTCGATCGGCACTATGGAACTTCAACCAGAAGATGTTCGTGTCCCTTCAGAAGAATCCTCTCCTACGCACGTTCCTCCTGATGACCTACCTCCTCAGCAAGAACAATTGGACCCTGCTCTTTTGTCGAGCATCCCTCGCTCTGAGAATCAGTACAACGAGGACTTCACCGACTACGCTCGTCAAGTCCACAATTCAACTCACGGTGATTGGCCCGTGGCTGAACCATACGAGGAATGGACCTGTCGACGATCCCACACTCAACGCTACTGGTTCTATCGCGCTTGGTTCCACCACAAAACTCTGCCTTGGGATCACGATCACATTGAATTTTACAAATCTGCAACTGGGCATTTCATCGATGATCACCCAGCTTCTCATTGGCCACATACTTTCTCACGCATTTGGGGCGCCCGGGGCTGGCAATTAGTGCTTTCTGCCACTCAGAGTTTTGACATTTGGACACAATGCGAGCGATATGATGCCGCTCTTCGTATTGAAGAGGAACGCATTGCAGCTGAAGAAGCACGTTTCTCTTCCACCCAGCAACTCGATGACAACCCTGTTCCTCGCAGAGGCCTCAAGAGACAGGCTGTGGACAACTTGGAGCACCTCAACGCTCAGTACCAGGTGGAAGCTCTTCTGCACAATTTCCAGCATCTTGACGTTTCTAAGGTTCCAATGCTCCAGGGCCTACCCGCCCCACAACAAGAACAGCTTATCGCTGGTGTCGTCCACACCCTCACTACTTACCGCGATGAGCTTCATCAATCTTTTCGACCAGATGATCCACCCGGCCATTCAACCGCGGCCTCTTCGGCTCCTCCTGACCACCTTCCTCACACTGATCCCATTCGCGATGGCACCGGACTTCCGCTTCCTGTACCCGATTCAGCATCTATGTCGTTGAACTCCACATCGACTGAATCTCAGAACACTTTAGAGCCTCCATTTCCTCTGGAACGTTCTCATGATTGACAACAGCCTGAGCTCTACATCGTTTCCCTACACGGCAAACCCTCTTCGCATTGGCGTGAAAAGATCCTCCTCTCTTTCTCGCTTGGTTTTATTCGGGTGTTCACTCAGGATTGTAACGGGTTCTTCGGTTTTCTACCTCCAATCCTTTTGCTCCACATTTCCTGCCATTCTTTTCTGCAGCCATCGGCTCCGACTCACCTCCGCGCCTGTCTCTATCATGATTTCATCCCCTGGGCTTCGTGTACCTGAACCTTTGACACACACGATTCCCACATCTCGCACGTCATGGAGCGAAGTTCGTCAACCCTTTGAAACACTGGATATGGTGCCGGACCTCTCCACGGTCCGCTTTGAACTGGATGTCAGCTTACTCGTCTACCAACCCCTGAACTACATCAATGTGACCTTAGATTGTCGGCAGATCGACACCAAGGAATACACTGTTGATGATCTCAAAGATGTGATCTACTCCCACTTAGGCCAACATCGAACCGCATTCTGGATGGCTCTTCCTTCAACTGGCGATTCAAGAGTATGGGAAGTTCCACACACCTGCACCCTTGTCGACCTCGTCCTTTGCTTCGTCAACTCTCGATGGGTACGTCCACTGGGCCTTTCTGCTGAATAGACCGCCTACCAGACCTACCGTGAGATCCGTCAGTTCTCCTAGTCTCACCTTACCTTCGGCATGGAGCTTAAAATCTTGCCTCCCTTCGGGGAGGCGTGTGTGTGTCACCCTTGGAGTCATAGGGATGCTTTTGCATTTGTTTTGTTTTACAGCAGGGGGTGCCAGGGATGCGCACTGGACTGGCACCAACGAAGACGCCAGTGCTGCATCTGTGAAATCAATCCGGGACGCCGGATTGACGTACCTGCCGAGAGAGAAACCTACGTAGAGCACAAGCTGTCTACTTCGTTGTTTCCTTCAGCAAAGGGCTACTGCAGCGTTGGTTTTCCTTGAGTGCTTGGACCTTGGGAGCTTCACTGACCTCCTCGAACCGTCGTCGCCCTGTCGTCCGCTCGCTCGTTGATTACCTTTGGGACCTCCGTTGGATGGACCTCTTCTTCTTCTTTAGATTTCCCTACCTGTTCTCTTAGGAAATGGAACCCTAGGCCGGAGTGTGGCACCGCATTCAGTTCCGTACACAATATCTCAAGTGTGTGTGAGGGTTGCGTTCGAAGGCTGCCCACCACACCATAGGCCGATTGTTTCAGACTAGCGAGTCAGGGGCAATAGATGGATCGTGCGTTGAGGGGAGGAGTCTGGTAGGAGTGTGCAAATTTGCACATCAGGACTCTTGGGCAGTGCGATGAAGGATCTGAATGGGCACTGTAATCCTTGCGAACACCTGTTGGTTTGGACAATTGGCAGCCATTCTTTTGGCTTGAAGGCACTGAGGGCACTTCACTCACTTGATCGTCAAAGGCGTCGAGTGTGCAGGTTGCTCACCCTGAGAGAAGACATTCTGCGGCAATTCGGTCCTGTGCGTTGCTGGCCGGAGAACACTGCCAAAAGTCTTGTCCCTTGCAAAGTGGTCAACTTCCAAAACCTCTAGCTGGCAGAGGGTGCGTGAACCATGCCACCTCTTGCTATGTTAGTAGCACTTCTACAGCTACAACTTTAAAACTCCACCAAGGCAACGGCTGCTCTGCAATGGCCGAGAGCGCAAGGATGGGAAGGAGACGTCTTCGGCCTCAGAGTCACTGTAGTACAGGTCTATATAACAAGGCTCCTTTAAAGGGGGCATTACTAATGAGGCCCTTAGCATCTTTTCCTCTTTTCATTTTTCTTCTATCATTTTGAAGGATTTTCTAGTTACGCTGAAAGGCTTGGAAGCGCTGGAGTGGGGGCGAAAAGCAAGCTGATGCTAATGTGATGCCCTTGGTACATCGGATGCCATGGTCATGGTGGCTTTAGGAGATCTTGGTTACCTTCAGAAATGTGGGTCACATGTGCCGCAAGATTGAGTCAATTGGTGTAGAGAAGCCACAAACTCTGGACAAATGCAATTTGCAATTGGCATGACACAGCACATGACATTCAAAAGAAGAGGGTGCAAATGTGTTCAACGTGCAAGGCTAGCCTGCTGCCCAAGTGCACCAGCACACTAACCCTCCTCCTTCCTTGCTCCCTTGTCTTCAGGTGGCATAGCTGCAAAACCCAGCCCGCCCTCCCCTTGATTGGCCTAAGTGCCTGTCCTGAAGTTTGCTGGCCTGCCAGCCTTTCAGGGTGGTACCTGCAGGTTGGCTTGGTCTTGTGTGTCGACCATTGCAATTAAAGGGCGCAAGGGGAGTGTGGAGGGTTACTGTAGTTCACGTTTTCGCCGCAGTCCTGCTAGCAACGAAGTGGAACGTGCAGGTGTGATGGGAATGGCACAAGGCAGCACTCACCTCATCGAAGCCACCAGAGACGTACTTGAGGGAAAGCGGCGGTGAAGGGCTGAAAAGCTGGTGAGCCAGCAGCCACCGTTCTCCGCTGGCTGCAAGTCGGTCCAGCTCGATGGCATCACAGAAACTGGAGAGGTCAGCCAAAAGTGTGACTCCATGCTTTTGGTGATTTGACTGATTGGCCAGGTCGAATTCGATCATATTTAAGAGCCTTCGGCAATCCAAAAGTCGGTCAACGCAACTGGTTAAAATGATAGGTCTCTCAAAGCGGGTGTTCTTGGCCAACGTGCGTGACTGATTGGACCGGACCAGTTGGAAACTGCCTGCAGCTCCATGTAGCTTACAGCGCGTCATATGAGACTCCATCCCGGCTCTCCAAATTGCGTTGCCATTGGGATTTGCAGTTGAAGTTTTCTCTTTTTGGAAAGGTGAATCTGGAGAACCTTGTTCTGTATGTAGCGTTTACAATGGGGAAGGCCAGCAGTCATGACTTAAATACTGACTTTTGCAAATCGGCGTTCCATGGTGGTTTAGTATCCCACATGCAAAATGTATTAACTTCAACGGGCACCAGTACCCAAACTGTCTGGCTATGGGCTCTGCAGGAAGCTGCGTTCCACGTCGTCCGCGGACCACTGTGCTTTTTAGGAAACCTGCAGTTCTTGTTGTTGAAGTTCTGTCAGCATCGCTCCCAGCTGAGTATTGAAAGGGGTGAATTGTCCGGGTCGGCAGTGACACCCTCCACTTGAGTTGGTGCGTTTGACCCACCAACTGCATGCACTCATTGGAGGTGGGTATCAAGGCTTGGCGGCGCTGTGGTGTTGTTGTCGCTGTTGTTTGCTCGTGTTGGCAATGGTCTTCTGTCGCAGCCTAATGCTGAAGGGGTGGGAAGAATCTTTGGCCAGAGAGGCGTTGGGCAATTTCCTTCGCCCTTGCCTGGCTTCTAGGGTCTACCTTTTGTTTGTCCACATGCCATTTCAGCATTGTGAACCCTTACAAACGGTATAGGCTCTGCACGGAGTCATGATCACTTCACCGACCACGTTCTGGCCGATGTCCAAGGCGAAATGACCTTGCCGTAGAAGGTGACTAGAAGAGTGGCCTGGAAAAACAAAGGACCTTGGTGGTGAGGATCTGGAAGGATAATGGGCAAGTCGAGCTGGTAAGCGCGCTTGTCGTTGGAAAAGCCTGTGCCCTCCCCATTTCCACTTCGATCGCTGACAAAAACTGAGATGCCCTGGGGGGTGGCAATGGCAGTGGCGCGAGGGGAATGTCAGGGAAATCTTGTTGCGAGGGGCTGTGCGAGGTGCACGACCTGTTTTTTAGTTTGGTTTGTCTGTTTGTCTGTCTGTTTGTTTGTGTGTAAATTGACAGACACATAGTTGGAACCAAATCCAGAAAATGAATCACATTCTTCCACCAAGAAACTGCAAGTGCACACGCATAGCGGCAAAACGTTCTACTTAGAAGCTAAGCACTGAGAATACTTAGAACCAAAGTGAGGAATACTGAGAACCGAAAACCAAAAACAAAGTTAGAGCACGAGAGCTTCCTCCGTCGACAGGACAGAGAGTACTCCCTGCTGCCTGCCTGCCTGTGTCACTCTCTGTCTCTGTCTCTGTCTCGGTCTCGGTCTCGGGGTCGGTCGGTCGGTCTGTCTGTCTGTGTCTGTGTCTGTGTCTGTGTCTGTGTCCGTGTCGCTGTCGCTGTCGCTGTCGCTGTCTCTGTCTCTGTCTCTGTCTCTGCCTGGCTGTCTGTCTGTCTGTCTGTCTGTCTGTCCCTATCTGGTGAAATTGAGGGCACGGGGTGCCACGGTTTGCTGAGGCTTGCGCCGGGTTACAGCATGCCGGCGGCGCCAATAGCGTCTGCAAGCCAAGAGGTGGCTCCAGAGCCTGAGGAGGCACACGTGGGGAGATTGGAGGAGCAAGCGTTCGAAAAAGGCCAGACTTGCAGCTGGATTCCGCTAGACTAAGCACCTGGAAGAGAGCGTGAAGAACGTTAGTCAATAGTCGACAGACAGTTTAATAGTTTAATGCCTCATGTGAGGCTGAAGCTGAAGCCGTCGAGCTGGAGGGGGAGCTTCCAGGGGCTACCGGGGCCATGGCCCAGGCCAGCCAAAAAAAGGTGCGATTGTGAGCATGAAGTGTGAGCAACATAAGCGCCGACACAAACATCCCTTTGGCCGCGCCTTTTGAGGCCAACATCGCCATGGCCATCCTTGTTTATATAAAGAGGGAATTAAGACAAACATGGCACAAAATCTGGAACACAAAGCAAGAAAGGGACACGCCATTCCGAGTGCATGCCGAAGAATGGTCAGGGCCAGAGGTAATGAATGCTGAGTGCGGGTAATTGATGGTTCCGCTTTGCCAACATTCTCCATTTGCACTTGCAACAACAGATCCTTTGCGTGAAGGAAGGCCCAAAACGCTAAACTCATTCACGCAGACATTCTTAAAGGATTGTGTCGAGAAGTTGGGGTTGACGGGCATCCTCAGTTGATGGACAAGTCTTCCATGATGCAGTAGGTTTGTCTTGAACCAGTCAGACATCTAACTTTACCGGGCAGTGACGCTGAAGGGGGCGCTGTGAGCAATTTGGGATGCAAAGAACCGGCCCTTTCTTAGGTGAGGTGAACATGTCTTATGGACTGCAAATTCAGCCCATAGCGCGACAAGGAATCCTTTGTCCTGCCACTTGAGGCGAGCGCTAAAGAGCTCCAGAAAAACCCTGGCCCGACAAACCAAACAGCAGCAAGGGCAAGGGCCCAAGGTTTTGCTGCAACTACACCATGGGCCACACGATCAATGGGAGATCAGATGCGATTGAGGAAGTGACGGTGAGGGGGTGCATGTGCCCCTAATTCATTTTCACCTTGGACGCGACCGAAACATATCCTTTGGCTTATATTACGAAAGCCAGCCGATAGGCTAGGCTGGAGTTGTCGATCGCATTAGTAATCCCCCCTATGAAAAATATTTTCATTTTTCGGGCTAGTCAAAACTCTGAACCTTAACAAAAAACCTCCAGGCCATTTGGCAGAGGGGATAATAGTAGTAGTAGTAGTAGTAGTAGTAGTAGTACCTAGTACTAGTACTAGTACTAGTACTAGTACTAGTAGTCGCCGCAGTAGCAGTAGCAGTAGCAGTAGCAGTAGGAGTAGGAGTAGGAGTAGGAGTAGCAGTAGTAGTAGTAGTAGTAGTAGGAGTAGCGGTAGCAGTAGCAGTAGCACTAGCAGTAGCAGTAGCAGTACTAGTAGTAGTAGAAGAAGAAGAAGTAGTAGTAGTAGTAATAATAGTAGTAGTAGGAGCAGCAGCAGCAGCAGTATTGAACGGGGTATAGAAAGTCAGAAGATGAGTGTTGACGGGGCCGCAGTAGCAGTAGCAGTAGCAGTTGAAGTAGTAGTCGTAGTAGTAGTAGTAGTAGTAGTAGTAGTAGTAGTAGTAGTAGTAGTAATAGCAGCAGGAGCAGCAGCAGCAGCACAGCAGCAGGAGGAGGAGGAGTAGTAGTAGTAGTAGTAGTAATAAGTAAGTAGTAGGTAGTAGGTAGTAGGTAGTAGGTGGGTAGGTAGGTAGCAGGTAGTAGTAGGTAGTGGGTAGTAGGTAGTAGGTAGTAGGTAATGGTAGTGGGAGTGGGAGTGGGAGTGGGAGTGGTAGTAGTAGTGGTAGTAGTAGTAGTAGTCGTAGTGGTAGTGGTAGTGGTAGTCGTAGTCGTAGTCGTAGTGGTAGTCGTAGTAGTAGTAGTAGTAGCAGTAGGAGTAGCAGTAGGAGTAGGAGTAGCAGTAGCAGTACTAGTACTAGTATATAGTACTAGTACTACTACTGCCTTCATTCTGCTTGCATTTGCTTTCGTTTTGCTTTCGTGCTGCTTTCATTTTGTTTTCATTTGGTTTCATTTAGCTTCCATTCTGCTTTCGTTTTGACATAGATTTACAATTGAGGAATCAAACTTTTATCAGTTTTCAGGCCTGGATGTTGGCGCCATAAAAACTAGTATTGTAAAGTTCTGGCAGGCCAAAAAGCTAATTGCGATTGTCAAATAGTCTATTACTGGGATGTTACCATTATTGAAGGGTTGACTCGCGACAGCCGGCCAGGGGCCCACGGTGCAGGTTACGCGCGCCGGTGCGTCTAGCATTTTTTCCGTCGGTTTTCCATCTATGTTGACCTGGCATCAAGATGCAATTTTTTTCCGTCCCGGACCCTTTGTCCGAGGCCAAAACCCGGTAAAAACAACGATTTTTTCACACGCAAAGTTAGAATCCGGCCCCATCCAAGCGCACGAAACACTGTAAAACGATGTTTTCAAACACCACGCGCAAAAAGACATTGTAAAGCACGGTAGCGTAGGGTGCCCTGCCTGGGTCGGCGGTGGGTCGGCAGCAGGGGGTGCAGCCCCTCTCTCCTTCGGAGAGGAGAACCCTTCAAGATGCCACGGCAAGTTGGGGTGGGCCCCTGGCCGAATGAGGGGGTATGGGGGGTGGTCGTGTAGGGGGACAATGTGGTAGGGTGAGCCCAGAGCCTGGTGGGGGTGGGGGGGAGCAAAAAAGGAGGCGGCCCAAGATGCAATTGATGCTGAAAAGTGTATCATCAGCATCATGAGGGTTCCGGAGGCTATTTAAGCAGTCTCCGACCTGGGGTGGGAGTTCATGTTGAGGACAGGCAAGGGGGATAGCGGGACTGCAAAGTGGTTGGAATTCTTTCAGGACAGTGAGATGCGCGTCTCCCAACACTTTGTTTTCTTGTGGCTAATATGAGTGGAAGGGCTTGCAAGAAACGATGTGACCCGTTGAGGACAGGAGAGGGAACAGAATGCAGTGGGCATGCGTTGAGTTGCTGGGGGATAGCTTTGCTTGGGGGGTGCCCTTTTTTGATGGTGAAGAGGCTGGTTAACCAGACGCAAAGGACACCCGATATGGGGTGGGAGTTCATATGGTCATATGGAGGACAAGCATAGCGGGGGAGGAAGTGATAGGAAAAGAGGTGAGGAGCTCATAAGGGAAGCGAGAAGTGCGTCACTCAGCGCTCTGTGTTCCCGTGGGTAAGAGGAGTAAGAGGAGTAGTGAGTAGAGAGAACGTGACCCCTAGAGTGGATAGGAGACGCAAGGGGGCAACGTGACAGGAAAAGAGGTTGGAAACAAACATTTTTAAATCCATTTGCTGTACATAAATTGCTTGGGGCTGGACAATCTTTGGCACGTGTTCCGCCGCATTATCGCTCTCGACGGACGTTACTGCGCAAGATAGTGACGATGACGCCTGGAAAGTCTAAAGGAACTCAACCCTTGCCGAATTGTTCTGCCCGGGGTGGCCACCAACGCTGCGGAAGAGACGCGGAAAGGATTACAGGGATACAGGTACATGTTGCCCTACAACTGACATTCTTGTATGCAATTGAGTTTCCAGCGGGCGCACATGTGACGGGCTGGTCAGTGAATCGCACTGCAGAAAAGAAGGTCAGAGCACCGCAGGGAGAAAGTCAGGGATGCGCTGCAAAAGATGAACATGCGTCCGTGCCCATGCTCGCCTGCTCTAGAATAGGGGGCTGTATTGGGTGGATAAAATCCATGGCGTCTGACCCAAGGCTTTATCCGGGTGCCAGCCTCTGAACATTTTCAATCATATTTAAGTCCTTCCAGCTGTCAACCGCAACCTGAAATTGTGACCTACCTAAAAAGGGTGTCTGTCCCTTGAAATAATCCCCAGCCTACGGGCTGGAGCCGCGGTTGACTGTTCCAGCCCCTTCCAATGGGTCAACCTGGCTTTGGTTGACCTTCTCGGGGCCCAAGCAGTCAACCCTTAGGACAACTTGGCGCCCCAAATCTACAATAAGACAACTTACGTCCTAGTAGTTTTGTTGATTTTTGAGGTCGCAAAAATGCGAGCTATGCAGGGCGGGCTCCTTGCACAACCAGCATCTCCAGCTTCCAGTTGCCACACCGCCCTCCCCAAAACTCTTTCTACTGTATTTCTATTGTTTTCTGGTGTGTCTGGATGTTGTTTTCTAGGTTTCCATCCATGTGTTCTGGCTGAAAGCCTGTTCACAGTCTGAGTGATGTCCATTGTCATTGTTGACGTCTTCTTTTTTGCCTGAATGAATTTGAACACCAGCCTCTCAAATTTATCCACGTGATCTGGCTGAGAAAGGGTCAACCCCCACCAAAAAACCATGTACAGATCCTAGGTCCCAGTAGCCAGCCAATAGCCTAGGCGATGAGATCTCCACAGCAATCTTTCCGTCATTTTAGGCAATCACATGATCTTTGTGCAGTAGACTTCCATCGGTCCGCACTTGGCGGCGCGCCAAGTTTTCTACCTCCATCTACAAGACACGAATCACGAACTGCAGGCAAGCCAGTTCCCCGTCGGCGTTGCTGCAATGTCGACTTCACCCCTTGACAAAGCTTCCTCTGCCTTTTATGGGCCCCATGCCCCACAGCGCTTCCAGTGCTCTCTTGCACTCACCCCCCATGACCATATTGATGTCTTCTTCAGAGGCTGGCTTTCGTCCCTCCCTTCTCAGGTAATCTCACACACACACAGATATATATATATATATTACAGTCTGTGTAGATGAAAAACGCATATACATACACACAGTTCGTTGGGCAGCCGATTTGGCCGGCCATGTGTTGCGAGCATATTCCTCTTCCAGAGGCTCATAGATAATTTCTTTGATGTTCAATGACCATGAAGATCCTTATTGTCACGGCGACTTTGCACGTGGTTCTGTTCGAGCCCTTTTCCGTTTGTGTGTCGTAGTTCTGAACACATCATTCATTTCAGTTCGAACCAGTTTTGAATTTTTCAATTTCAGTATGTATAGCAGGCCCCTTGGGTGTAAATAATGAACCAACTCAACAAGTATACAGTAGATACACAAATAGAGAAACAGATACAGTATAGATACCACAGGGTGATCACCATTTGTGCACGTGATTTTGGAATATTTTGGATGGTTGGGACGCAGGGCAGTTGGGAGCGGTAACCCTGCGGCAGGCTGTGCCATCCGTCTTGGTCCGCCAAGGGCTGGGGCCTTACAAGATGGGACCCAATGTCCAAGCAAGACCTTGCCTCCCGAATCTTGGATTTTTTTTTATCGTTTTGAGCTCAGGGGCAGCCAGTGGGGCGGAAGTTTGAAAAGTAGTGATCATGTCATGGTGCGATATCCAGTGATGATGCAAGGTGCTTTGCTTTGTGCGTTGCATCTTGGACGGAGCGGGGTCTCCCTTTGGAACACCAGCGCGCACCACCACTCACGGACCCACACTAGATGGATGCATCGCCACTGAGATGCCTCGTGATCGGTATTGCTCAGATATGCGCCGATCCATCTCCACTCTGCACCACTGAATGTCACCTTGCGCCAATCTTCCACAGCCCTGGCAATGCGCTTTGAATCCATCCAATTAGTTCTGTACCAACTTTCCAACCTGCCATTGCGTTTCAATCAGGTTCCTACAGAACTGCGACCCCAAAACACACCTGAGGCCAGCACATTACGCCGACTGCGTCCGCACCTCTCTAGCAGGTGTCCAGTTCGTGCCAGGTAGACTTCTTTGCCGCCCTGCTCTCTTCATTCATTACTCTCTCTCTCTCTTTCTCTTTCCTGCGCGGGCACCTATGCATCCGTGTGTCCAAGAATGAACTCCCCATCACAATTTACGTGCCCGCTTTGTCGCAGCGGAGGAGACATCGATATAAAGTTCGAGTTCCACAAGGCTTAAAAGAGGCTTGACCGGTTGAGATGCAGAGAAATAGTCCGCCCTGTTTTTGTCACATTGGTAACACTTCTCCACAACCATGTGCTGTAGCAAAATTCTCCTTCCTTGACACTGAGTCCATGCTTTAACCGGCTTCCCCTGAGCTGATGGCCTAGCTGATGGCCTTGCTTCAGCTCCATCACCTAAAGCGCGTCAAACTTCGGAATGCAACATGGAGCGGCAGGCCACCTTCGGTGACTTGGCAGATTTTTTGGCAGCGCAAATGCTGCCGCCAGGAATTCCGTCGTGTGGGGCCTAATTGCTTTCCATTGTGGCATATAGCCATTTTCGCCTCTTTGTTCATGTCGTGGCGTAGTCATTTGTCAGCAGGCACAGTGGGCACCACCAAATTGAAGTTGATTTGTGCTATGTTTGGCTGGATAAATTTCATCAAATTCAACCGCTGCAGGTCCGAGCTCCGCCTCATTTCCAAGGGCAAAACGGCCTGGCACTCTCAGCTGTTGTAGAACACGAGGTCTAGGATTCGGAAGATCAGTAGAACAGTGAACGTACATTCTTCACGTACTAAATGCATTCACTCCCGGTTGACCATTTTGCCCGATGACGGAAGGATTACTGTATACATTGCATTTACACCTTTGGCCCCTTTGCCAATTTGCCCCCTTGACTGCTTGAATGGTTGGTTCGGACTGCAAACAAAGTATGCTACATCAGAAGTCTGATGCCCTGGCGGGCAGCTTGGCAAGGGGTCGTGTGAGGCATCAAGAGATGAGCCACTGAGCGATCAACAGAGCTGCAAAGATATGTCAAGCCCTCAGTAGCTCACTTCGACTTAGCAGAAGCACGATGTGGAGGACCGATGCTGCAGGCTCTGTGCAGGCAGTCGTGCCATTCTGCCACATGCCCTAAGAGTCACGGAACTTTTTCAACCTCCCAAGCAAGTGGCAATCTGCCGTCTAAAGCACTAGTCACTATGCTCCCGTTGTAGTGCCCACAGCCTCATGTGTCCTCATCACCTCGCTAAAAGCTCAGGTCTGTGATGCTGCTCTTCAGGGAGGGCTTTCATGTTGCCGCATCCCCAAGTACGGTGGAGATTGAATCGAATTGACTTGCATTGCTCCACTGGCTGCCACTTGCCGCCACGAGACCAACAAGTATTTGGCACACTGGTTCGATTTCAGGGTGCTCTCTCTCAAGTATTTTGACACAGCGTGCCAGTGTAAACCACCTCTACGACTACGGTACTACGGCACGAATGTATATAGAAATTATTTGATTGGAGCTTTTCTTCTACTATGGCTATGGGTGTTTCTGATGAGGCCGCTGAGGGGGCGCGTTGGATGGCTGAAAAGGGTGAGGAGCTGGCGCAGGCCAGAAGCCAAATGTGGACAATCGTGTTTCATGTGAATGGTGCCTCCAGTGCTTCAGTGCATAGGGTGCCTAAATGGCTAGCTTGTATGTGGGGTCCATTTAACAAGGTTCCTTTTGCTGCCGCCTCAGCTTTTTTCTTGTTGCTTCTGTGCTTGAATGCTCTCCCTTGCTCGCTGGCTATTGCTGGTAATGAACATTTCATTACCCTATATACATCCCTATCACGAAAGCTAGCGAAGCTAGCTGGAGTTACTCTTGCGATAGCAAGGTTTCTTTCGATCGGGTGCAAATCCTAACCCCTGATTTTTCAGGTCGAAGCCCCCCCCCCTCCCCACCTCCCACCTCCCTCCCTCCTCCCTCTTCGCAAGTTCGACTCCGTCCTGTCGTCGCTCTTTGGCATGCGGTTAGTGTTGCGTATCTTGCGGCCGCACTCGCTCACTCTCACTCTCACTCTCACTCTCACTCTCACTCTCACTCTCACTCTCACTCTCACTGTCTCTCTCTCTCTCTCATCTCTCTCTCATTTCTCTCTCATCTCTCTCTCAGCTCTCCCTCATCTCTTTCTCATCTCTCTCTCATCTCTCTCTCTCCTCTCTCTCTCTCTCTCCTCTCTGTCTCTCGTCTTTCCGTCTCTCTTCTCTCTCTTCTCTCGCAGGAGGATCCGGGCAAAGAGCCACATATAAAGGACTCTTCACCTGGAATCGTTTGCCCCGCCCAACTTGTGCAAGGCGTCCTGCCTTCTGCTACTCCATGCAGACCCGCTGCTACCAAAGCCTATTCGGCTTCGAGATGTATTTGTAAATCGTGCACCTGGTGTGATTTTATCCCTCATTGCAAGTGATGTTGACGAGAGTGAAACACTTTCCCATTCTACCTCGCTGCCCTCCACTTTCCCATTCTGGAGCGCTAGCTTTCGCCCCCCCCGTTGGCCTCAAGTATCATATATCACAGAAAGTCGGATATCATGATATCACGTGCCCTGGCTTCAGCGCACAACTAAGCAACCTGGCTGTCTTTACATTCGAAGTTTGTCCACGTTTGGCCAGGTCTGCTAGGTACTTTTGTTCGCTTTCTTTCTTGTAGCCTGCAAAGCTCGCAACCAAGAGCGGCGAGCATGACATGGACTTCGATGAAAGAAGGCACCGCACTACAAAGACGCTTCGACCGCCCTTTCCACCATTTTTGCATTTTTGGTTTTCAAGTAGGTATCCTGACAGATTTTGTACCTTTTGAGGACTGTAGAGCAATGTAGAAGGGGACAGAGAAGCCGCATCGACGACAAAGATGCTCAGCGTATTGCTAGGCAGAGGCAAGGTTGATGTCTCTGTCCAAGCGGGTGTGGAATCCAAGTGCAGTAGCTGCGAGCTGTAGGTAATATGTTGCTGCGAGCTGTTGGCCGTAATGTATACTGGTCACTGGTCACAGCTTTGCTGAGACGGCTCTTTCCCTCAGAAGGTTGCACCTCCGTTTCCGCTCGAAGAGGTCGAAGCAAACTTTTCCGATGCAGAGACATCACTGCAGCTAACAGAGGTGCGGGCTTCAGAGAGCAAGCGAAAGAGGCGTTTCAATCACTGAAGATGTGCAGAGCGAAAGGTGGCTGGCTTCATCGACACGCTGTTGCAAAGTGTTCTGCACCTGGATGGTTTGCAGTCGAGAGACTGGGTGTTGAAATCCATTCTTCAAATGGGCCGGTTGAGCTTCTGAGTTGTGTATGTGCAGGCATTTTTGGGCCTCTCAGCCCAGTTTTGTGTAGCAAAGTGCAGGTCGATAGTGTGCGAGTGAATTCCATGAAGCTGCCCCAGATGGAAGAGACACTACCTCAGTGAGAGTTCAAGTGGTAACACACCTACTGCTGCTGGGAAAGATGTGAAGGCAAACGTGTTTGACAGTGTTTGAAGCTCGTGCAGAGTGACAAACTGACAAACCAAGTGATGAGGCTCCGAAATCGTGCGATGAAAGCGGACGAACGCTGGCACCCCAGAAGTGGTGTCAAGTTTATGCATGGTGTTGGAAACTCTTTGGAAACAGGGCATCATAAAGCCTGTCTTACCTTGATGGTATTAATGCCTTACCCCCAAACGCAAGAAAAAACACGATCTCAATCCAGAAGAAGGGTATGATATGACTATAGCTAACGGACAATGCACCTGCTGTCGCCCCAAACTATTTTTCTCTTTGCAGGCGTATTTGCAAAGCATATCCAACATCACAAGTCATGATGTATCGCCCATTCAGTCAACCGGTAGCTCCTGAGAGCTCCAGTAGCTACTAGAGGTGGGCGACCATAGAAAATGTCCAGCCAATTTGCACAGCCAAAGGTTTGAAGGAGCTCCGAAAGACTGTTCGATTCTGACGCCTGGGCCGGGCACACGCTTGGGTGATTGTGATTGTGAACAAAAATGAGCCCGGGCGGACAATTTTCAGCGTGAGGCGACGAACTCTCCAAACAAACTGCAGTGTAGGAAGGGTTTCCCGCATGTGCTCGAGCGAGAGGGTGTGGCCAGGAAACGTTTCAGTTTTCTTGCATCCTATTCTAGTGCGAAATGGTTTGTGAATTCTTATGTGTTCCTTGGGTTGAAGGACGCCAAGCTGGCCACAAGCAATTTGTTTGCCGGGACCGCAGGTTTCACAATGCTGGGTGGGCAGGCAACTTTCCAGAAAGAGACAAACAGCACCAGAGCCACAGACACATGCAATTCTTGATAACCCTTCAACAACTCAACACATACACACATACACACGCCGGGACTGGAAAGGGCGACTAAGGCTACTTAGCTGATACACGGCATCAAGAGCAACAAGATTCTCCTTGGCAACACCTCCCGATATACTATATGACTATATTAGTATATATATACACATTGTCTTAGAGAAAGAGAGAGAGAGATCAGCCGTGGTAGGGCTTTTCTCAGGAACTTTGAGGAACAAGTCCCTCAAAACATCCAAGCAGCCAAAGTGCTGCAGCCATGGGTGACAGATTTCTCAGCAGTCAAGGATCGACCAGAGGTGGGGTCAGCATATGGTCTGCGTTGTGAACGGCAAGGAGGTGACACCAAAGAAAGACAGAACAGACATCAGATGTTCCCTTTTTGGCAAACTCTCCTGGATCCAGCCAACATGTCTCTTACTTTGACAGTTTCTCAAAATCACAGCAACGAACTTCACCAACTCAAGATGCTTCCTATTTCTCCCTCTTTTGGGTTTGGTATTGAATCAAAACCGTGTTTGCTTGACAATCTCACACTGCGCCAAAAAGGGTGCACTGATCGAAGGGTTGGTTTCCAGTTGGCGTGAGAGTGGTTCAGATTGGTGTGAGAGACTGGGTGGGGAAGTCGCTTTGCTGTTGGGTTGGTCAGTCACATGTTGTGAGGCCTTTCTCTGGATGAGGTTTTCTTTGAACACTGTACGCCTAAGTCAGTAGTTGCTTCCGGTTTTCCACATTCTATCTTGATGCAGGCTGCATGCGGCCTTTGGGTCCGCTGGACGTCGACCAGTCATGCTCTTGGCTCTGTGTAAAGACCAAGATGCTGGAGAGGTTTGCAGAGCAACTAGCCATGAGCGTATGTCGGTTTGTACATATATATATATATGCACCAGTTTACAGTATGCGTAGACAGATGCAGAGAGAGAGAGAGAGAGAGTGAGGGAGGGACAATTGCCAGTCGCACAGTTTCTTTTCAATGTCTCCAAGACGGCCTCATTGCACTCATGTGGCATTTTCACTGTTGTGTAAACTAAACAGATGGAACGGATCAACGCGCTTGCATGATACATCATACGCTGATGCGTGTGGGTTTGTATGTCAGACGGGCAGCAAATGCTTTCTTTGGCCTAACTGTGACGATATCCCCAAGGCCTTGTGCCAAAAAGCAGCCGCGGACCCAGCAAACCCTGCAGCATTGAATGCATCACGCCCGAACTGAGAGCAATTCAAAGGATGATTTTTCGATCCATCGCATCCATGCATTTCAGGAGCATGTCGCCTAGAGAGAGGATGTTGGCCCATGTGATGGACCCGTGCTGTTGCTGTTGATTTGCTATTTTGAACAGAAGTGGCGGTCTTGAGTCTAGAATTTGTATAAAAAGAACCCTGGATGTGGCAGATACTTGTGTCAAAGGAAGTTTATATACTGGAAAACTTGATGTCACGGACATTTAGAAGGTAAGTAACACTTGCACACTAAAAGTAACGCAAGCAAGTCACAGTTGCACAGTAACAGTAATGGAAGCAACAGCTGCACAGTGTCAGTAGCGTATGTCACGGCTATACAGCAACAATAACGTAAGTAACTGTTGCATAGTAGCAGAACCGTAAGTAGCAGTTGCGCAGCCACAGTAGCGCCAGTAACAGTTGCACATTAAAAGTAGTGCAAGTAGCAGTTGCACAGGGACACTAGCGGCAGTAGCGTAACAGTTTCACGGTAACATTATCGTAAGCAACAGCTGCACAGCAACAGTAGCGTAAGCAACCGTCGCACAGCAACAATGGTGCAAGTAGCAGCAGTTGCCAGCAACAGTACTGTATCAGAGTTGCTCAGCTTTGAGCTGTTGAGGAAGTGTCTCACAAAATGTGCGATTTCAAGCTTTAACCTGGGCAAAGTGGAGCAAATCTCGAACTGAATGCGATTTTGAAGCTTTAAGTTGTCAACATTGGAGGAAGTCTTGTACAAGGGCCTCAGAGATGTCAGAAATGAGGAAGTCTCGCGCAAAAAGCGTTTTTGCAGCTTGCAGATATCAAAATTTAAGGTAGTCTCATGCGAAACCCTCATTTTGACGCGATGTTTGAGGAAGTCCCTCACGAAATGCTTATATATTTGAAGCTTGAAGATGTCAAAAATTAGGAAGCCTGACATGAAATGCCTATTTACAGCTTGAAGATGTCAAAACTTGAGGAAGTCTCGCACAAAATGCTCAACTTTGAAGCTTGAAGATGTCAAGATTCGAGGAAGTCTCGTTCATGATGTCAAGATTTGCGGAGGTCTGCACGAAATACTTTTTGGAGAGATAGCCAGTAAATATAAATGTAGCGCGTGGAGTAGCTTCTGGAAGCTCCCGGCTCAGAACTGGCACCTTTGTAGTGCAAGTGCAGTCGGTGTGGCGAAATTATTTTCACCAGATCGCTGTGCCATGCGATTTGGTGAGGCCTCGGCGTTTACGTGGCTCATGCCATTCCATTGAGGAAAAGCAAACATGTGTGTAAATGCGGTGTGCCGCTGGTGAGTGGCATGGTTGGCGTAGTGCGGGACTCTTGTCGATCTATGGGTTACGTCGGGGTCTCTATTATAGTCATGTTCTGTAGAATTTCCGCCCCCACCTTGCCAGGCAGCAGGTGCATTGCCATCGCTTGACAAGAACCACTGTACTCCTTTTGCGCTTGTCAACTGCACAGTTATTTTTTTCTTTCCCTACTCTAGATGATATATATATATTATATGTAGGCAAGATCCCGCCCGACAGATTCCGCTTTTCCGATCAGCCTCAGTGACTCAGAGCTTTGCCCCACGTTGCGGGCAACTTGAAAAGTTTGATCATGTTTTGAACAAAGTGCCTTCGCCCTGGTGCTGCGTTCAGATTGCCGATTGCCTCCAGGACCGCCTTGCGGGGATTGATGTGCGACGGACCTTTGATCTGGATGGTAGCGGCTATGTCAGCCCTGCAGTGCTCAGGCGGCCAGAAACCATAGTTTTGCAGAAGGTTGCTTTAGCAAGATTGGGTTGACAAAGTAAGCTCGTCAGCCACCTGCTCCATTGCATGCTTTGCCTAAATGTACTTGAGCCGAATATATTCTGCCTCTTTGGCATTGGAGCCGTCGCGCGTGACTTGCGGATCAATTTTGTGACCTGTCATGCCGGCAGTTCCAACCTTCAAGAGTCTTTGAGCTTCAACCTGCGCAATTCAAGGGTTGCTGTTTATTCATTGAGATTGCACTCTAGGATCAAACATGCCACACCTTCGTGGTTGTACCTAAGGACCACCGAAAGCGTGAAACCACGTTTTGAGAGCATTTGGCACTTGCAAACCTCATTGTAAAGATGTCAATAGGGATGAGGTCCCAGTATAGTTGCTATACAGGTACATGCCATATACTTTTGGCTCAAGTGCCCAACCAGGTAAAAAGGAGCTTTAGCGCGCGAGCTTCATGTTGAACTAAGGGCTAGAACGGGGCCAGGGCACAACTTTCCATCCGTTCGCAGGTTATCAGCCGTATCCAGACTCCTTTGAGCTGGGTACGAGCTACGGCCTTACACAACACCATCTAAACGCACACGCATCGGATAGATCAGTTACCCTCAGTCACTGAAGACGGACCAATCCGACGCCAGCACTGCATCTTTTGGAGCAGCTGCTGCGGCCGCAGATCGGATGAGTGCATCCCACAACTCTAGTCCAGGTACGATCGAAGCGGAGACTCTGACAGTGGTGAGAGAAGTTGCGACAGGTAGAGCACGAAGTCGTTCCCCGTCAGCGCAATCGACACCACCGGGGGGGACACCGAGGTCAGGCCGTAGCCCTAGGGAGACAAGGAGGAGGACTGACACCGGAGCAGTGAGAGTGTTAGCATTGGAGGATGGGTCAACTGTACCAGTACCGTCGGACAGCGAAGCTGGAGATGGAGCAAGGGCAAGCACTGACAACCTACAGCTAGCACGGGCCGATGGAGACCTCAATGCGAAGTGTGCACAACTACTTGCCGAAGTGCATATGTTGAACCACCAAAACGCATGGATGGTCGAATGTGAGCAGAGACAGAACCAGATTATACAACACGAGACCGAAGTCCACGAAGTAGTGATGGCACACCTCGAAGAATGTTATGTCGAAGGATATGGAAATCAACGAAGGATCTCCCAACTTACAGAATCCAGAGACTGTTTGCTCTCAGCAGCACACGATTTGCAATACCAGATTGACACTGATCGTGTGGCAATGCGGGATCGTCTCACCCAGTTAGGGGAGTACGCTGATCGCAACAGCGCAGAGATGGTTAGTCAAGTTGTGAACATCGGCACGGAAGAGATCCAGGCTATATCGGCGGAAAGAGATCGAGCCGTAACCGAGGTCATGACTACAATCGCAGATGCTGAGAACGTCAAGGACCTGTGCAGGCAGGAGTTAGTTGGAATACAAAGGCAGAGTGCCAGGAACAAACACGAATATGCTGAAGAGATGAAGATGAGGGAAGCAATGTATACAAGCAAGATCAAATGGTTATCAGAAGAGAATGAGGAGCTCAACAACCGATCTAATAATCAGGACAATTTCATCATGACCATCAGGAGCAATTGAAGAAGGCGAACGAGGAGTTGACACAGGCGAGGATTCAAGGATCCGATCGACCGTCTCAACCATCCAACGCCGAACTCAAGAAAGCCGAAGTCAAGGTGAACATGTTGGAAGAAGACATTCTACGTAAAGAGAGGATGCTGAAATGTCTTCAGGAAGAATTGATCGAATCGAGCGCAAGTGAAGCACAACTGAAGGTCGCACTGAAGTTGAAACCACCAGACATGGGATCAGAACCCAATGTGGAGAACGAGATGATGACCAAGCTTAGAGCGGAACTTGGACGTACCGAAAAGTCATTAAGGTCCGAGGAGAAAGAGGCAATGGAGTACTACGAAGGTATGATGCAGAACCAACAGGACATGATGGAATTCGAAGCGCATGCAGCACGGCTCAGAGATGAGAGGAATAAGTACCGGAGGAGGTACGAAGAGGAGCGCTTGAATGCTGAGAATGCAGCCGCAACCGAACATGGTGCCGCTTCATCCTCCAGCTCAGGTGGCTCCAAGATATCTCGGAAGGAACACGAGAAGATCAACATCCCTGCATGGCCCAAGATACACGACCTGGAGGTTTGGAAATCCCAGGTTGTAGCGGCAGTCGTGACGGCATCGGGCGACGAAAGACAAGAAGACTGGATCCAGTGGCTCTCGGATGCCTTCAGATCACCTTATGACCCATTTCTACTCGAGACATCAGGCGAAGCAAGATTCGCTAGCATAGACGCTAAGCTAGGTATCACCCTACATACGATCATCCACGCAGCAGGTGAGAGATCTCATGACGTACAACTGAAAGTGAGGCAGATGATGCAGAGACGTGCGAGAGGCACAACTCCTGGGATGGTCAAGGGACGAGAAATGTTAGCGTTGATCGTCGACAGTTTCCGGAGTGCCGACAACGTCGATGTGATGTATGCATCCAAGCACTTATTCGATCTAAAGTTCCCTGGGGATAACCAACTATCCAGATTCCTTGGACAGTGGGATGAGATCATATCAGGTATGGATGCGGATGACATGCTTCCTGACAAAGCACTCCGCAACCTGCTTTGGGACAAGATTAAGGATTCCAAAGTTATGGCGTTAGACTTGTCCGTGTACGACAACATGTTGGATAAGGATCCGGATAAGACCTATCAGAAGTTACGAGAAATCATGGCGAAGTGGATACGGAAATCAATCGAGACCACAAACAAGAAAGAAAGGGAAAAAGCTTTTGGGAACCTCGTGAAAGCCACACCAGCGGCGGAGAAGAAAGACCCTAAAGCGAAACCCAAGAATACCAAGGCCGATCCACCGAAGCATGACGCCGCTCCAGTACTTCCTCAGGCTAATCCGAAGGACCACAACAAGAAGGACAAGAAGCAGGATCGTGGAAGATCAACCACGAAGAGCCCAAAGGGGGATCGTGGCAGGTCAGCGACCCCAGCAGATACGTCCAAGATAGGATGCGCCTTCCACTTCCATGGGAAAAACGGATGTTCTAGAGGAGACAAATGCAAGTTTAGTCACCAAGAGAAGCACAAAAGTTCTGCTAAGAAACCAGAAAGCCTCAAGGGTGACAGATCAAAGAGTCCTGGTGGCAGGAGCAGTAGCCCTAAGCCAATGAAGGATCAGGTCTGTTGGAATTGGCAGAAAGGATCGTGCAAGTTCGGGGACAAATGCCGACGTCAGCATCACGCTGCTCCTGCTACAAAACAGGAGGCTAAAGGCAAAGCCAAGCCCAAACCAGCTGCGCCAGCCTTCATGCTTTGCGGAGACATCGAGAGTGATGACGAGGACGTACAACCCGCACTTCCCAACGTACAACAAGGTGAGTTGGCGCTTCGCTTTAAAGTCAGATTCGATGACCAGGCGAATGTGACCACGTTCACCTGCGATCCTGGTAACGAGCTAAACACCCGTCCCCTCAGGAAGAAGAAGAGTGAGGTGCAGAAGGTGGATACCGAGCTCATTTCGTCGTTGAGAGCCCTCAGAGTGAGCAATATAGCTGCACGAGTAGCACATGCCAAAGGTAAGATGATGGAGCTATACTCTGCTGAACACATTGCCAAGGCATGGATACAAATCACTCAAGATGAAGGAATCGAGGTGAACGTCGACCTGTCTGACTTCAACACCAGCGAGGTAGTAAGGAAGGATTCTGTCAACTACACGATACCAGGAGACACGATGTTCATGGCTGTGGAGAGGTATGATGGACCACCGATACGCTTCATCATGGACACGGGATGTGGACACGACTTGATCTCAAAGAGAGAAAGTCAATGCCATGGGCCTTACCACCAAGGAAGGACCCAAATCCGTGAGCTTCATGACAGCGAATGGTGTAACTAGTACATCAGAGATGGTGGACATCAATGTGGACGAACTACCCATGATGTCCGAGGCACTCGTGTTGGAGAGCACACCATCAGTCTTTTCCATCGGGAAACGGTGCATGGAACAAGGGTACTCATTCGTATGGCCGGCAAATCAATTGCCATACCTCATCGACCAGAACGCGAACAAGATTCCGCTATCGGTGCATGACAACATACCCTACATCAAGGTGAATGATGATGACGGGAGATGTTTACCAAGACCAGACGGCTTGGCTACGATACTTCATCGCATACTGTCAGGTGTGGGGCATGAAGACGAGGCCACAGCAGGTCAGGAGACACAACAAGAGGAACCTCCGCCCAAGAAACCACGGAGACGGAGGAGAAAGAAGAAAGATAACCAGAGAGGTCAGGATGGTGAATCTAATATCAATCCAGCTGTTGCAGGCGTCGAAGGAGAACCAGAGGAACACGGTGACGACGGATATTCTCCTGAAGAGGAATATGACGGAGGAGATCCGAGAATCGATCGTGGTCACGAAGGTCAACCTGAAGAAGCCGAAGACGACGAACATGGAGGTGATGCGGATTCTGAACGAGAGGAGAGTGACATTGGTGAAGACGAAGAGGGGCTATTGGAAGTCGATGTGATTGACGGGGAAGCCAGACTATCAAAACCAGGAGCGCTGAAGAACGAGGCGAAATCCATATTGCACCTGATGACGCACCGATACAAGAATCCATACTGCAAATCATGTGTGAGAGCAAAGATGAAGCACTACAAGACTAGCAAGGGAGCTTTCAAACGGAAATTGAAGGCATTCGGTGACCTCATCACTTTCGATCTCATGAACACTCAGAAGATGGCGAGAGATGGGATCATGCCGGATAAGGATGTATTGGTGATTCGAGATCGGTTCACTGGTGTGATATGGGGCTATCCTTTGAAAGCAAGCAATAGTGACGAAGTGGTGCAGGCGATGAAGCACTATATCGGTAAGAGAAAGGTCACCAACGCTTACTCGGATGATGCGCCACAATTTGAAGCAGCACTCAAGGAACTCCGGATTCCACTAGACCAGTCGCTTCCAGGACATCCCCAGAACAATTCACTCGCCGAAAGAAACAATCAGTTCATGATGCTTACCACATCGACATGCCTACTAGAAGCCGGACTACCACCATGTTTTTGGCCATTTGCAGTGGAGTGCGTAAGCCATTTGTTGAACATCGAGAAGCTGAGCGATGGCAGCAGTGCATGGTTGAAGTTGCACAAGAGCGAATTCCCAGGCATGGTGATACCACTCGGGGCGAAGGTATTCTTCAAACCTAGTGACGCGAGAGAAAGGGACCAGGATCACAAGTTCGACCCCAAGAGCATACCTGGCATCTTCGCAGGATACGTTATGGGGACCGGGATGAACTGGTCGAGGAAATACAAAGTATGGGCTATAAGCGATTTCGCACAACAGAATCTAGGCTATGATGCCGAGAGACCGTTGAGGAAATTGATTACTCCTCACATCACAGAGAAGATCTTCCAAGACGACGGAATAGAATTCCCTTTGAAGAAAGAGTACGAGAGGTTGAACAGCACTCTCGAAGGAATGAAAGTCCTGAAGGAGAGAGCCGGTTCTCCAGATGCACCTACCAATCCCGAGTTACCCGATCCCGACGACAGCGACGATCAAGACGGCGACGATGATGCGCCTGATCCACCAGACGGGGATCTGAAGTCAAAAGCTAGCGAAATTGACGCGATCGAGGATGAGAAAACGGAGGAGCTCGCAGAGAAGAAGAAAGAGGACTACTCCGGTCCCGATCACTACTCCGTCGGGGGGCCAGGTGACAACGTAATTTACTTGAACAACGACGGCGAACGTGTCAAGATCGCAAAGGACGGTCGTCTATATAGAGTGGGATCGGATGGAAGGCGACTCTTCCACAACTCACCAAGACCCAAGGATTACCTTACACCTGAAGAATGGCAGAAGCTATCGGTGAAAGATAGAGCTATAGCCAAGAAGGCCGGGAAGCATGTAGACAGGGTCGTGGATAGATTGTCGAAGAAAGCGAAAGGACTTGGGAGCAGTACGGACAAGAAGGAGGACGAGGAGCCTGATGAACTCTTGGAGGACCTGGAAGACGTCAAGAAGGGTGATGAAGGAGGTAGTGAAAAGAAGTCCAAGAAGGACAAGAAGGATAAGAAAACCAAGAAGGACAAGAAGTCCAAGAAAGAAAAGAAGTCTAAGGGCGAGGAAGAGAAGGGTGAAGGTGGACCAAGCTTGGCTATGCCTACTACCTTTATGGAGTGGGACACTGATGATGATGAGGACCCATGGTCACCTAAATCCTTTACATCCGAGTCCACATGTGTCCCCAGTGATGAAGAATTCCTCACCGATTGGGACGAGAGTGCCATGTGGGAGGACAGCGATGACAATCTTGCTGTGGCGGCTTGGAAGACGGAGAACGTCTACAATCCACTGAACGGTCAGATATGTTGTTGCATCACTGGTGATCCCATTGACAACGATATAGTTGATGAACCATTTCCGACGATGCCATGTGTAGTGCGTGATACGCAACATCGCCCAAAACTTATGGGCAATAGGTTGTTCAACGCTGTGGTATCAAGACCTGTGAGCCGTGCTGAGATCTTATCCAATAAGAAGGCAATGCAATCTATGTTGGATGAGTGGGGCGGACTCTGGGATGAGGAAACATTTGACGGGTCGTGGCTGAGAGAATATGATGAGATAGTGGCAACCTCCAAGAAGAAAGGGGAAGAAGTTCACTTAGCAAGAGTACATGGAATATGTGTGGAAAAGAACTACCAACTGCCTGACGATGACCCGAAGAGGAAGTTCAAAGGGCGAGGGGTTCTACTCGGAGATCAAGTGAAGAACCAGAACTTCGAGGCAGCGCTGTTCCAAGATCTTGGAAACTCTCCAGCTACATTCGAAGCTGCTCGATGGGCCGATTTCTACGGTTGCCTGGAAGGTAATGATGTGCAGGTGGCAGACGCCATTCGAGCATATATCCAAGCATTATTGGGCGGTGTACCGTGTTGGGCTGAACTCCCGTGGGAAGCATGGCCCAAGCACTTGCAAGAGGAGATCACCAGAAGGGGTCTCAAACGCCCTATGTGTCGTGTGAACAAAGCATTATACGGACATCCAGACTCTGGAACGATGTGGGAGCAACATTGCGACGAATCTGTACGTGCATTGGAGTTCAAACCCGTCGGACCAGAATGGCCGTCGATGTATTACCACGAAAAGCTAGACTTGCTGTTAGTGATATATGTGGACGACTTGAAGTTGGCAGGGCCCAAGGAGAACTTGAAGAAAGGTTGGGACCTACTCCGATCCAAGCTACGCATTGAACCGGAAACCGAGGTCGGGTTGTATTTAGGATGTGTTTTGTCGAAAGGCGAAGATAAATTGGCCGATGGTTCCAAAGTCACTACAATGACATATGATATGAGCGCTCTGCTCAAAATGAGCGTGGTCAAATACCTCGACATAGTAGGTAAGGACACAGTATTGAAGAAAGTTGCAACGCCGATGTTACCGGATGTCACAAAGGATCATCCATCGAGAGCACCATGCAGTACCCAAAAGGGACTTGCTGTCACATGCACATGGTGTGGTACTTGCTTCTCGCCTGACCAGGCAGCTTCCAAGGCCAGGTCAACAGACGATGACGTCAAGTCTGATACGAAGGAGCAACCTCGTGGTACCCTAGCGCCTCATGCGGCTAGTCTCCTAATGAAACTGTTGTACGCTGCTAGAATAGCGCGTTTCGACCTGTTACGGGCCATCAATGTGCTGGCTCGCAATGTGACAAAATGGACAGTTGCCGACGATGCTAAGTTGCACCACCTGATGTGTTACGTGCATCATTCAGCCGATCAGAAAATGGTAGGTTGGGTCGGTGATTCCAAAGCAGATCTGTCGTTAGCCCTATTCGCAGATGCGGACTACGCAGGATGTGGTCAATCGTTGAAGTCGACTTCCGGTGCACACATGCATGTCCAAGGCAAGCGAACTCGTTTCCCGTTGGCAGGAGGTAGCAAACGTCAAGGATGCGTTAGCCACTCCACCCCGGAAGCTGAGATTGTCGCGGCGGACTACGCATTGAGGACACTTGGAATCCCAAGCATCAGTGCCTGGGAGACTTTGATGAGGACGCCACCACGAATAGTCTTTTATGACGATAATCAAGCAATGATCAATGTTATGCGGAGTGGGAGGAACCCCACGATGCGTCACATGGAGCGAACTCATGGTATTTCCATCACTTGGTTGTACGAGATGTTCAAGCGTGACTATCTGTTGCTCGTATATGAGGTTACTGCTCGTATGGCTGCCGATATCCACACTAAAGGGTTCGATGATGCCAACTCATGGAAACATGCGTGCATGTTGATCAATATACTGAGCGACGATGGTCTGCGCAGCCAAGCATTGCTCGAATTGATGAAGCCAACTCATGATGGGTTGTCTTATGCCAAGCAGCTCCAGAAGGATCGTTACAGTAAGGTGCCCACATATCCTTACACCACCATTCCGGTTGTCCCGCCACACCTGTATCAGCCGGGACTTTCAAGCAAAGAGGGACTGCAAGAGATCCCTGGGTGCGACCCCTACGTTATGGTTCGTACTCCCAAGCTGTACAGGCTGCGTCCACCACGGGCTCCCCCTGATATGGCATACCTTCGCAGCACTTGGATCTTGCAGGACGCGCAATGGCAACAGATCGAGGATAAGGTTGACCCCACATTAGAACCCGTTCGGTTTGACCGTTGGGTCGAACGTGCGTTCTTTCAGTTTCATCCTTTGTCTTCGCCGTTACCCGAAGCGTCCGTTCCTGCGTCTCGTCATTTCGACGCTGCGACCCTTCCACGTCTTTTGTTTAGCTTGCGTCCGCTTGTCCAATGTCGCGAGTTGCAACAGACTCTCCGCGATTCGTCCTTGTACTTGTCGATTCATCACTGCTCGACCTCCGCCTCACACGTGCTCAACGCCCTGACGCGCCTTGTGCATGGGGGGAATGGGGGGTCTGGGGGGTCTTCGATGATTTTCGACAATTTTGTTTCGGATCCTGAAGAGCAAGAGCACTCGGTTCACGATCATTGGGAGGTAGACGAAGAAGCTAAGACGCTAACAAGAATACACTCGTCTCCTAGGAGAAAGGCGTTCTGCCCGAGTGACGCGCCATCTTGTCCAGTCGACATGTCACGGATCAAAGACGACAGGACGACTTACCGTCAAGGAAGTCGGCTCGAGTCGTCAGATTTTGAGGATTGTGTCAAGGACTATTGGCGACACTCAGGTAGAGGTACGCATACCAAAACACACCTCCGATGGACAGGCAAGACTGTGTTCACCCTTAGGGGAAACGACGCTGAATCGGAAAACGAGGAAGCTCAATCGGCTGCAATAGCGTTATGTAGCACCCCAAAGCGTATGAAAACGATCCCACTGAAGGATATCATTGTCCCAACGTTCGTCTCCGTAAGCAAAGCCAAGAGCGAGGAGAGCAAAGAGCACAGAATAGTTGATGTCAACATGAGACGACATGATGGGGAGATTGCATATCGGTACCAGTTCGTGTTGTGCGAAGAAGATGACAACCTAGCCGCCCGCGACGAGCAGATGGTAATCGATCTGTACGATATAGGTAAAGAACCCGCATTCATCCTACTGTGTTCAGAGGAATGCAATCACTTCACCCACTTAGCGGCGAAGCACGACTGCACCATCGTCACTGTATCTCAAAGCGATGACCTCACTTCACCATACGGAATTGCACGTGCGCTTGCGGCAGTGCGTTCGGAGAAGGATGCAGTAATGTTTGCAGGACCCTGCACAGGCGGATCGGCATGGTCGAGGTATAACGCTAAAGTCAGCAACGCGATAGCTAAATCTATAGAGCTTAAGCAAGCACTATACTGGGACCTTTGGGAGCGTTTTGAAACTGTTATGGTTCGTGTTTTGAAGATCGGAGCCGCCGCACTGTTTGAACTACCAAGATACTGTGCCTACTGGAAAGATCAAAGGGTTCAACGTTTGTTGAGCGGCACTGATTGCGACTGTCATGTGTTTGATGGATGTATGTACGGGTTAGGTGCTGAGTTCAACGATTCGCATTCCGACAAGAA
>CAXIVM010000143.1:0-11808 GCA_964035705.1 Porites rus
ACCCCCAAGCAGAACATGTAAGCGGCTGTAAGAGGCGCGGATCGATGAAAGTACCAAGGTGCGTGCTTCCGCACCCACAGGCAGTGTGGTAGAGATACACGGGCACATCTTGTGGCCGGGGTGTTTTAACAATAACCCGTATTCAAGACGCGCTAGGGCCGCTAGGGCTAAAGGCGTTGGGTCAATGGTTGGAAAACTAGAAACAGTTCATTGCAAAACAATGAGAGAGCCAGATCGTGGGAGAATGGACACAAGAAACATGCTGTGGGCCCCCTGCGAGCAAGTGTTTCTGCAGGATCCTGGCACGAAAACAAAGAAATCGATTGACTTCCTTCAACTTCAACTTCCTTGTTTGATACTCCAACCCTTCTCCCAGATGGCTGTGAGTTCGAGACATCCCCAAACCAACGACCTTTTGAAAAGAAAAAGTGGCAATTGATGGTAAGTAAACCCTAGTCACCCTGAGTCACCCTAGTCACTTACCATCGCAAATCCACTTGAGGAGTGATTGTTGAAGAGGCAAGCATGTCTCGGAATGATCCAAGCTTTCCACCAGATCCATACTGCTTTGAAAAGCACTTGGAGGCTCATAGTAATTAATGTTGGGTCCTCCAGTAGCTCCACGATCTCCGTTTCGCCCTCTTTCCACGCGAGATCTGCAGCGGTTTTGCCTCAGCAAACTGGGTTGTGAAAGAGCAGCCCACCAATCTTTCAGTTGGCAGTGTGGTCCTTTCAGCATGGCCCGCAGGTATGCTCCGCAAGAAAGCCCTCTAAGCAAACATTTGAACAGTGCTTTGTTCGCTGAATTCAATCCAATTCAGGAAATTTACATTGACATGGGATCACCCTACTATTGCACGCTCGCAAACAGCTGTCAACGGCAACTTCTGCAAGTGTATAATCGTTTCTGGCACCGTGCAGAGTTGGTTAAAGATGTTGAAGCATGTGAGTGCTCGCAATTGCCAAGGTTACCAACACCGATATAGTCAGGCATTCATCAGGGAAGACATCCGGATGGATGGATCCTTGAGGTCTTTGGGGGGATTTTGTTGGGAACGGAAACAGGAGCCGATCAGAAGGAGAGAGGGTGATGGTCACGGACTGTGCTGTTCACAGGGAGACAACCCAGCATGCCACGGACAAGCGTTGCAATCGAAGAATTGGTCGTCAAAGGATCCATTGAGAGATCTAAAATGCCAGCAGGTGCTGAGTCAGCTCAGAGCGATGGTTGGAAGCGCTACCGGGCAGCTATGTGCTGCTTGTGGCTGGCCATACTCTGCAATGCGCAAGAGCCGAGACTGTGCCCGAGATTCGGACAACCTCGTGAGGTCTGATGCGGAAAGGAATCGATTGTCGAGTCATGTTATCTTTTTTAACACCACCAAGAAGCCTAAGGAGCAGGACAAGATGACATGAAGTTAGAGTGGAGCAACTTTGTCCGCACTCTGATCATGACGATCATACTTGGCATCCTGACATTGGCATGGATTCTGAGAGTGATGATTTGTCCCTGCTTCGCTAAATCCTTCAGCGACGACAATGAAGAAGGTCAGAGCAGCTCACCTTGATCGCGGACTGCTCAAGATAAAAGCATTCGGTCTGAACAATGCGGCTGTCTGAGCCAAGAAATCCGTCAAAAGGGGCAGAAAGGCCTGTTGGTTTCTCGAGTGCCCTCGACCTTGGACCTTGTGAGGTGCAAAATCCGGTCAACTGTTAACCACGAGCGGTTTCAAGTGCACTATTTCTTCTCCCCACATGGGAGGCGTCGGTTGAGGCCAACGGAACTGTGGTGAGGGCATATGCATGCGGATGAATGCAACAACCCGTTCCAGGTCGTGTGAGCACTGAGGCGGCCTCTGCTGGAGTGTTGTTGGGCGAAGTCAGGGCAACTCCAGCAAGCGGCCGAACCAGGGTTTTTGTCCAGCAAGTACGTGATGGCGTAAGGGCGAGACAGCTTCAAGGAAGACCTGATTGGTCTTTGCTTCAAGGACAGAAGACCAGTGCCAAGGTCCGATCCCTCTTCAGCAAGAAACCCAGGGGCCAAAGAGACGTGCACTGTGCACATCCTGCCACTCGAAGTTCGGGGCTGGTTGGTGTGCACGCTATGAAATAGGAGCGAGGGCCATTCCGTGCTTCCAGCGCAATCGACTGTGTGCTGAGCTGGCTAGAATTCGATTGCTGCCAGTATTTGTTAAGTTTGAAGTCACAGAAGCGGAACACTAGCAGGGCCTCACCAAAATGGACGACATGGTGGAAAGCAGCCCAAGAATGGTGTACCAACTGCTCACCAAAGCGACACATCTTGGAAGCTACTAAGAACAGAAAGAACTCAGATTGACCAACCTAGCCTATGACCAACTTGTGCTGAAAGAAGTTCCCGCTTTGGCCAGTGAACCAAAACCAAGACATGTATAGCTAATTTCATCGACGATGAGAGGGAACGAAGAAACAACGAAGGTGAATCAGAAGGCATCATGCAGCACCGAGCAAAAAGGAATCCAATTGGAAAATCTACCAAAAGATATCACTCAGACTATCAAGCTACGGTCTAAGCTTGTCAGAACAACTGTGCTTTCCTTAATAACCCAAACAGGTGCCTACTTGGCACACTTGGAAGGAAAGGAAGTCGTCCGTTCCAATGAAGGTTTTGAATCCACTCCACCAGATGCACAGTCATCCATGGTATGATTGATACACACACGAATGACAAAACGCATTGAGACACACATTACCCGCTTGACTGCTGACATCACCAATAAGAAGGGGGGCATGATACCCAGGATGGGGCGTCCCTTAGATACCCCTGACCGTTGATACCTGCCGGAATATAAAAAATAACTGTATTCCAGTATAGTGTCAGATGGCCACAATCAAATATTCCAATAGGTAGTTTAGTTAGTGGAATAATCACAACATTTTTACCACAAGCATTCCAGTTATTGATAATAAATATATATTCGAAGTATGTTGCCACATGCTGCCACAAATCTTGAAAAAAGTGACCAAAATGCACAGGCGCAGTCGTATGTCAGCTTCTTTTTCATTCGCCCCTGAAGCTCTGTAGTTTCTTGATCACTCTAGATCTCTCTAGATCTGTGTGAGCTGAATGTCACCTCGCATTCAGTTAAAAGATTCCAAAAGCAAACCCCAAACATATCATTAGTTTTGATCAACAAATCGAACAGGTACAAAAGTGTCGACTCAAAAGTTGCACGAATCCAGGAGCTTGCCACTCAAGTCAACTGGAACAGATCGAAACAAATCGAACAATATCGAACTTCATCCACTCAGGTTCAAAAAATTGCTTCTTCTTTGTAGTGCTGCCAACATAGCATCTTAACAAAAAATATTCCAGGTATGTGTCCAGTATAGAGTATCCTATACTCAGGGCTATAAATATTCCAGAAAACATATTCCAAACACATATTCCATGAACTCACGGTATAACCTGGAATATTTACCCAAGGTACCCCCCCATTACCCAGGCAATTGATCAAGCATCTTATGACTTGCGTGTCGATGAAAGTTCCCATGTCAGTTGATAAACCAAAACCAGCAATTCTAGGATCAACTCAGAAGGCCAATGGCATGAAGCTATTCTGGAAGCAAAAGTACTCCTGCTCTTTCCGACTTTTCCAATGATTTCCAGCACAGTAAACTGCCGCGAAACTAATCTGTCTTAATCACAAGGCTTGAAACCAATGTCAATTGTGCAAACTGATTTGCCGAATCCACTAGGAGCACGGCAGAACTTGTCAACCGACACATTGTCTGGATGTTTCCAAAAAACTAAAGGGAGCCGTGGGCACAGAGACTTGGGAGCAAACAACTGTGTTTGTGGACCGGGCCTTCTGATTCTTTACTCGCCTTCTAATTGCTACACTGTGTTCTTTTCTAGTTTGATCCGCCCTGTCACATGTCAAACCACCACATTCGATCTGATCCCTGCAGCCTCATGCCCGCATGAAGCCCCCTCTGAGGCCCTGGCCGTTGTTGTCCTGGATCTCTTTCGTCGCACCAGCTGCGAGTAGTTCTTTGACGATCTCCGCATGGCCTTCTTTGGCTGCGCTATGTAGAACAGTGTGGCCTCAAGCCGGAGGACGGATCGGGCTGGGGAGGGAAATGGTCCAACCTCTAGGGGTGGTCGACTCAGGACCTTCTCGCCAATAGGCTCTAAATGCTTCGTCCCAGGAACACCACTCAGATTCACTGCAACCAGATCTTCATGGCACAGTTTCACTTTCGTCTCTACTCTGAATTTATAGCTGAAAACAATATACTGCGGGCACCGTCACTGCATGTTCTTGAAACATATGTTTGCGCACTCACACATGCATTGTTCACGAACATGTGGAACGACTTCATCTTTGGCAAAATTCTTGGATGACTGCCGGCTGATGAAGAACCACGTAAATAACGAAAAGGATGTTGTTGAAGCGACACATCCTTTGCATGTTTATCCGTCACAATGCCTTTAGGATTTCATTTGTCTTGAACTGGGCACAAGGGTTTTGGCAGAGGACTGTGCAGATGCGTGTTCACTTGAGCATTCTAAGTCGGTGGAGTTCACGGTTACAACTTTATTGTTGTGCTCAATGTTAATTTGGAGGCTGATGGTGATCTGGTGAACAGGGCCCGGGATGCCACAGCACCCTCTTGGAGCGATCCGCCAGAGCAGGCTTGGACTACACCACGCCGGTGGATTGGGAAGACCAAGAGTGGTCGCAGGACTCTGGGACCGTGGTCAAACTATGAAACCAAACGGGGGAAGACCTGGAAGCAAATAGTTGTGTTCAGGGGAGCATGATGTCGGTAGAACTGCCACGTCGTACATCAGGTAAGTTCAGGTGTGGGCAGAGGTGCACGAAGATGTCCACTCAACGAGCTTGGCACTGTAGAATGGCAGGGTGGACATGTTTGTCCGTGAGTGGAGGCTCTTGTTTTTTGGAGTAGATCCAAACTAGGCTCATGGCGGTTGAGATCACAAAACCTGGCTCTTGCTTTTGGGACCTCCTCAAGCGCTGCTGACCTTCAACATTGAATTTGAAAGGCTGTTCTTGCATTTCAGGGAGGCTCCCGCGCATTGTCAAGAGGTGGTTGTACTTGTGGAGTCCCACTCTTGTTTAGCCGGCCGGCTTTGGCGGCCTTGCGCATGTGCTATGATTTGGCTGGCCAGAAAGTCAGGCTGAGGGTGCAGGGTCTGGACATCTCACACATTTACTTGCCATCCGAGAGAGTATACAACACTATGATGCTTGCGCGGATAAAATATATCGAAGGCTTAAGAAAGTGGACAACATGTTGGTAAGTAACCTAAGGATGGCGGACTGCCTGCTAACCAAAGCGACTACTTTACCTTGAGCTGTCCCCACCCGACCAGGTTCCTTCTTTGAGGCCGCCAAACCTATACAAATTCAATCTACACTGGGATGCTAGGTCGAGCTGCTGGCAGGGCACTCATAGGACCATTGGGTCGGTGTATTGGTGGGACACGTTGCGTCGGACCACCGGGACGGGCAACTGTTCGGCGGGACACAGTGGGTCAGGTTACTGTAGGGGCATTTGGTAGGTGATGTCTTGTAGCAGGTCAATTAACTCAATCCTGTCAGGTGGGGAAGGGCCTGTGACTTGCGGGCCCTGGTCAAAATGTTTAAGAGCGATGCGTTCATCTGTCCAAAAGGCTCCTTGATTTAACTTAATAAAGAAAGGACACTGCCCACTACTCGGAAGTGAACTGCTCAAGCAAAGCGTTTGAAGACACCAGAAGCACCGCACATTTACTCATCAAGAAGCAAAGAGTGTGTTTAGAATAGATGATTGAAAGAATAAAGGCTTTGCAGACTTTCCAAAGCTTTGCAGTGTCCACTTCAGGCTCTTGCCAGCGGTACCATGAGTACAACAGATCTGTGGGCACACAGAATTGGGAGCAAGAGCTGTTTTGGTGAATCGGAGATCTTATATTGGTCAAACGGTGTCTTTCTCTATTTTGATACACCCAGCCACAGGTGGAACAACTCCCCCACCACAGTGGATCTCTTCCCTGATGACATGGCTCCAGTGCTTCAAAAGTCAGCTTGGCTGAGCCCTCATCACTTCCCCACCCGAGCCCCGCTGAGGCCCTGGCCTTCGTTGTCCTGCACATCCTTCGTTGCACCGGCTGCGAGGAGCTCTTTGACGATCTCCATGTGACCTTCTCTTGCTGCAAAGTGCAAGGCAGTCCGGCCTGAAGCTGCTGCAATGGGGACAGGGACTGGGTTTGGGAGCCAACCAACGGTCTGGCCTTGAAGATGGACATATAAATCAAAGAGGGGGAGGGCATAAAATGGATGCTTCGACGAAGACAGGCTTTCCCATCTCCGTGAAGTTTTGCCGTGTTTCTGCAGTGTCTCTGTGAAGACAGGTTTTGCAACAAACTTGCAAACTGGCCCTACACTACTCCGAGTCGTGGGACGCACTCACTGGATGAGGCCTCTGAGGCCCAGGCCAGCATTGTCTTTGACATCGTTCGATGCGCCGGCTTGGATCAGCTCTTTCACTATCTCCACATGGCCACGTGCCGCTGCAAGGAGGAGAGGAGTAAGGCCTGAAACTGCAGCCGGCCGGTCAACATGTAAGGCCCAGAACCTGTCGTGGCCTCCTTTCACACTGCATCTTCCCAAGCATTTTGTCTAACAGAGCGATGTCAGTCCGACCATTCCAGCGGCTATCAGTACACACACCCTGCTACAAAAGGCTCCTTGATTTAACGACACTGCACACTACTCGGAAGGAAAGGAAGTGAACTGCTCAAGCAAAGCGTTTGAAAACACCAGAAGCACAGCACATTTAATCATCAAGAACCAAAGAGTGTGTTTAGAATAGATGATTGAAAGAATAAAGGCGTTGCAGACTTTCCAAAGCTTTGCAGTGTCTCTCCAGCACTTCAGGCTCTTGCCAGCGGTACCATGAGTACAACAGATCTGTGGGCACACAGAATTGGGAGCAAGAGCTGTTTTGGTGAATCGGAGATCTTATATTGGTCAAACGGTGTCTTTCTCTATTTTGATACACCCAGCCACGGGTGGAAAAACTCCCCCCACCACAGTGGATCTCTTCCCTGATGACATGGCTCCGTTGCTTCAAAAATCAGCACGGCTGAGCCCTCATCTGCGATACTTCCCCACCCGAGCCCCTCTGAGCCCCTGGCCTTCATTGTCCTGCACTTCCTTCGTTGCACCGGCTACAAGGAGCTCTTTGAGGATCTCCAGGTGGGATTCTCTTGCTGCAAAGTGCAAGGCAGTCTGGCCTGAAGTGCTGCAATAGGGACAGTGACCGGGTTTGGGAGCCAACCAATGGTCTAAGAGTCTAACCTCTAAGGGTATATAAATTGGGCAAGGAGTAAATGATTTGGCGGTGAGACTCTACAATTACACTATTCTGAGCAGTGGGACCCACTGGATGCGCCTTCTGAGGCCGAGGCCATCTTCTTGCTTGATATCCTTCGCTGCGCCGGCTTTGACCAGCTCTTGGACTACCTCCACATGGCCACTTCTGACTGCCAAAAGGAGAGGAGTCCAGCCTGAAACCGCGGACAGCCGGCAAAATGCAAAGTCCAGGGCACTCTTGCCCTTGACATCCTACCCCACTCTCTTCCAAAACATCGGTCGAGTCAAACAGGTTTCCAGCGGTTGCAAACACACCTCACTGCTGAGCCCTCTGAGACCATGGCCTGCATGGTGCTGGATGTCCTTCTCCGCCCCTGCTTCGAGCAGCGCCCGAACAATCTCCACGTGGCCCCTTAGCGCTGCGTAATGCAAGGCAGCCCCACCTGAAGGTCAGGAACCGCGATGCTTACAAGACTGAGACTGTGCCTGCCGAAGTGCATTACCAGTACCTGTCAAGATCTAAGCCCAACCAAAGGAAGTTTGGCAAACCAATGGGCTGAAGGAAGAAAAAGCTCTTGCAATGGGCCAATGGTCTTATGCGGCTGGCCACAAACGTGTGATCATGCATGTATCTTCCTCGTGCCTTCGTCCTCGTCTTTCTGGTCCTGAAGGCACAAGGTCCACCCAGAAAGCATACATCCGAAAGCTGAAGCATCAGGAATGGACTCGAAGCACCGGCGAGGATCCCACATATGTGACCGGCAGTTTACCAACACTTTCACATCATAGCAACGACGTAGGAAGCGATTTTGACAACGTCCCATGTAGTGAAAGAGCGACATGCAAAGCATGTGGGATCGTTCACTATTTGTTTCAGACATCCGCAACCCTTCCGCTCCTTATCCGCTCCCTTGTCAAGCAATGCCGTTAGCACATCCATTTGGCCCTCCTTTGCTGCTTTGTGCAATGTCCAGCCTGGGCCAATAGAACTTGGTATTCACTACCAATTAACAGCAAAGGTGTTGGGAACTGCACTTATGCAATGAAGGGGCCACCAAAGCCATGGCCTTGAAGATTCCAATGTCATGGAATGAAGCGATCTGTAGGAGATGTTGAGTCCTCTGATGTACTCAACCACTTTGCACAAGGCTTCTGGTGGAAGACCTCTGAGGTGATTCATTCCAGGTTAAGCGAACCGCGTCAAAGACCTGGTGCTCCAATTGCTCCATGATGATCTATGCGACATTGTCCAATGTTCACATGCCTGTCCTCTATTGAACGGGACAACCCTAAACTCCCAACCAATGGGCGGTTGATCTGGTCCTTCTTGTTGTGCGAGGGTCTTACTTTACTTTCTTGCTGACCATGGAAGATTTGGGAGGAGAGGGTTGACATGGGATACAGTTCATGTCCATATGATTAAATGGTGCATGTTCACTTGATACCGGTCCACTCTCACCTGGCAGTGCGGTTCAGCTTAGTGTCAGTGCAATTCTGAGGCAGTGAGAGTTAAGTGCAAACTGAGACCATGGAGCAAGCAATGATGGTATTGTAGCAAATGCACGAGTGGTAGAAACTGGCGCGCAAAGTGTAAGATTCCCAACCGGTAGATCAGCAGTTCTGTAATGAGAGCGAAAGCCTCAAGAGACTTGACAGAACAAGGCCTACAATCTCTCGTTGCGGGACAGCAAATTGGTGGCACACTTAGTAATTATAGCTCGTTCCACCTGGCTCTCAGGGTCGGGGTTCTGTGCATTATGGCAGCCGATAGCCAATGAAAGTGAGAAGTTCCAAAATCTAGGGCCTAGGGCAGCTGAACACTCCACTGCACAAGTAAAAACACAAACGCAACTCTGTCGGCTTGCAATGGCCACCAAATAGGTGGATTCGTTTGGGCTAGGAGAAACACAAGAGACTTATATAGGGTGTTGAAGCAAACTGGTGAGATACAGCAAGCCGGACTAGATCACACGAGACAGTCAAGGATAAAAGAACTAGACTAGTCAAGGAGGAATATACAGCAGAGTTCATCTGTTGGCAGATGATGCTTGAGCTTTTGGTGGCGGTGTGGACACAGTCCAACAAATCTCAAAGGGTTCAAAGAGTCCTTCGTGAGGAGGCTCGGAAGATACGCAGCCAGGGGACTCTGCCTGAATGTGATGAATCACGGGAAGAGTCGAGTCTGCGCAGCAAGGCAGGTGGCTTGATGCCAAGGTGTTTTTGTGGTGCAGCATTTAGATGGCTTGAGAAAGAGCAAGTTCATTTGCATGCAGCTCCCCACAGACCCAAGTTTGTTCCTCTGTCGCCGGTTGGGGGTCAAGCTTCCAGCGGCCAATAACAGCCTTGAGAGTCAGTCAGCCAGACCAGCTGGACACTCGGGACTGGACCCTCGTGCTCCAGGTCCATGGGTTGCACCGTTGGGCAGGACCTGAGACACATCTGCTTTTTCAGACTAAGGTGTACGTTTTCTGCAACAAATAGGCTTCAGCTTCAGATTTCAAAGTCTCTTCAGTTTTTTGCAAAGCACAGTGACCAGGTGCTCTGACGTGCCGTCTCCAAGAGGGCAATCTGTGGTGTTCCAACCTTAACGAGTGAAATACCAAGGTCCCGGATCACTTGGCATCAGAAACCGGCAAAAGAGCAGAAACAACAGAAGCGCAATAGGAGGTCTTCGGTGCTGCTTCTACTCTGGCTTGTCAGGATGCACACAGTCTACACCATGGCAGCATAGACACCATCAGCTGGAGGAGAGCTGGCATCAGATTGGACACGATAATAGTGACCTCGTCTCAGATACTCACAGGATCCAAAAGCTTCTCGTAACTTGACTCCATAGCTGGTCACCTCACTGCTGTCTGCCAGGGTGCCTGCGCTTTGATCGGTTGACTGGCCATCTTTGGAGAAGTACCAATATTCCTCATACCTGGAATTGGCTTGGTCATCCACACTGGAGAGCTTTGAACACAAACAAAGGAAGGTTATGCATCTCTGTAGCAACTAATGTCCATCAGTCTGTGGGACGGAACATTCCAAACCTGTGTAGTTCATGATGGTATGGAGCAAAACAAGTTTGTCCCGGAACCTAGGTTTTCATCACTGAGGTTCTATTGCCAAGCCAGCAGCTCCCATTTCAGTGCTGAGACTGTCAGTTGATAAGTTATGAACGGAGACCCGTCTGGTGTCGTTTTGATCACTACACTGCACTACACCCGTGCCAGAGTCCCTTGAATGCTTTGGCTTTACATAGTTTCTTTTAACCATCACCTCACTTCTTTGGAGACGGGTCCTTCACTAATACCAATCAAAATCCCCAATTACATCTCCTGCAGAAACCTCAAATGGCACCCGCGAAAAGAAGGGCTCCAATGTATGTTTCAATGCCAGTGGCTACGTAGTTTACGTCCGTCAATACCCTTCAGGCACTGGTATAGGTCTTGACGGGACATTCAGCAACCCTGACGAACAGCATTTCTTGTTGCTGCAAGCTGCTTGAAGAGGACAATCCCGTTCTTGTTTTTGAACACTAAGAGGCCATTGTCCGCTCGTTTGGACTTCGAATAAAGACCATTGACCTGTCCGACACGAAAACATTCAACAATACACAGGACGTGCATCGCAAAGAGGGCAAATGTCTCTGGACGTTTGCGACTAGGTGCGTCCAACGCTTTTGCATGTCACTCAACCTTTCCTGATCACTTTCTGTGTGTGTTACTCACCGCAAACAAACAGTTGGAAGAAATCCTTCGTTGGCCCAACGGGTACCAGCCTCTGTGGTCCCTGCGCCATCCACAAGGTAGTCTTGGATCTGAACTAGATCCAGGAACTCCATGTGGCCTCTTTCTCGTGCGAGGTCCTCAGGCCTTTGCCCTCAGCAAGCGGGCTTGTATAGAATGCATAAGATGTACAGTAGCTGTTCAATGGTTTTGGGTGGGGGTGAAGATTGGACGACTTTCAGGGTGTTTCAAAGAAGAAAAACAAACACAGGCTGACAAGTCCGGTCGACAGCGGATAGCAATATTTAAGCGTAGGTGTCTTGAAGCAATCACATTCAGTCGCATAACAAAGTGACTATTATAAGAACGTGTGCGATTGAGAGAGTGGCAGTTCGTGAAAGGACGGGTGTAGTGACATGGAGCCGGTTCTTGAAAAGAACAACTACCATTCAATAGTATCCAATAGTAAATGAGCAGCTGTGGGTTTTCACTTTAATGCTTTCTCAATGTGTTCTTGAACTCGGGTCGGCGCGAGGCCATGCCAGAATGTGCAGCATTCCTAAGATTTGTGTTCGAAAGCAAGGAGGATGGCTAACACTCGCCAGAGGTTTCATGTGCTTGGAGAGGCGACTGTGAGCACGGCAGCTTTCAGTCGCATGAAGCGGTACGAAACGTCCTGCCTGTTTTGCAAGCAGGATCTTCCACGGGAGAGCGCTGGGCTGGACTCTCTG
>CAXIVM010000144.1:0-35000 GCA_964035705.1 Porites rus
CTGAACAGAGTGTTTTAGGGTGCAAACCCTGGTCTCAGGCCACCTTGAATTTAGCTTGAAAAACTGTCTGTTTTAACAAAAGCCTTGTCACAGAGACACCTCAGGACCCTTGCTTCGCATATCTTCATTTCTGAGGTGGCCTGAACATATAATAGTTCGGGCAGCGAGCCTCTGGTCCCAGGCCACCTCGAATTTTGGTGCATTGTTTGGCTTTTGCTTCATCTGAATGTGGATGGGAATTATCTATGTGTGAAGTCGGTCGGGGGTCGGGGGGGCGGCCCGAGAAAGGTATACGTAAACTCTTGGAGGTGATGTTTTAGTGATTTTGGAGCGGGTGGTGATGCAAGCGTGCATTTTTTGCTTTTGCATGGTTACCTATGTGTGGGCAGAACAAGACATGAAGCAGATTTGACACGCGGCCGCAAGCGGCTGCGCGAGCTCATTTGATTGCTTCGACGCGCAGTTGTCGAGAAAGGGAAGCGCTGGCTTTCGTTTTGCAGCTTCTCAGGTGTTTGTTTAGCAGGTGGCTAGCCCCTGCATAGTGTCTCTATCTCTTGAAGATTCACACACACACACACCATGCCACCATGCAGCGTAACATCACCGACGCTGCGGCGGACCCTCAAAGAGATCAGTGAAGCTCTCTCCTGAAAGTGCCTGATGCACTGCCCTGTTCGAGGTATCAGTGATTGACCTTCCTTGAGCCTGTAAGATACCCTTTGGCCCTGCATGGAGCCGGCGTTTGGGGCCGCTTTTTTGAGTGTCCAGATTCGCTCTGAAAACGAAATGTGACTCCAAGCGGTTGCTACCTGTCAAGCAGCCCTGAGGGGAATCAGAAGGCAGAGATCTGTTTTGTTCAATTTCTTTTGGTGGAGCCGCTCAGCGATGTGCTTTCCACAAACCGATTCCCAACACACTCCCATGTTGACTTGCTCAAAAATGACCCCAACCTCGTCTTCTTTTGTTCAACATCTCCAACTTGCTCGCAAAATGACCCCGAACATCGACATGGTTTCTGACCCTTCAGAATTTACTTTCTGAGAAAGAATAGATCCGACATGATCCGACTAGGTGCGCCGCACGCGGAAAGTGGCCCGGAAGAAGACGCTGGAGAGGAAGGTGCGACACTGAGAAGACGCGCGTGGAAGGTGGAGGAAGGTGCGGCCGCGTAGTGTGGTGCTGCGGCCCAGGTGCCTGTTTTGTTGGAAATTCGTGCCAGTGTTTGTTTCTTGTGTGTACTGTTGTGACGTTTGTGTTTGCTTACAACAGTTATTTTGTTGCTTTGACCTGGAATCACCAATCATCCAGATGACTATAGTGACATAGTGATAGTGACTATACAAACATTTAACATATTTTTTGGCCGGTCTTTCCGGTTGAAACCACCACGTGGGATGCGAATACCAAAACGTACTTTGTGTGTTGTTTCTGCATGTTTTTCCTGTTTCTTTTGTAGGGGGCCAGGGGCCAGGATGTTCTTGGTCATGTTCATCCTTTTCTGTTGTGATTCCTAGGGACTTACTAACCATGTTTTATACATACCAACCTTGTTTGCTGTTCCTTTTGGACACTTTCCAAAACTTCTTCCTCCGTGGCTTGGAGGAAGGAGCGGACGGAAGTGTAGACTCGAGCTGTTGGTGGAAACTAGATGAAACTCGTATCAAACGCATTACAAACTCGTACTCCCCCTTCGGGATCCGGTCGTACCTTCTCAGGTTCGGTGGCACCTACATAACAGTGTCTCCAATCACCTGAGAAGGTATGACTGGATCCCGAGGGCCTCTACTCCCCATTTAGTGGCAAACAAGCTACGAACGTAACAAAGGGCATCGCTACAAACAGATCCGTCGGATGCTATACTAGTATAAGTAGCTCCTGGCATCGCTACTAGTGGCAAAGAAGCTATAGTAGTAAGAAGGGCTTACTATCCCTCCTCGTGTGCCCAGTTCGCACTCGAGACCGATGCGTTCACCATCTCCACGGCCAGGTGGAGGGAGGTGAAATGTCGTCGGGATGCGCAGTCCTGTGGGGCGGGTCGGTCGACAACAGTGCACCGGGTCAAGCTGCGCAGTGCATGAGCAGCACAGACTCTGGTGGGTCTCAATGGGAGAATTGTCATATGTTCCAAATGGTTTGTGCCTTTGAGCCCGTGAGTGTAGTTCGGTAGTTGGCGTTCCGCGGTTGACGAGAGGATGGCACCCTGGCTTGCAACTGAGCGTGGAAGCCGGGTTATCATGAGAAGGAAAAAGCTCAGGCCTCCCCTACGCTGAGTAGGAATACAGTCCATCAATGCAACGGGATTATGGTTACGAGATCATCAGACGACCAGTTCTTGTTGTTGGTAAAGCTGTTAAACATGGACAACACACGTAAATACCGTATATAGGATCCGTATATACTTTGTCATTAAACAACATATGTGTTTCTTTTGCATGTCTATCGTTTGTCAACCTGATGGAGTGTCGTTGCAGAGTCTTTGAAGAGCACGCAGTTGCCTGCAGGCATGACAAGCCCCGAAACGTGGCCTGCTGAAATACACCTCAACATCAGGCATGCAGAAGGGGGAACATTTCACTGTGAAATCAATTATGTATATAATATAAATGAACATGGTTAATTTTTGTCCATCCAATCTGTAAAACAAAGCACATACCCCTTCGCACTGAGCACCTGAAAGCCCTAGGCTTTCCACATTCCAAACTGTGTTCCTTCGTTCGAAACGACCGGCTGGTAAGGTTGAAAGACCGGCGGGAACGGGAAGAGAAATTGGAAGAGAAGAACCAGAAAGCCAAGGCTGAGAAGGCTCTGGATGTTTTTGTTTCATATTCTCCCAGCTCAGCGCAAGGTGGACTTGGTCCTTGAGACAAATGGAATTTTGGCAGTTCAACTTATGCCCCATCGGACCGGCTGCCCAACCCTGATGATTTCTTGGTCCTTGAACCTGAAACCAAAGGGTTGTTTCTCCTGAGTTCCACATGAGGTACGGTCTTTCGAATGGTAACACACTCACCAAATCCTGATACCCTTTGATTCATGGTCATTGATTTCGTCCATGGCTTACAGACCTTCGGACATGATCTTGGCGGAAGTGAAGGGGGAGGTTTTCGGGACCCTCCGATCTCGAACGTCTGGCGAGACATCATGGGTTGATGGACAGCCGTGGACAGTGGACAGCATGGGTTGAGGGTTTGATTAGTTTGGCATACCTCTATTTGGGTTGACAATGGACAGGTCCCCACCTTTAGCTGTTTTGGGTTTTGTCAGGGCTCATTGCCTTTTCAACATGAGTGTCCAAGGCCTGTTTTAGTTTGATTTGCAGGTTCCATGTTTGGTGTTTGCAGAGCAGAGAACAAATCAGCTTCTCATGTATGGCCCCAAACATAGAGTTCAGACGGTGTTTCGACTTTGCTGTTCCCTGTTTGTTGGTCCACAGAACGACAACACCATGTCAATGGTTGTGCTTGCCTTTCTTGCCGCCACCTGGTGTAGATTCAATTTGTTTGTTCTGAGAGATGGCTTGAGAATGAACACCCAAATCAAATGCTTCATGTTTCACTTTGACTCCAAATCTGGGCAAGGACCATGAAAACGACACTTTTAAACACGCAGACTTGGAGCGGGTTGGTCTTTGTGATGTTGGCATTGGTTCAGATCGATTGTGCTTTTCCCTGTCACCATAATGTCAAATGGATAGTGTGGTTGTGCACCTTAGTCTCCCAAGTACCCTTCTCAGGAATGGTACATCATCGCATGCCTAGTACCCACATCATCGTGGTTGGTACTTTTGGGACTTTTGCGAATCCTCCCATGTGTCCATGATCACGACGAAGACTGAAGTTGAATCGACACCACCTGTGCCTCCAAGAGAAAGCTCAGTTCCCGATCGTGTCCAGGTCATTTCTAGCAACAAAGGCATTTGCATAGTAGTGGATGACATATAGCGGCTGTTGCATCCCAACAATTTGATGTTTATCATATCATTGAAGTTGCATACATACAATGACCCCAGGTCAACCACTCCAACATCTCAGTCCCAGACAGGTCCTGTTTGGGTATTGGATCCAGTTGTGTTTTAAAACCTAAATCGACATCTTCAGGCCGTTTGTCTCGGGCGATCCAACTCTGTCCATTCGCCGATCGCTTTCGTGCACTTGTCGGTGCCTTTTTGAGCTCAACGAACAGCAACAGAAAACCGAAGCAGGAAAGGAATCATATGGAGTTGAACGACTGTTGCGACCTAGACTGAGACGTCGACTGAAACGACCCGGAAAACGAAACCAAAAACGGACAAGAACTTTAGAGATTCAGTACCATCTCTTTGGCGTGAATGGTACTCTATAGAGAAGTATCTCAAAAACGCTACTGGACCACGATGAATCTCTGGTAGAGTCCACTTTAGAGTCAGATTGTCGTATTCCCACAACTGCAGGGTTTTAAGACTTGCCCTAGCTTCCAGTCGGGTCACCCCCTCAAGTATCACAATGCAACACCAGCAAGCCGAGCACTCCAACAGCGAGCGCAAGCCGAGCCAGAGAAACCCATCGACTCCTGACCTCATGAGCGATGGCGTGACAAGATGTTGGCTGTGGCTCAGCAGTATTTGGTTTCGCGTTCGGTTTTTCACGAGCGTTGAGCGGCCAGCGGAGCGGCTTTGTCAACATGAAACGGATAGACCAAGCCCCAGAAGAGGAACATGAGAATTCTCAACCACCTTTGAACATTTCACAAGTGATCATATTTGGGTGGTGTGGTCTATGTTGTATTTGTCCATTTGTGACTAGGGTTAATATATATATACTATAATATTAAAGGCTTACGCCTAACAGCCGGGCGCCGGCACACTAGGGTCTGTGTAGGGCTGGGTCCTCTCTCTCTCTCTCCCTCTCCTCTCTCTGTCTGTCTCTGTCTCTATCTCCGTCTCGGTCTCTGTCGGTCTCTGTCTCTGTGTCTCTCTCTCTCTCTCTTTGAGACTGTGTGGGGCCTATGTTGCCACATCTGGAGGCAATCTTGGCCCATCTTGGGGCTATGTTTCCCATATTAAAGGCTTACGCCTAACAGCCGGGCGCCGGCCCACTTGGGTCTGTGTAGGGCTGGGTTGGGTGCACGTTAAGCTAGCGGGGGCGTACTGGGCCCTGGGTGGGGCCAAGGTGGGAAACTGCTCCGCGTCGGAGACGGGGGCCCTACCGAGCAAAGTTAAGCTATCTGGTGCGCATCTTGGCCCTAGGTTGGGCCAAGTTGGGCCCATGTTGAGCCTATGTTGGGCCTATGTTGGCCTATGTTAGGCCTCTGTTGGCCTATGTTGTCCTAGGTTGGGCCTATGTTGGCGTATGTTGGCCCCCTGTTGGCCTATGTTGGCCCTATGTTGAGCCATCTTGGAGGCTATGTTGGGCATATGTTGGGGATATGTTGGCTATCTTGGGCCTATTTTGGGGATATGTTTTAGGCAATTTATGTTGAAAAATCTTCCGATGCAACTTTTTATGGTTTTTCCTTCCCGCAAAGCAAAAACCATGGAAAAACACCTACGTTTTTTTAACATCACTTTTTAACATCGCCAAGATGAAATTCTCGGCCGCCGAGGGGCCCAACACCCTGTAAAACACAGTGTTTTTTATACCTCACACACACACGAAACCCTGTAAATTACAGGGGCATCGTATATAAAATTCGGTTACCACCGAAGGCCCTCCGGGCATGCCACGGGCGCGTGGCCGGCGTCCGGATTTAAAGGCTTACGCCCAACAGCCGGGCGCCGGCCCAGTTGGGGTATGTGTAGGGCAGTGTAGGGCTGGGTCCAGTCTCTCTCTCTCTCCCTCTCCTCTCTCTCTCTGTCTCTGTCTCCGTCTCGGTCTCTGTCGGTCTCTGTCTCTGTCTCTGTCTCTGTCTCTGTCTCTGTCTCTCTCTCGCTCTCTCTCTCTGTCTCTTTCTCTGTCTTCTCTCTTCTCTGTCTCTGTCTCTCTCTCTCTCTCTCTCCTCTCCCCCTCCTCTGTCTGTCCGTCGCTGTCTCCGTGTCTGTCTCTGTCTCCGTCTCGGTCTCTGTCGGTCTCTGTCTCTGTCTCTGTCTTCTCTGTCTCTGTCTCTGTCTCTCTCTCTCTTTTCGAGACTGTGTGGGGCCTATGTGGGTGGAGTGCACATGCAGCTATTGGGGGCGTGCTGGGCCCTGGGTGGGGACAAGGTGGGAAACTGCTCAGTCGGTAGGGGGCGGGAAGTAGCGCATCCCGGCGGCTTGAAATCAATCGAACTCTACTCAGGCTGCGCCTTGGAAATTCCGCTTCGGGGTGGCTCCAGGCCATTGCGCGGCCTCAACGTTCAAATTTTCCCTTGCAACGCACTATATAGGGTTTTTGCGGTTGCAATCTGGGTTGGGTCGGACCGTCCATTACAGTGCGCGATACCACCTCGGTACCACTTCATTACGGCTCGGCCCTTTCTTACAATGCGCGGTACCGCCTCGGTACCGCTCGGGCCCGCGCTTTTGGGAGCGAGCGGCGAAATGCCCAGGCTCCGTGGCTGCAAGCGGCGCTCCGCGGAATGCCCAGGGTCGTTGGATGCAGCGTTCGGCCCCCAGGAGATGGATTATCTGGCGGCTGCATTGCTAGGAATCGTGCGTTCGGCGCCCAGGGTCGAAAGGACGTGGGAGATTCCGGACCACCTGAAGTTGTGCCAGTTGACGCATGAAGGTGCGGCCTTTCGAGGCTTGGCTACGACTCTGAAGCAGCGGGACTTTGCGACGAAGTTCAGTTATGTGAGCTTGGCCTGCGCTATGTTGAGCTCTGAGAGTGAGCAGAAGAGCCCGTTCTGTGCAATGCCTTTTGCACAGTTCAAGGAGAAACTTGAGCAGGAGCTTTTGGGGCACATGCTCACCGGCAGCATCCGCCCACCGGCGGAGGCTGACTGCCCTGGTGTCACACGACAGCCGAAAGTCGGGAGAGCCGTCAAAGCAAGAGCTACCGTGGTAGAATACACGGCGAAGAGAGATAACGACACTGAAGCGTAAATTGGAAGCAACGTAATTGGAAAACAACGGCCGGTGCCAGAAAAGAGGCGCTTCGGATAAGAACACCCAACGATTCCAGTAACACACCCAAACCGGTAGAGGTGCGAACAGCTGGAGAGGTCAGGGCAAGAATGGGAGAACATGTTCCCACTACAGCCAGAGATGTATGGAGAAAAGAGTGCAAAATATCTATATATCGATATAGTACGTTGATGGCAAGCTGGTTGTTGCGTGTTGTTTTTTTCCCCACCTGCTTGGTGTCTCCAAGTCGACTAGCTTCGACTTGTGAGTTCAGAAAACCGCAGCAAAGCAACGACAGGTTTGTCAGGAGAGTCATGTTTGTTTGGGGGTCCATGAAGTCCATGTTCGTAGTCCAGCATTCTTTCTGGGGGTTTTCCAAGTTCTTTGATGCTTGGAAAAGCTCAACTTGAACCCCTGACCCCTGACCTGTGACCTGTCATATCGTCCCATGGGGCACCTCTCCAAGAGCTGCTCGCTGCGCAGGTTTTGGGCGGTGCTGCTCGCAGCGCTTGGCCAAGGCCAGCGGGCCAACGACACGCCTCCCACGACGCGCTTTCACGCGGGGCCCCGTGGTGTTCGCGTTTGGCACCGGTGGGTTTCCTCACACCACGGGTGGTTTGACACCGGGCGGTGTCTGTTTTTTCTGCACCCAAAGAAACCATGTCAAGGCGGTCTTCATGTCAGCAAGGTGTTTTTTAATGTTTTTGGTGTTCAACAGACGATCCAGTGGACGGCCTCTGTGTCAAGCCTCTTGCTGATGTGCCCTAAGTGCCCTTCCCTTGAGCCTCATGGTACTTGTACCAATTCCAACTGGGTCCAAGAGCTCCAGAATGAAAAAGGAAAAGCAAGGATCAGGAGTCAACAGAAATCTGTCTACTGGAATTCACTGGAATTCACGAAAATCTTTGATGTGTTTCATTCTGCCTGGGGTCACAAAGCAGACAATGACCATCCCTCCGAACATCATCCACCGTTGGGTTGACCGTTGCATGTTACCTCGGTCGGTGGGGCTTCGGCCCTCGGAACGACCTGAATCGGACGATGGAGATGGGTCATCACTTGGAAGCTCGAGGTCTGTATGGAGGTCTTGTTGGTGTACTTTCACAAGTGCTGTACTTAATCAAGAAGGTCTGTACGTAATCAAGAGTCAACTTTCACAATTTCGATTTCTAGGGATCTTCGACATCGATTTCTATGACTTTTGGAAGACTCATGAAGAGTGTGACGGTGTGATTCATCGGCCTCGGACTGGTGTAATTGTTCGGCAACCGCGTGGTGTGCAGCACTGACATTCGGTAAGCAGTTACTTGGTGACCGTGCTCTTGAGCTGAAACTCAAATGATTGATTCTATATAATAAGCAAACTCACAATGTTCATGTGTTTCCTTGACTTCTTGAATATCCAACAAAAACTATATAATTATATATACCAGGGTCATCCAATGGGTGTCCAATAGACTACCCCACCCGACTTACAGGTCTCCATTAGGCACCCGTTGGAAGTGCTAGGTATATACGAATATCCTTTGTATGTCACCATCCGCCATCCGCTCTTGGCCATTGGACGCGACTCGTAAAACGCGACGTGCAAGACACCCCGCGCAGGCCTCGGTGGAAGTCACTGGCGGTAAAGCAACGTAAAGTAACGGAAATGAGTACTGTACTCCGAGTGACTTCATATATACTGTAAGTACTCGGAGTGTCAGTTACACAACGGAAATATGGGAATACAGAATACAGTGAAATATTCCGACATACTGACGGCATGACATAGTGACACCGCTCAACCCAGGACCTCGGGGTTGTGAGCCCGCAAGGGCCCCCAAGCCCCGAAAAAGAAGAAAAACATCCACACCTGTGCAGGCACCTGTCAGCTGGCTGAGGACCTGTCCCAGTTCCGTGTGTCGAGTTCTGACGGTTCCGCGTGGGTTTTCATCCTGCAACTGGAACTGTGGGGGGCCCTTCGCATCCCACAGGGCATCACTTTGCGGGGTAACCAGGGGTTATCACTGAACCATAGCTACCAGTGGTTTGCACAGCCCTGACAGTGATGCAACGATCCGCAGCTTTGACAGGTTGTCGGACTGAAACCAAGAGGCGCCTGGATCCTTGTGTAGTGGACTTTGTGTTTTTTCTGGGCATTGACTCGCGGAAGCCAGAGACCACGGAGCACAGCCTCTCTTGGAGACCACGCTCACGATCTGGAGCAAAGCAGATCAAGATTGGAAACTGTGGAGAACTGTCGTCGGAATGTGTAGAAAGATAAGCATTATTACAGCAACAAATGTCAACAATTGTGAACACAGATGCACAAAGAAACCGTTCTAAAAGCGTGATGGCAAAGAAGACACTGACAACACCAACCCGTTCCCCCATGTCATCTATACCTGTCCTGCTGCCTTCTGAAGAAAGGTCCGGTCAAGAACCTTCATGGCGGCTGAACTGCCCTGGTGACCAAACTTTGATTTCAGAAGCGTGCAATGAGCGTTTTGTTTTTTCCTTTGAGATTGCTTGCTCTTCCGCACGCCCCAATCTCCATAGGATGCAGCGTCGGATGCGGAGCTCTTGTGTGAGGTGCGGAAGTCGTCTGGCAGCCAGAACTGGAGTGGCTTTGGGGTGGACTCAGAGTTAGCTGAGTTAGCTAGGCTATGATATAGTCTAGTAGATGGATGTAGATGGTGACCATCACCTGAATTTCACGGTTGGTACACCGGACGACCGCCATGGACCGAAATGGACAACGGATGTTCCGAATACCAACGGGAGCCGGGTGAACTCAGGTTCCATGTGGGGCTCGGGAGCCGGGTGTAAACACTAGCTTGGTACCTTGAGAGCCCTTCAACAGGAGATTTGTCTGAATGGACTTGGCTTGCTGGCTTTGATAACTCCGAACTGGATGGATACAGTTAGGGTGTAGCCCATTACCAGTAACAGTCGCTAAATGACTATCACTCTTTTTGAGGAAGGCCTTTACAAACCATCATCATCATCCACTGTTACTGGTAATGGGATACATACCCAAGCTATATTGGAATTGAAGATCAGATGCATTGCCCCAGCTTGCCATGCGGAGAACCATGGATGTGATGCGTGTGATCCCCCAAGTTGTTCCACTAGCTACAGTAGTTTCAGAGTAGATGGCACGACAACCCCCCAAGAGGTCTTTTAGATGGGGGTCCATATATACCACCTTTTGGGGATTGTGCCATTTACTTTGAAACCACTATGCAATACGCGATTGAAGGGCTTTTGTTGGCTTTGTCCTAGTATATACCTGTAACAGTCGGTCAAAGATCTGATCAATTCTATTTTAAAGAGAAAGGCCTGCCTAGCTATCATCGTTCACTGCTGGTGAATTGGGATTGGAATCAAGATGGTTCTGGTTTTGTTCCTCCACCTCGACCTCGACCTGTTGATCCTTGTTGGCTGGTTTGATGAACCAACAGTTGAATAGGATAGACCCAAGGAATATGTTTACCAACGTGTCATGTTTATCCGGCCAAAATGGGGAGGGGCCGTGGAGCTCAATGAGCTTCCCCTCCTCAGCGAAGCTCATTGGTTGGTATTGGCATGGGTGTAGGAAGACTCAGACCCCAACCAATGGGTTCGGTTTTGGTCTAGTTCCCTTCTTTCAGGTCGCCCTATTTGATACCTGCTCCGCCACACCCACAGCCGCATGTCATAGCGGGTTTGATCTCGTGCCACGTGTCGAACAGTGAATCCGCACGGACCATACACCAAACACTGCTGAGTGGTGGTGTGGGAAGGGGTGCACCTGACTCGATTCTCAGCCCAGTTCGCTCTGTGTCGCAGGCCGCCGCTGGAGACGCCGCGTCCGCGTCCGCACCAGCTCCACTACCGGCTGTGGCTCAACGCCCCGCTCCACCCGAGGGCTGTGAGGCAGGAAGGGATCGTTGGACTCACTGGACCCTACAGGGTGGAGGAATTGAGGCAGAAAACGTTCCATCCCACAGAACCCTAGGGCTCCTGGCCCACCTCCTGAGGTTCGATGGGCCAGGGGTGGGTGGGTTTGGGCGGTCGAATACCACCGAACCTGAGGATATGGGCCAGGAGCCCTAGGGGAAGATCAACTTCCCCATTACTGTAATGTCTTTGGACTCATCCTCGCTCCCAGTCGTTCTTTGAAAGTGTGGTTCTTCTTTTTGCCTATAAAACCTGGTCCACGCGGGCAGATGCGACCCGCTGTGACCCGGGACAAACCTAGTGAGGGACCGGTCATAGCCGAAGGCACGTCTGCATCAGCAGAACTGAGGAGAACTGCATGAATCTCGAGGAGAACTGCTAAACTTCGAGGAGAACTGAATGAACTTCGGGCAACTCTTATCACTATGATTCATGATTCACTATTTTTGAACAAGGCCTGCAACCAAACCATCATCATCCGGTAGTAGAAGGTAATAGGAAATAGGATAGACCCAACCAATATACCCATCCACAGCACAGCACCCAAACTGTCAGCTAGCTGCTGCAGCTGCAGGACGGTTTGGTTCACCGCCGTTCCATCACACCCCTAGGCCCGTCGGACCCGTGACCCGTGACCGGTGGCACGTGCCACCTACCCTCGGCCGGAAGTTTCGAGAAACCGCCGGTGGAAGAACCCTATAAAGTAAAGGAGACCATCCCAAAACGGTACCCCCCCGCACCCCCTCCCAAAAAACAGCAAGTTGTTGTTTTTTTTTTCAGGTCACGAAGCCTCTCTTGGAATGCTTTCGACACTTTCTTGTCCGCAGAAGAAACCTAAAGAAAGTCGTTGGTATCAAGAAAGAGGTGGATCTGAGTGATGCGTCTCATTTGGTCGAGTGCAAGCTACCAATGCTCCATTGGCATGAGACTACCAAATCTGGTCGACGGTTTTTTGGTCCCTACCGAGGGTGAATGGTTGGGAAGGAACACATTGGTATTCGAACGGCTGACCGGGTTCAGTCTCAGGCGCTGGGTGCCAGACGTTGTGACGGCGCCATGTGCTGCTGTCCAGAGGCGGGACCTCGGGCAAGTGATGAGTGGTGTTCGACACATTGGATCTGTTTTTTTCCCAAAAGACTTGGTCAAAGGGCCCTTCCTAAAGGCACTTGGTCTGTCTAGCTGAGGCTTTAGCACTTGTAAGAGTCTAGCACTGCAGGGGGGTTAGTTTAGAAATTTGTTTTGCTTTGCTCAGTCCCAAAAGCGAAGGACATGTTGATTAGTTGCTCAGTGTTTTTTAAGAGTTTAGGATGATGAAGATCAAGATGTCGGGCCGTGCTGCACACGAACATGTGTGATGTTGCTCAATGATGGTCACGGTGACGGTATGCTTTACCAAAAACCACAACACGCTCTCCAACACTGTGCTCAACACAGTATGCAAAGGCGCAGAGTACAGTAAACAATTCAGCTTCCTGGCTCTTCAAAATGACCGAACTTGATATCCCAGTTTGAGGTCAGTCACTTAAGTGACTCTAAAAAGGTTGATGGGACTCCATAAAGGTCCCATGGTTTTGAGTTTGTATCCCCGAAGGTGAGCTGGAGAACGATTCAGTGGACCCTACACTACTGACTACTCTCCAGGATCTCCAGACAGGACACCCAGGTTTGGCATGGTCCAGCTCTAGGTCACCTTGAGGTCCTAGCAGCATAGGAGCGGCCAGCAACTCCTCCAAGGGACTGCTATGCGGTCATGATGAACTTACGCCTCCAACGGTACACCCAGGTCCCGAGCACCACATGGGACCTGAAAACCACTGGGCTTAGACGAGGAACACGGTCTTGGGACCGTCCAACCTCCATGCCGTTCGCCCGGTTCCATGTGGTCAGGACGGTGGGGCGGGTCTTCCCGTGGGGCTGGGCCGAACGGCCATTCGAGACCGGAATGGTGGACATTCAGGTACTTAGGCCTCCCCCTACTAGCAATGAAGGCCAAAAAAATCCTACAAACCATGGCCTCCACCCAAGAGGACGAGGCGTGTCCGCTGTGCAAAGAAGCGGTCGACAACGCCAGGACGAGCCCTGCTGGCGGCCGGGTTGGTCTCAGGAGACCGGAGACGAAGATCATCCGGTCCAGCGAAGACAACGGGCGAAGACAACGGGTCGGGCCATGGAAATTGGAAGTGAGAAACCATGGAGAAACACATGGTTGGTACCCAAATGGATCCAAATGGTGGTGTTTTTGTCCAGTGTTAGGTTTGGATTTGGAAGAAAGCACAAAACATGACACACTGGACATGATTTGGTTTGGATTTGTGCCTTGTGTTCTTGTTGGATTTGGATCATTTCAGTCCGCCCACACTCCCAGACCTGTTGGGATGTGGAAAAAAGACCTTAGCGGGGTGAAGTTTGGAGCTGCAGCTCCACGGCTTCGGTTGGGATGTTGTCACTTGTTTGACTGGTGCCACAATGGTCAGCAATCAGGGTGGCTGGATCCGGTATCTATCAGGGTGGTGAAAATTCCCTCATTAATTCCCTATGAGTCGCACGAGTCGCACGTTGTGCCGTGTTTGGGTGCCGGTGCTGATAAGACATCATCGGACATCATCACAGGACGCTGTATCCAAAAGTACATCAAAGTACCATTCAATATAGGCATAGAGAAGGACGGATAAGGGTAAATCTCAATAAACCCTCACTAAATGTCAATCGAATTTAATGGACATGTTTCACTTTCGTGGTTCTTGTTTGGTCTTTGTGGTGCCTTTGTGCCTTGGAACATGGCAAAAAGATGGTGAACACCGACCTCGTCCACCGTCACCCGAAGGTAGTTATGGTGGACTAAAATAAGGGGTCAAATGAATTATATAAATGAATTAGATAAAACATTGAACTCATTCAATCCAAAACTTTGGCACAACTGGACTATCCACAAACATACGATCCCTTCTAATCTACGTCCTGGGCCGGGGCTGCACATTCATCGACAGAACAGATAAGAGCTTGAATTTCCCACTCGTTGAGTTGGCAAAAAGTTCGTGCAAAAGCGAAAGACCAACCGAAAACGCGGGATCTTCAGAACGTGGCAGTCCGATTTACCGTGAAAACCCTTTTCGTGGGCCGTTCTGTTTTCATTCACCGTGCGTAAAACGCAGGAGCATTGCAGCGTTTGTCCAGGCGGGCGGACGAGATGGCAAGCGTAGAACATCGAACCATTGAGTGTCTTTTCTCTCTCCCTGGAATCATGGACATGTAAAATGACCCCGAAAGGATGAATGACCATTGAAGTCCTCTAAAAACCAGTGGGTTTTTAGGCTCTTTCTCTTCTGGGCTCGGGGAAGTGGCTGTGCTGGTCGCTCCCTCACATCGGTCATCAGGCTGATCTGCTCATCCATCGGCCGTTGGGCCCGTTCGTCGGTCACCTATGGACCGGCCGGAAGGATCTCATCTCCGTGCGCTCGCATGGCGTTACGCTCTCACAGATGTCTTCCCCAATGTGTGCGTGCTTTGACGGGGGTGCTCCTTGACAGGGGTGCTCATTTCACTCAAAAAACATCGCAAAACCTTGGTCTCATATGTGTGATTATGTGTGTTTGTGCGTGTGCGCGTTTTCTTTCATATGTACGCTCACTCATACCCATGCTCCCTCATACATGTGGTCTCATGTGCTTGCTCACATGACATGGGTGCTCTCATGTTTGTGTGTGCTTCCACAAATGTGCTCTGCTATGTATGCTCTCAAGCGGACTCAAGCGTGTGCTCAAACATGCGCGCTCTCATGTGTAAGCTCTAGTATGTTAACTCACTCACACCGTATACCTGTCCCCTCATGCGTGTGCTCTCAGGTGTTTGCTCACAGATGTGTGCTTTCAGCTGTGTGGTGTACACTCGTGCGCTTGCTCACCGGTGGTGTGCTCTCTACACTCTACGTGCTTTCATCGCCGTGTGGTGCGCTCATGTGGATCGTTGCATAGCTCACTCATGCGGCATGAACCGGCACATGTTTGGTCTCATATGCTTGCTCACAGAAGTGTGCCCTCATTCCTATGTGATCTCTAGACTAGTGCGGAACTTGGTGAAAAGCATGGCGGAGGCAGCTTGGTCAGAGGATGGAAGAGTGAGCTAAAAGCCAAGAAGAGGGTTTGCAGGGCGACTGGGAGCCCACATTGGTATACATGGGATTGAATCATTTGTTCGAGGGATCTCCGTTTGATTCTTCAAACCGGCAAACTCATCCGGTTCATCCTTTGCAACCCCTTCACTATCAAAGAACTGTAAACGGCGGTTGGTATAGGGTTGTTTTCTTGATGTTTTTTTTCGTAGACCTTGTATGGCCGCACTCTCAAAGACTTGAGAATACTGTACATCTCACATCCAGATCGCCGTTCATCACTCCTGTCAGCAGTCGAAACTGTTCACGTGTTTACTTCCTTTCCGTGAATAAAGCCAGACCTGCGAGCACCTTTGGCAGAGGAGGTGACTTGTTCCTCAGCCGTTGCTAAGAAGGCAGCTTCATCCCGCAAGCAGCGCAAGCAGAACACTTCCGTTCCGAGCGAAACGCGGTGGCGGTTTGCTGATGACAGGTCCATGCAACAAAAAAACCTGCCCAAAGATCTACCCTAAGTTACCCCCGAGAACTCTATGGCCAACTGCAGGATTGCATCACAGCTGATGTGCACATACCCCGCGAACTCGCATGAAACCAGCGAGCCTTCACCCGTGAAACCGCGCTCCTGTGACACGTTGAAACTGCTCGGACATCCATTGCAGGCCCGGACCCCCTCCCATTTACAATCAATTGCCCTAAACGCCACTAAACAGAGCCGTGTGGCAATCCACTGACACCTGATGAGATGGAGACGCACTTGAACACCAGCCATGCACCACCCAGTGCCCATGCCCACCACAACTTCACTTTGTGTGCAAGTCCAAATCTCGACTGCTGCGAATTTTGCTTAGCCTCAGTAGTAGAGCACTCTCCTGCTGCCTTCAATCTGGAAATGTTGTCATGATCCCCTGACATCCAAATACCTCAGAAAAGCAAGAACTATACCAACTTCTAGGTTTTCAGGCGATCGCTTCTAGTTTGGAGGCCATGGCAAGTAGGCTGGAGACCATCGCAAGTGGTGACCGTGCCTGTCCGTTCGCAGGTGCCTTTCTCCAGTGGCGCGACAAGGAGAAGTTCTCCGCTGAGCGCTCGTTGGCAGGCTCTGGTCCGTCCGGGGACGCGCTGTTGGGACCAGTGGGCTGACACGTCCCGTGGATGGTGAGGCCAAAGGAAGGACAGCTGGGGTGGGATCTTTTTTCAGGTTTTGGGGTGGAGGAATTGGCCAAATCCATCCAAATCCTTCGATATATGTTCAATCAAGTCTTACACGGGTCCTATATTTTTTTGATGATATTGTTTAACGGCTTAAGGATGCTTAAGGTTTCTCATGCCCTTCAGATTCATATGCCACGTGCCACGCTCCGCGGAAAGTCCGCCCCAAAGACTGGGTGTGCCACGCCGCGTCCCCGTGCCGCGTGAACCACGGGCGTCGCCACTGAACGTCGTGTCCCTGTCAGGTGCTGCAGGGTTCCTGCGAACGCGGACAGGGCGAGAAGATAGGATGCATGAAAAACAGATAGCAACATCTCCCAACCAACATATCCTTCAGAAGATCAGATCTATATGTCCTTCAAGAAGTTTGTGTCCTTTCATTAACGAAACGTGGTTTCTGAAGAAGTAGGTCGACCATTCGCCGCTGTGATGATCACAAACCGCCATAGGTTTGCTGCTGGCGCCACGTTCAGCGCTGTTTTTCCTGGACTGAAAGGGCCACGCAAAAAGAACGTGAGGTTGGGGGCTAGAGGAGTAGGATGCATTCTTTGGTACAGATTCTGGCATGCTCTTGCTAACTTGCTAAAGCATAATCATCTACTAATCATCTACCATCAGCGGTGATGAGACTCATCCGAGAGGTGCAGTATGTTCTCACAGGGGTCATTCGGAGATACCGCCACCCTTCGAGTCCGTGGCTGCAGATCAGTTAATTCCCAGAGCTCAGAGGGACCATTGGCATACACTAGAGGGTTCAAAGCAATATACACTAGCATGAACGAACCTGGTTACGTGGATGGCTTGGCCCCCAAAGGAAGACCATTTTCTGAAAACCAAACATGCAGAGGGTGCCCCCCCGACACTTCCATGTTAGTTCCAGGAGAGTCGAACAAACATCCACCTTTGGTTTCAATTATCTTGAAATCCCTGCGTAGTGACTTGCTGGGTGAGCTTGGGGGAAAGGGTAGATGGATCATGATGGATCTCATCTCAGAAAGTGGGAATCCAAAGACTTTGTTGGGCCAAATCGGAGGTTTCTCTCACCACCGCAGGGTTCACAGCTTTGTCAGCAAGGCTTGGCCGCTAAGCTTGGTGTGGCCGGTGCACATCATCATCCCACCCAACCTGGGGCCTTTTCGATAAGGTAGCGTCCTTGCTCCTACTAGTAAGGCCAGGAGCCCCTAGTAGCGTCCTTGCTCCAAGTAGCGATGCCCTTGGCTCCTGGTAGCTGCAATCGCCGTCCCCACAGGACCTGCTGGAGCTTTTCCGGGGCACCGCGCGCTTCGCGGAGCGCTCGTGGGTTGGGACGCCCAGTTCGAAGAAGCTCGTGGATGCCTTTGAGCATTGGAAGCTGCGCATGGGCATCAGCTCTACGGAGGTCTCCGGCAGGTTGATGGCTTCTGGATTGCCTTAAGTCGACGTAATCGAGACTGAATGGTGCAAGGAAGTTACTTGCCCCAGAAAAAGTGGACAACCATGGGTTCTCCAACCGTGACCTGTAGCAAACCGTTTTCGGGGCTCCATCGTTTGACCCGCTAGCCAATTCAGACTGACAGACCATATGATACCTTTCATGATCTTCCATCTATGTTACTGTACCGTGGCCAGGTCGTAATACCCTCCTTTATCACAACATGTGGAAGTGGATGTTACAACATGTTACAACACTCCCTGTTTGGTATTGGAAACATGCTCGTTCTTCTTTGGGGGCCCGGAACACTCCTGCAGGTTCCGCTCGTGTGAACATGACGCTAGGACGGTGGCAGCGACCCGCTGCACGTGGCAACTCGGTCGGTGTACATCCGACAGATCGGGCACCTGCCTCCGACGTGGCCGAAGTGCGATTTCGGACGGGTCCTTTCACAAACATGAGGCCCACCCTGCCCTTTTTCACCAGATAGCGAAGCTATGGGGTTCTTACCATCTGGGTCTATGCTGGTGTAATTTCTGGGTCAGAAAAGCAGATCAAAAAACTCGAACCCCGCGCCTACAATATTGATCACCCAGATCCGAGGCTTCGCTGCTGTGGCGGCTCGTGGTCCCTCAGGTGTGGTTGCAGGGACGGCCAGTAGACTCGGGGACGTTCGAGGCCGTTTCTGGTGTCCTCAGCGGTTCCTGATCACCAACTAGCCAAACTAGCCATGAACATTAATAGAAGTGTGTTTTTGCATCAAAAACACAAGTGTTCCCAGAGCAGGTTAAAAACCCTGGTTCAAGGACAGCCTTTGGAGGGTCTTTGGTGTAAAGTACCCCATATGTTGTGTTTGTTTTCGAGCTGATATATAACGTATATAATTGGATTTGAAGGTTTCAGAGCAGGGCTACTGAGGTTTTGGAGAAATACAAATACAACAGTTTGTAGAAAGATGCTGAAATAGGTTCAAGTGTTGAAGAGGGTTTGCAGCGCGGGTTCCTGAAGAGGTATTCTCGAGCAAGTGCCATAAGATATTCTGAGTCAAGGGTTTGAGTATAGCATGCAACATAATGTTACAAGAAGGGACTCAATTTCGGCATCGGTTTGGTTTCGTGCTTCTTTTTAAAAAGAGGGGTGAAAGCTGCGTTAAGCCGATTTGATACACCGCGATTTCAGCGTTTCAGGAAGTTTGTTAAAACCTGCAAAAGTGATTGGTCTGGTCTTGGTCTGGCACATTTGTCTTGTCAAAGCAGGACATGTCTTCAGGTGTGGCACCATTGCGGCTATTGCCGCACTTCTTTGAGCCATGTGCCCGGTGCCAAAGTTCATCCAAAGTAATGCCTTCAAGATCGTGAACAACATACGAGACTCTGCTGAAAATTCCATGCTGAAAGGTAGAAAGGCCAGTAACCATTTGATACTGTTCACAGTTCCTTTCGCGGTCGCGCACACAACCAACACCAATTGTGGCCCATGAGTGGCCAACAACGTGCATGATTTCATGCCACTAGCTAATTCCCTTGCTACCACTGCAGGGAACAAACATACATCCAGACACACATAGAGGTGCAAAGGCTTAAAACTTAAAATGGCTTAAAACTTGCAAGAGTGATACGTCCCCCCTCAACAGCGGTTGAGCATGGCCTTTGGGTTGCAGGACGTTGCGGCCGATGCACACATGAAGACAGATTAGGTTTCCCAAGTTTCCGTCCCAAGTAGGAAGCTGAGTTTTGGGGTATTTATCATAATTGCATGGTTGCATTGTCCACTAATGACGGCTCAGTTGTTTGGTGTTCTAGGCCGAGAAATGCATAAAGGTCCGAAAATGAACATTCCGACGTCTGAGTCTCTACCAATCAGCATGGCAGCCGGGCCCTGTGACACATCGGGGCAACATGATCGTTTGGCCCAATGGATCCTGTTGGCAGCTCGTGTCTTTCCAGTCGACACACCAAACGTCTAACCAAAATTCGATCATTGGCTGCCCCACCCTAACTCATGGGGTAGAGGCATGTGAGAAGCTATACAGGTCTTGACAAGGTCCAAGACCAACAGCTATACACGTAAAAAACAAGTTTGCAAACAAGTGACAAATTCCCCACTCCTCGTCGGTTGGGGCGATATCCATCACCTGTATATCGATCATCTGGATCCACTGCAGAAGGGTCCCTCCCCCGTGCTTCTCAGCGTTTTTTGTCCAACTTCAACGTCCCTTTATTCCTGTTTTTGTTGAGCAAGAGCATCCAACCTTTTGAGTTGCTGAAGGAAGTAAATCAACAGACAACCTGTTCTTGCCAGTGCTGGTGTCATCATGGGCCCCGCGCAGAAACCTTGAAAAGGGAAAGATGCCACATCGCGTAGAAAAAACGCGCTTCATCCTCCTTCCATTGCGCACAGATCACAGAGATGCCATACATCATGGCCTGGGCAGAGGATTCCTTTTGGTGCCTTGGCACACGGCGTTGAGAAGGCAGATGTAGCGAACGCCCTGCAGGGCAGGTGTTCCTGTTCCGAATGATATTCCGAATGCTGTGCAGACAAGCAACTCTGGTGTTGAGTGACAGGCAGTTGAGTAGGACTATAAGACCGTGTTTGCACAACTTTGAACGTGTCAAACATGATGTTGTTCTAATTTTGTTTCTTAAGCGATTGGCATGAAACAACTTGTTGTATTTTATTGTTCAGCAAAATAAACAAAGTTGTTGAGCGTACCCGATCAGTATGAAGAGAATCTTGCGTACATGTGAGTTGGAGTGTTTTCGCAGGATGTGGCTAGGAACTCTTGGGTTTGTTGGTTGAGAGTGGATGCATCATCATCGGCGGAACCGACAGGGAACCTACAGATCAAATCCTCATGTCGCCAAATCTTTGTGTTTGATTCCGTCTTATTTCTAGGGTTTGGAGGTCTCTAAAGGCGTTCCATCAGTTCGTGCAAAAGTTTTTGGGATGCTTTAGTTCATGCACGAGTGGGAACAGTATCGTCTTTGTGATGTTGTTGTTTCTGATATGTTGACCCTAACAATCTTATAACATCTTGCCGCGCCCAACGACGCACTCTCCAACGGTTGCTCCAAGGTAAGTGAATCTAATGACTCTAAGGCAGGACATTGGATCGGACCATGTTCGACTTTCGATTATACCCGTCATGTCATGTTGAGTCTCCAACAGATGCACTCGAGAAAGCAGACCCTGACTCCTGACGTGTATCGCAGGTGTCCCGCTTAAGATCGCTGATGTGGCGTTGTTTGTGAGAAGTCACTGACGTTTCCTGACTAAAGCATCCAAACATGTGTTTTGTTTTAGACTCTTTTTTCAATCTTGTGAAGGTCAAAACAGACCGGGGACTGTCTGAAACTTCCGATGTCTGTTTGGAGCACCCTTCTTTACACAATCGTGTCTTTACTACACAATACGTACAAGTCGTAACGCTAGTAGTGGTAGGCCCCTGTTTCGGCAATCGCGTAACAGCAGGACAACAACATCTACCACAACAAGTACAAATACAGCTATAACAACAACAACTACTACTACTACCACCACTACTACCACTAGTACCACTACTACCCCTACGAACTACGACTACGACTACTACCACTACGACTACTACCACTACCACTACCACTGCCACTACTACCGCTACCACTACCCCTACGACGACTACTACTACGACGACGACTACTCTACTACTACCTACTACTACCACTACTACTACTACTACTACTACTACTACTACTACTACTACTACTACTACTACTACTACTACTACTACTACCACTACTACTACTACTACTACTACAACTACTACTACTACTACTACTACTACTACTACTACTACTACTACTACTACTACTACTACTACTACTACTACTACTACTACTACTATTACAACAACAACATCTACTACTACTACTACTACTACTACTACTTCTTCTTCTACTACTACTACTACGACTACGACGACTACGACTGCTACTGCTACTGCTACTACTACTGCTACTTCTACTGCTACTGCTACCTTCAAGGACAGATCCCATGACCTCGAAAACGAGCCAAATGAATTGATCAAGCCGGCAGGGTGTGCTGCAACAGGCGCACCCCACGGGAACGATCAAATCCCTAGAAGCCAAAAAAGAGAAAACACGGTCCTTCTCGCTGACGACGTCACAGTGCCAGTGCCCTGACGATGACGACGTCGACAACGACTAGTATACTACCGTTACGACTACAAAGACGACGACTAGTGCTACCACTAAAACTACTTCTACGACGACTACTCCGCACCACTCAACCACTCAGCCACTTAGGCTTTTCTTCCTGTCAGCCACTCAGTCACTCAGGCTTCTCTGCCTGTCAGCCACGCAGCCACTCAGCACCTCAGACTGTTCTCCTTGTCAGCACTCAGCCATTCAGCCACTCAGGCTTTTCTTCCTGTCAGCCACTCAGTCACTCACGGTCTTGAGTGGCTGAGTGGCGGAGTGGCCTCTCAGGATCTTGAGTGGCCGAGTGGCCGCTGTGAACGGCGACCCGGATTGCACATTGATGCCAGAGCAACGTCATAAACCTCTATCAAAGAATTTAGGTAGGACTTAAGATTATGAATCTGTGCGAAAGGAAAACTGCAGTTGGGGAAAGCTTGGCGAAAGGTTTGGAGAAAGGCTCTGATTTTTTGATGAATGGATTTTGTTGCGAAAGGGTTGGCGAAGAGGTCTTCAGTACAAAGCATGTCATCCAAAGATTCATGACAACCAGGCGAAAGGTTGGCGAAAGGTTCGCGAAGATGTGGCGAAAGCAGTGGTTGCAGATTAGGAATGATTCCCCTTTGCTGATACATGCTGATACTTTTCTTAGATGTAAGTAGCAGAAACTCGGCGAAAGGGTTAGCTAAAGAGGTTGTCGGGTGAAGTGGGTCGGCGAAAGCAAAACATGCAGCCGCGAAAGCGTTGCGAAGGGATTAGCGAAAGGTTGTTATAATCTTAATAAAAGTTCCGGATGGTTTTTGACACCGCTCGACATTAAATGACTGCTTCGCAGATGAAACTCAAAAGAGGTGTGGGGCTGATGGCGCAAAGATCCCAACAGTTGTTTTTGCGACAATGTTCAAACCATGATTTGTAGTCACGGACATGGTCGGGCTTGAAACAGGTCTTCAGCGGCTCATGTGGTCGGTTGCCTGGCTGAGTCAAAAGCTTCGCATTGCGGACTGGTGGTGTTGCGGTCCCTGGTCCACTTCCTGGCGTTGAAGCCTTGAATGACGCTGTGGCTGTGGTTCCAGGCGCCATCTATAGCGTGCGCATCTAGTACAAGACATGGCACGTGTTTCGTTTTTTGCGGATTGGCTGATCACCATCGAGCCGATCATGACGGACATGTCAGACACCAGTCATGAAAGGTGGACTCTTCTGCTCAAGGAGGCCAAGGAGTGGTATGATCACTATGTGAGACTGAGGCCTTTGCAGCGATCGTCTTGTGTTGTTGAGTGCTCTAAGGAACTGATGAGGGCCAAGTGGTCTCGTGTCCAGAAGATGGGGTGGGGCCGAAGGTGATTCCGCCGAGGGTGCAGACAGTGCTGCGCACCAAAGCTGGTCACTGGTTCCTCCAAAGAGGAAGATCATTGACGAGGAAGAGTCGTCGTACGAGTGGGTTGAGGTTGAGGAGAACAATGACACCCAGAGTGGACTGGCCGGGGCGGTGGCAATTCTGATGTCGGCAGGTGACTGCAAAGTGACGCGTACCAGCCTGGAGGCGTCTACGAGAAGACTGTGTTTTTGAAGCAGCTGGAGGATCCCACTGAGGCTGTGACGGTGCAATCTGGAGTGTCCATCTTGAGGAGGTGGACGCGGCGCCTTACTATTGATTAAGTACCTCGACCTCGACGACCTCCAAGCGGAACTGTGAGTGCAGCGAATGTCGCTTGGCTCTTGAAAGGGTATATGGAAAGCCTTTGTGGGTCAATACTTGGGTTTGATTCAATACCAGTGAATCGGTGTCTCTTTTCAGCTGCACTACCAGTCGCTACCAGAATGGTGCCACCACACGCTAGCGGTGTAGGTCCAACAAGATTTGGTTTAAACTTCATTAGAAAACCATATCATATCAAAGGCGCCCATTTTCAATACGATAGTCGAGAGGGGAAATTGACCAGCTGCGGTTGCGCCGGGCGACAGCAGCACTCTGTTTGTTGGGGCACCTTCGCATCGCTGTGGATCACCAATCGACAAAACGAGGAGAGAACATTTGATAGAGCGGTATCCTATATCAGCCACTCCGCCACTCGAGATCCTGAGTGGCTGAGTGGCTGACAGGAAGAAAAGCTTGAATCTGACAGAAAGAAAAGCCTGAGGTTGAAAAGCCTGAGTGGCTGAGTGGCTGACAGGAAGAAAAGCCTGAGTGGCTGACAAGGAGAACAGTCCGAGGTGCTGAGTGGCTGCGTGGCTGACAGGAAGAAAAGCCTGAGTGGGTGAACGGCTGACAGGAAGAAATAAGTGGCTGAGTGGTTGAGTGGCTGGTGCGGAGTAGCCGTCGTAGTAGAAGTAGTTAGTGGTAGTCACTAGTCATTGTGTTTGTAGTCATAACAGTAGTAGTAAAGACAACAAATACAATGACAGGGGTCTTCTTGCCGTAGCAGGACTGTCTGCAACTGTCAGTAAACAAGAACAACACTGAGGCTTTTACTAACCATCATTATCTACTGTTTCTTGTATTATAGTAGGATAGACCCATGGTGTATCAGTGTGTCGGAATATGAAGAACTGACCTGGCCCTGTTGCGCACTCATGGGTCCTTGGGTTTCCCCGGCCCCTATGTTGAAAACCTAACAATGTTATGTATAGTATTGTACACTAAATTAAAACAAAAATATGCAAATAATATATATAATACGTTCCCACATCTTTCACTCTTAGGTGGTCCTTGGGCTTGGTTCATGCGCTCGTGGGGCATTTGCTCGCAGAGGCGCCATGACGGCGGAAAGATTCAAGTCCAGTCTGACCCTGTAAATCCTGGTCTTTGACCTCATTATCAGGAAAGGCCATGAAGTATGACCAACTCGGTGGTGGGTAATCTCGGTAAGGGATACCATGATACATTTGTATGACCAACTGGACCGATCATCACACTGTCCAGGCCAGCTAATCACGGTTGGACAAGCAGGAACAAACTATTTGCAGTCTGTCGTCCGTGGGGTGAGTCACCAAGAATTCCATCCGTAGATGTATCTCAAACAAGCAGAACCTCCGAATCATGGCAGTTCCCCCTTTTCCAAATTTTACGTGTTTTGCAGGGGTCCCTCTATTTTGAGAAGTGACCAACCAAGTGTTTGCAGAGGAAGCATTCAGTTCCAGGATGCGGGGTTCGTTGTTTTCCAACAACACCTTTTCAGCTGCTTGTAATTTTGTGTTGGCGGGTAAGGATATGTGTTTCACATTCCCTTTTGATGTTGATGAGCTCGAGGTGGACATGGAACCAATGTATCTATGACCATCCTCCACTTCAAAAATCTTAATTTTCCCAGAATTCCAGAGGTTAGCATTTCGGGGACATTGCCAATTGAACAGATCGTTGACTGGTTATATACCCGGTGAGAACTCAACATTTCCCGCGGCATGGCCATAACTGGAACTCGCATCAGGCCCCTGCATAGGATGACCTCGATCCCTCAAAACGACTGTATTTAATTCCCTTGACACCCTAAGTAGGACAGTTTTTTTGTTGTTTTTAGGTGCAGTTGGCAGGTGGTGGAAAACCATATATTTGCCATGTTGTGGGACCGGTCCGTCCATCCATCCATCCATCCATCCATCCATCCATCCCTGCTGTTGGTACCACTGCATGAGGCGACGCTGTTGCTGCGACTCTTGATCATCTTCTTAGGCGTCCCGGTCTTTCGAATGCGTCGACGGAAGACGGGAGGACCTGGACGCGAGAAAGACCACGCTCGGCGTAAGACCCAAAGCCTCAGGGACCCATTGGGAGTGGTTCACCAATCCCTATGAGAGGGGACCAGTTGGCAAAGTTGGGAGTGGTTTTTCTTTTGATACCTTGAGTGGAATGGGTATCCTGCATGGTGATCTCCAGGGTCCACCATCTCCTTGGCTGCTCGCTTCACACTTTGGACCTCGGAGTCCAGACTCTGCGGCATCCCCCTGAATCCTTTGAATGCCCTCAAAAACCATCCAAAAAGATCCCCAAAAACCGCCTGATCTGTGGGTGGGTTGTGACCCGTTCACCCGACCACACGACCGACACCAGCAGCTACGACCGACACCAGGGCACTGACGTCATGGACCGTTGGAAGATGGTCTTCTCTAACAACAAGATGTTTTGGAGAAAAGCAAGAAGGGGAACTTAGTGGAGTGTTCACAAGGGGCTCAACTTCCCGTAGTATTTTCAGGTTTCAGATGTTCAACAAGATCCCTTGGAGATCCGTTTCAGAGTCATTCAGAGACCGGGGGGGTCCTACAGCCAGGTCCATGTGGATGCTAAGCATCCACATATACAGCTGGAAAGGAACAATACTATGCAAGTTCTATTTAGCACATTTCTTCCATAGTTACTAATAGAAGCACATCCTGCAGTCCTCCACCCATGTGCACAAGATGAAACACATGCAAGGTATTTGTGTGTTGTCGGAGTGTCCTTTTGTTTTCTTCTGGACATGCTCCAGATATATGATGTTGGAACAAAATCCTTCAGCTAATCTGCCCTAGGGTTCCAGTCGTACCAAACCTCAGGTTTCGGTACAACTGGACCCTCCTGGCGACCACCGTTTCTTAGCAGGCGTTCGCACACCTCACCGTGGTCACCGTCCGCGACGAACAAAACGAAGCCGAACGCGGATCCGTTCGGCTTCGTTCGCCAGGGCCAGGAAGCCCTTCGTTGCGAAGACAAGCAATTCTTCAGGAGATGGTTTGTTTTCTGGGCGATTTGGACAGGGCTCGAGGCTGTTCATACTTGGGTGCATGGACTCTGTTTAAATGTTTGTTGTCCTGCTTTTTAGATTGCTTAAGTGAACCTAGGGTGCTCCTGATCGCTCTGATTGCTTTGTTGAAGGGATATTCAATACTAAAGGAATAGAAGTGGAACCTGCAGAGGACATCCCAGTATATTGACCGGTTGCATGGAGTGTTTTTGTCATGTTCTTTTGGGGCAGCATGAATTGTTCAAATGAACACCAAACAACGGTATGACTGAAATGACCAATTCATTCGCTAACCCTGTGCTGATGGTAATTGGGGATGGGTCAAAACCTGGAGCCCCAACACCATGTGGCTTGACCTTCCAGGCAGGTCAACCAAGGGACGGTTGTGACATTTAAGTATGTGGAGGCCGGGCTACGGGCAAACTCCCCACAGGTAGTGAATCCCTATTTCATCCCCTATGGCAACCGAGGCCAACTCCGTCTATTCAAGTGGAGGATTGCGGATTGCACCCTGATTCACTCACACGCTTTTTGCCCACCAGGTTTCCGTCAAAGGAACTCGGCTCAACAGACAAACAAACGGCAGATGTGTTCACCAAGCCATTGCCAGTGCATCAGAGGGCACCAGTGCATCAAGTTTCTTCACATGGAAGAGTCTGAAGCTCAGTCGTCGGTTTCTTTGCTCAAAAGACCTTGTGTGTGATTTCTTTTTCTGTGAGGAATGAAGAACTGGGAAAGCATCCTACTCATTAGATCAGGGAGAAAAGAATCCTTGCAAAGAACTCAAAGGCTGGTGAACTGGAGAACCAACCATCAACCAAAAGGCTCATGGTTCATTCAGTACGTACGTGTATGGCTCATTCACCTAAAGGCTTAATAACTATGTTTCATTTGACAAGTGTACACGTATTAAAACTTATGACTTTTCGCTGAAGGTCAAAGGAAGAAGGGATGCAATCGATTGGTCACCCACAAACCAAAGAGCCAGGCGTATGAAAACCACGAAACCCCAAGAGATGTCCACTTGAAAACACACCATTTTGCCGGATAGACTAGCCCGTTTGGCCAAAACAAACTGCGGTTTGCGCATGTCTTCCGGAGGAACTCGTTCTGAGCCTGCAGAGCGGCTTCATGTCGGCTCTTTTGGTGGTCCTCACCTTGACGTTGCACTTCTTGCCACGAGGCATCGATGTAGAAACAGAGAGTCAGCTGGAGATGTGTTTAGATGTGTTTTGGTGTGTTTTATATATTTAGTTAGGAATGAATGTGAATGTGGGTGATTTGACTTTTGACACATGAGTATAACACTTCCCAATATGTCCATGAGTCCATGAGAGTGATTTTGTAGCTTCCGCAAATACTTGCATGCAATCAATTTTGACATGCAAAAAACAAACTGCAACAGCAGATCACCATTCATTCATGATTCATCGCAGAGTGAGGGACTTACTTGTAGACCTTTAAAAGAGATGGACAGTGAACACGCAGCAAGCAACCAGCACCTCCGCCAAACGACCTACAACTAGGTCATTGTTTGTATCGATAATGCTGCGAAATTGTGCAATGCCCTGATTCAAAGATGACTGATGGCACTCGGCAGTGAAACACAATTCTCCAAAACCCTCCAGCCAGCCCAAATCCAATTGGTGAAGAACCCAGAGGTTTATGAGTAACTTTAGACGGTCCCTGAAACATAGGTTCTTCCGCATGTTTGAGAACAAAACTTTGAGAGTCCAAAGTCAGAACATGTCAAACCAAAGTCAAACCACACAGTAAAACACAATTTTTGACATACAAACGACGACGACTACGACTACTACTACTACTACGACGACGACGACGACTACTACGACGACGACGACTACTACTACTACCAAACTTGTAAACGTCCTCCTGTGCAACACCAAAGCATGTTTTTCTTGGCGGTCCGTCCCAGGCGCTGGGGTGCTGCGCTCAGCGGTCACCATGATCTTGTGCTGGCGCTGTTGGGAGGTGACTCTGGTGGCGACAGGGCGGAAACCCGCGCTGACAGGGAGGAAGTCTCCATAGGTTTCAGCAGCTCCCTTAAGAGATTAGGCCTCAAAGAGGCTTGGAGGCCAAAAGATGAAGCAAGATTGAAGATCAAGTACCAACGTAGCATGTTAGCAGGAACAAAGGGCATCGCTACTAGGGGCTCCTGGCCTTACTAGCAACAAGAAGCTGGTGGGGAACTGCGTTGACCCAACTCTGAGACTTTGCAAACATCAATTTAGACGACCAACTTTTGCGGACCAACCCGGGGTGAAGAGGGGAGGAGTCGAGTCTTTTCCAATGTTTGGGAGAACTTGTCCTGGGTTCTTGGACTTGGCAGGAACTTGTTCGAAGTTTGGCGACAACCGCCCCAACTCTTGGATCGTACATAGGGTATTTAGCGGTCCAGATCTTAAACATGCTCACCTGCGGTATTTAGCGCTCAAAAAAGGAGAGGCAGGATCATTTGTAGCGGTTGGATCCAAGAACGACTGCCTGAGGTCATAGAAAAACTGCAGAGGAGCAAAAAGGACTTGTGAACTGGACTTATCAAGAAAGTACTTGGCTGATTTTGACATGGAGGAGAAAGGACTTTTACACATTGACCTCCAAAAGCAGCCCCTGTTTGAGATGTAAGTGCAGTTATATTAATCTATATTGTGTATTTATAGAATCTATTTAGCAGAGGCGGGGTCACCACATGAGAAGTGGAGCTGTAAACATATATTTGTGCATTCGGACTTTAAGAGGTACTGTTCCACAAAATGGGGATATTATGTATGAGATACTTTCAATCTATGAGGAAATCTTTGGTCTGGAAACCAAACCAATAAAACAGTCGGTGAAGAAAGGGGCCCCTCATCATGTCCACGGCCTGCAACCGAATGGCTTCCCAGACACGACGAGTCTGGGACTGCCAGTCCGGACTGCCGATCCGTTGGGATGGTTGACTGGGGATCTGTCTAGGGCGGCAGTCCGAACTGGCAGTCCCGGACAGGTCGTGTCTGGGATGATCATCCACTGTTACTGGCAATGGAATGGGATGTACCCACCTTTCAATCTATGACGAGGTTCCCTCCATCAATTCCTTGAATTGGATCATCCAATTCACTCGTTTTGTCTAGGCCACCGTCGCTCCCTTCTGGTGGTGGCGTGCTCGGCGCATGGGCATGACGGCGGCGCACCTCTTGGTGGTCATCGTCCCTTGGCTTGGGGCCTGAAGCTTCCGAATCTTTTGAGAAAGATGTCAATGTCAATATACCAGCAGTCACAAAGGGGTGCCGAACTTGGAGGATACGGGTGCTCAGCTACTCCACTCACTTAGGGACTCAAAACCACCTTTGTGACTCCTGGTATGTCAATTAATCCATGTCAATCTAAAGCAACTTGAAATCCAAATTGATGACTTACTCTATGGCCGGTATTGTTCTTTGTGTCAGTCATCCATTTTCTAGGATTCCAGAGGTCTTGATCAACGGTATTTTTGGGGTGTTCTAGGCAGGGTTAGGCCAGAGGTCAGTCCCGGACGTCCTCCGCGAATCCGCGCATCCATGAGTTCATGTCAGGAAACAGAACACCCTGCAGTGATCCAGTCGTACCTTCTCAGGTTCGCCATGACTGGACCCGACAATATGGCACCGGCAAATAACAGGGTCGAACACATCACCTTTTGACTGAGAAAGTACAACTGGATCCCAAGGGACCCAATCAATTGCAGCACCACCGAGTTCGGATGATTGGACAACACACGACCACCTCACGGGGTGCAATCTCCATAAACCACCCACACTGGGTGCAACAGTCGGAATTGCACACGAAGCTTGAAGTTTGACCATCCGGATCGTTGCTGGTTTTGAGAACCTGTGCACGTGTTTGAGAGCACAGGGTGCAAAACGGGCGCGTGTTTGGTTCTGGCTGATCCTCTGGTTGATCATTTTATGGAAAATGACCTGTCCTTGTTGGGAGGATTGATTCTGTTGACCTCCCATTTGGATTGAAATTCTCTTCAAACGTGGGAGGTGTTCGTCTTGCTCAATGCCCTTGAGGCCTTGCTGAATTGCTCGAAGAACCTTAGATTTGATCTCCTCACCTCCTTGCTGATGATGGGCCCAGGTGCGCAGCTCCTGCTCCTGACACTGCGGGTGTGTAAATAGGTTTCCTATCCCCACAGATCCAGTCGTACCTTGTCAGGTAAGGTGATCAGGAGGGTGCAAGTATGTTGTTTTTGTAGGTTTGGAGACACTATTATGCTGGTGTTGGGTTTTCCTATCCCAGACACTCCATGTACACTTTGACTCACTAACATGGAAGCGGAAAAGCCCTTGTTTTTGGGAGGACAGTCGTTGTCTTCCGAACTCGGGACCATGCCATCCACTTCCATGTGAGCTTCGGGAACATGAGTATGCCGAAAAATGGACCCCTGTTCAACCACCTCAAATGCTTTGCATGCGTTTCGTCCCATCGGCGTCTGGGTATGGTTTTCCTTCACCTGGACCGTTGGACGTGGAGCGGAGCGTTCGGTCGGGACCTTGGATGTGGCCAGCGTGTAGACGCTGCGACGGACACGAAAAGGACCAGGCTTGGGTCACAAACACTTGCAAAAAAAACACGTGTTTAGGTTGTTGCGGTCAGTCTCCAAATTCTGGCGACTGGCAGAAGGAATAGTGTGGTCAGTTACTCTGGAAGTACTAGAGGTCTAAGCCTAGAAACATGAGACATTCCCATTGCAACACAGACCACACTCAAAGGACCTTGCAGGCTCGTCTATGGCTCCTTTCTAGAGGCTTCGGTCTTTCCGGTTCACGCCGAAGTACCGCGTCCGGCGTACCGCGTCGACCGCGTCGCTCCGGTGGGAACGAACTCTTCCCACCGGACGAGGTGCCTACATGGGGTGCAGGATCGCTTTGGAACTCTTCGTGGGCGAAAGGACGCACCTTGGCGGCCTTGGCCGTCGCTGTCGCGGCGCGGAGGTGGGATGAGCGGGCGGAGCGTTGGTGGGAAAGCAACGACGTCGATATCATCCACTGGGCGGAATGGGAACATACCCGCCAATACTCAGTCCCATGTCAATGACCTCATTTTACTGGAGTTGGTCATACAAAAACACTACTCTTATAGTAGAAGACCAGGTTTTACTAGGTCAGACTGGACTTGGTCTGATATATGTTGATTAATCATTAATTCAACTTCCCCTAAGGCCTGGAGAAGTGTGAAAACCTTTTTTTGGGGGAGATCATATTCACTCCCTATGGATCAAGTCGTTCCTTCTCAGAAGGTACGACTGGACCCTCCAAACCCTGAGAAGGTACTTGGATACCCAGCGGGATTCATGTTCAATCAACATCAATCAACCATCTACATGATGTCGTGGCTTCATGTCTCATGCAGAACGACGTTCGACTCGCAGAAGGACATTTGACTCGTGAAGAGAAGGGTTTCCACTGGAGCTCCTGTGAAGACCAGGAACCAGGACCGAGGGGTGAGTATGAATCATGTTGATAGCATCGGCATTATCCCAATACAACAGTTTCAATGGCAAATTGGTTTCCATGTTTGTGTGGATGAACTTCAACATGAATTCTGAACAAGTGTCGACTGGTCTTATGAGCGACAAAATTCTGGCATCACTGGGTGACCACAACAATGCTCAGGGCTGTAGGCTGCACTTCCACTGAAAACTGTATGTTCCTCACAAGTTCTTTTTTGAAACTTCCAAAACTCCTTGATGTCAATGTAGACTCACGATTAAGAGAAGAACACACAGAGTTATTTGGATTTCCACAACCTCTTCAATATGGTGTGGTTGAAATAGAATCAAGAGCCCCTTACCCCTTGGAAAGAAACTCCACCAGTCCGATATTAGTCCTATGTAGTAATGTAGACATGTTGCTAAACCCACCCCAAACACCTTCTTAGAAGGTACTTGGAGCCCTAGGGTCTATTTCCACTCCCCCGGCCGGCTGGTGTCCATACTCAGCTCGGTCTTGGTGCAGCGCTGGCGCTTTCTGGAGAGCTCCGTCGAGCAGCTGGCGCAACTCACGCGGCGACAGCTGCGCTTCGCGCCCAATGCACCTGGGCGCAGCATTTGGGCTATTTTTTTCTGGGCGCTGGAGAAGAGAAGCGATTCAAGAAAAGTAGATCACTTACAAAGGCTTCTTGGGGGTATGGTTTTCCAACGCACATGCCAAATGGTTGATTTTGGGGAGCCTTGGTTACACCGCAGTGCAAGTCCAGGTGGAAAATGGGGTCCGGGCAGCGGGAGCATGCAGGGAGAGCAAGATGGGAGGGGACGGCTAGCACCAGGCACAGAGAGGATGGCTAGCGTCGAAGAGAATGATTGGCCTACCTGGAAAGGCGTATGAACACTGCTTTTTGTGCGAAGGCCGTATTTGGACAGAATTTATCGTATGGACATTTTAATTAACGAATTAGCGTATTTAGCCGTATGGACAAAAAAACAATACCGTACAAATGCGCACCCATATGAAACCCAAACTTTATCAACATTTTATCGACAAAAACCCAAACAATTATATTGATAAAACCCAATCAAACCCAATATTCGGAGGAATTCCAGAAAATTTGTCCATTTGACAAAAAAGGCCGGATGCATGGATTTTTTGTGCGAACGTGTTTGACCAAAAAGAAATGCACATTTGGATTCCCTCGTAGGACAGAATGATCAACCTTAAACAGGCGAATTCGATGCAAGCAAAAGGCTGTTGGTACCACTCGGTGGTTGCCTAGCTGCGGCTTCACGGAGGCGGCCTTGACACCTAGCTGTGGATGCCGATTCGGTGCCTTCGGCGGGGCGACCGTTTCACCGCCCGGAGGTGATTTACGTCAGTAGCCCTGAAGAGCTTGGGAAGGAGCCCGGGCGTCAGGAGCTGCTTGGCAGCGGGCGTGGGCGTCGTTGAGGGGCGTGAGCCGTTGAGGGGAGCAAAGACTCGAGGAGCACCCGACGATAAACAGGTCTCCGAAATGGATGCTTTTGTAGACTCAAAAGTCGCAGGTGGTGACCTTTGGAGGGTACTGGTAGTGAAGAAGAATATGAACATGATGTGAACAAACTTTGGTATAACTGTATAACTTTGATGATGAAAACGTTTGCAGATTTCTATTGATTTCAAGGACAATTTATGTGAACCATCTCCACTGATTCCGCACTATGTTTACACCTTTGAACCCATCTCAACCTCAGGAGTGAACCCCCTAGTTCTTCAAAGTTTTGATCCGCTGGTTTGAGGCCACTTTTCACAAGCAGGTCACATGAGGTCACTTTGAAGAAGCTGGTCACTGACATCCCACTACATACCATAATTCATCGATATCACAGCGTGACTTACATAGCATATTCTTTTTTCAGGTCCCATTATGTTGAGGACAACTATAGGAGTCTATGACCAGCAAGAATTTTAGTAACCCTGCTTGCCATATTGCTGTGACTACAGCATGGAATTGCCACAGCATATTCACTGGCAATTCCCCAGGAGAAGGATAGTAGTCTCAGACTGCTTATTCAAGCCAGAACACTGAACATGCCGGAGCCACCTATGTGTGTTTGTATACACCTTGGGCTCATAGGCAACCTTTTGGTTTTCAAATAATTAGCAGGGAAATGTTGAGGAACGCCAAGGCTTGGGATGATGGGAAAGATCAAGCCACCGGAAGTTGCTGAGGCAACCACTGCCCTGCTCTCCGCTGTCTAGAACATCCACTCGCCGGAGTCTGGAAATCCCAACCGAGGAACTTGAACTCCTGGCAAACTGTTTCCAAAAAGACTCGAACTCTTTCAAACTGGAACTGCAACAGTTGACTGCAACTTGAGCTCCTGGAGTGCCTCCAACTCCTAATCTGTTTGATCCAAGTCCAGCTCCTGAGGATTGGCCTGGACTTTGGCGGACTCTTCCGAGACTGGTTGGCCCAGTTGGCCTTGGGTCTGTTTGATTCCTCCAATGGCCTGGTGGAACACAGCGCCCCGGAGGAGTCGCGAACGGCTGGTCATGCCCGAACGGAGAAGTGGATAACCTGCGAAACCTGTTTTTGGAGAGCGGGGCAAAACCCCCACGGAGGTACGAACAGCGAACGAAAATGGTGAACCTTGAGGAAAGGGCACGCCAGCCATAGATACAAGGAGCCCAAATAACTTAAAGCACACTAAGCACACACACACATATTTGATGGTTGGTCATGTATGGCTGCCATTGCTCAACACAAGGTTACAGTAACCTTTATTTTTCCAGGGCAACTGAAGGAGTCGGTCGTAATTACTTAAAGCATTCGTTCGGGGGTGAGCGGGACCTATCGGATCTATGTCTTAAGAGAACAGCGGAGCATTGGAAGTTAGCTCAGCTGTTTGGGGCCTTTCGGATTTCATCCGGGGCCATCCACGTTGGCCCAT
>CAXIVM010000145.1:0-23000 GCA_964035705.1 Porites rus
GATCAAGACGATGACGATGATGCGCCTGATCCACCAGACGGGATCTGAAGTCAAAAGCTAGTGAAATTGACGCGATCGAGGATGAGAAAACGGAGGAGCTCGCAGAGAAGAAGAAAGAGGACTACTCCGGTCCCGATCACTACTCCGTTGGGGGGCCAGGTGATAACATAGTTTACTTGAACAACGACGGCGAACACGTCAAGATCGCAAAGGACGGTCGTCTATATAGAGTGGGATCGGATGGAAGGCGACTCTTCCACAACTCACCAAGACCCAAGGACTACCTTACACCTGAAGAATGGCAGAAGCTATCGGTGAAAGATAGAGCTATAGCCAAGAAGGCCGGGAAACATGTAGACAGGGTCGTGGATAGATTGTCGAAGAAAGCAAAAGGGCTTGGGAGCAGTACGGATAAGAAGGAGGACGAGGAGCCTGATGAACTCTTGAAGGACCTGGAAGACGTCAAGAAGGGTGATGAAGGAGGTAGTGAAAAGAAGTCCAAGAAGACAAGAAGGATAAGAAAACAAGAAGGATAAGAAGCCCAAGAAAGAAAAGAAGTCTAAGGACGAGGAAGAGAAGGGTGAAGGTGGACCAAGCTTGGCTATGCCTACTACCTTTAGGGAGTGGGGCACTGATGATGATGAGGACCCATGGTCACCTAAATCCTTTACATCCGAGTCCACGTGTGTCCCCAGTGATGAAGAATTCCTCACCGATTGGGACGAGAGTGCCATGTGGGAGGACAGCGATGACAATCTTGCTATGGCGGCTTGGAAGACGGAGAACGTCTACAATCCACTGAACGGTCAGATATGTTGTTGCATCACTGGTGATCCCATTGACAACGATATAGTTGATGAACCATTTCCGACGATGCCATGTGTAGTGCGTGATACGCAACATCGCCCAAAACTTATGGGCAATAGGTTGTTCAACGCTGTGGTATCAAGACCTGTGAGCCGTGCTGAGATCTTATCCAATAAGAAGGCAATGCAATCTATGTTGGATGAGTGGGGCGGACTCTGGGATGGAAACATTCGACGGGTCGTGGCTGAGAGAATATGATGAGATAGTGGCAACCTCCAAGAAGAAAGGGGAAGAAGTTCACTTAGCAAGAGTACATGGAATATGTGTGGAGAAGAACTACCAACTGCCTGACGATGACCCGAAGAGGAAGTTCAAAGGGCGAGGGGTTCTACTCGGGGATCAGGTGAAGAACCAGAACTTCGAGGCAGCATTGTTCCAAGACCTTGGAAACTCTCCAGCTACATTCGAAGCTGCTCGATGGGCCGATTTCTACGGTTGCCTGGAAGGTAATGATGTGCAGGTGGCAGACGCCATTCGAGCATATATCCAAGCATTATTGGGCGGTGTACCGTGTTGGGCTGAACTCCCGTGGGAAGCATGGCCCAAGCACTTGCAAGAGGAGATCACCAGAAGGGGTCTCAAACGTCCTATGTGTCGTGTGAACAAAGCATTATACGGACATCCAGACTCTGGAACGATGTGGGAGCACACTTGCGACGAATCTGTACGTGCATTGGAGTTCAAGCCCGTCGGACCAGAATGACCGTCGATGTATTACCACGAAAAGCTAGACTTGCTGTTAGTGATATATGTGGACGACTTGAAGTTGGCAGGGCCCAAGGAGAACTTGAAGAAAGGTTGGGACCTACTCCGCTCCAAGCTGCGCATTGAACCGGAAACCGAGGTCGGATTGTATTTAGGATGTGTTTTGTCGAAAGGCGAAGATAAATTGGCCGATGGTTCTAAAGTTACTACAATGACATATGATATGAGCGCTCTGCTCAAAATGAGCGTGGTCAAATACCTCGACATAGTGGGTAAGGACACAGTATTGAAGAAAGTTGCAACGCCGATGTTACCGGATATCACAAAGGATCATCCATCGAGAGCACCATGCAGTACCCAAAAGGACTTGCTGTCACATGCACATGGTGTGGTACTTGCTTCTCGCCTGACCAGGCAGCTTCCAAGGCCAGGTCAACAGACGATGACGTCAAGTCTGATACGAAGGAGCAACCTCGTGGTACCCTAGCGCCTCATGCTGCTAGTCTCTAATGAAACTGTTGTACGCTGCTAGAATAGCGCGTTTCGACCTGTTACGGGCCATCAATGTGCTGGCTCGCAATGTGACAAAATGGACAGTCGCCGATGATGCTAAATTGCACCACCTGATGTGTTACGTGCATCATTCAGCCGATCAGAAAATGATAGGTTGGGTCGGTGATTCCAAAGCAGACCTGTCGTTAGCCCTATTCGCAGATGCGGACTACGCAGGTTGTGGTCAATCGTTGAAGTCGACTTCCGGTGCACACATGCATGTCCAAGGCAAGCGAACTCGTTTCCCGTTGGCAGGAGGTAGCAAACGTCAAGGGTGCGTTTAGCCACTCCACCCCGGAGGCTGAGATTGTCGCGGCGGATTACGCATTGAGGACACTTGGGATCCAAGCATCAGTGCATGGAGACTTTGATGAGGACGCCACCACGAATAGTCTTTTTATGACGATAATCAAGCAATGATCAATGTTATGAGGAGTGGAGGAACCCACGATGCGTCACATGGAGCGAACTCATGGTATTTCCATCACTTGGTTGTATGAGATGTTCAAGCGTGACTATCTGTTGCTCGTATATGAGGTTACTGCTCGTATGGCTGCCGATATCCACACTAAAGGATTCGATGATGCTAACTCATGGAAACATGCGTGCATGTTGATCAATATACTGAGCGACGATGGTCTACGCAGCCAAGCATTGCTCGACCTGATGAAGCCCACTCATGATGGGTTGTCTTACGCCAAGCAGCTCCAGAAAGATCGTTACAGTAAGGTGCCAACGTATCCCTTACACCACCATTCCGGTTGTCCCGCCACAGCTGTATCAGCCGGGACTTCGAGCAAAGAGGGCCTGCAAGAGATCCCTGGATGCGACCCCTACGTTATGGTTCGTACTCCCAAGCTGTACAGGCTGCGTCCACCACGGGCTCCCCCTGATATGGCATACCTTCGCAGCACTTGGATCTTGCAGGACGCGCAATGGCAACAGATCGAGGATAAGGTTGACCCTAACTTAGAACCCGTTCGGTTTGACCGCTGGGTCGAACGTGCGTTCTTTCAGTTTCATCCTTTGTCTTCTCCGTTACCCGAAGCGTCCGCTCCTGCGTCTAGTCATTTCAACGCTGCGATCCTTCCACGTCTTTTGTTTAGCTTGCGTCCGCTTGTCCAATGTCGCGAGCTGCAACAGACTCTCCGTGATTCGTCCTTGTACTTGTCGCTTCATCACTGCTCGACCTCTGCCTTACATGTGCTCAACGCCCTGACACGCCTTGTGCATGGGGGGAATGGGGGGTCTGGGGGGTCTTCGATGATTTTCGACAATTTTGTTTCGGATCCTGAAGAACAAGAGCACTCAGTTCACGATCATTGGGAGGTAGACGAAGAAGCTAGGACGCTAACAAGAATACACTCGTCTCCTAGGAGAAAGGCGTTCTGCCCGGGTGACGCGCCATCTTGTCCAGTCGATACGTCACGGATCAAAGACGATAGGATGACTTACCGTCAAGGAAGTCAGCTCGAGTCATCAGATTTTGAGGATTGGGTCAAGGACTATTGGCGACACTCAGGTAGAGGTACGCATACCAAAAGCACCTCCGATGGATAGGCAAGACTGTGTTCACCCTTAGGGGAAACGACGCTGAATCGGAAAACGAGGAAGCTAAATCGGCTGCAATCGCGTTATGCAGCACCACAAAGCGTATGAAAACGAACCCACTGAAGGATATCATTGTCCCAACGTTCGTCTCCGTTAGCAAAGCCAAGAGCGAGGAGAGTAAAGAGCACAGAATAGTTGATGTCAACTGGAGACGACATGATGGGGAGATCGCATATCGGTACCAGTTCGTGTTGTGCGAAGAAGATGACAACCTAGCCGCCCGCGACGAGCAGATGGTAATCGATCTGTACGATATAGGTAAAGAACCCGCATTCATCCTACTGTGTTCAGAGGAATGCAATCACTTCACCCATTTAGCGGCGAAGCACGACTGCACCATCGTCACTGTATCTCAGAGCGATGACCTCACTTCACCATACGGAATTGCACGTGCGCTTGCAGCCAGTGCGTTCGGAGAAGGATGCAGTAATGTTTGCAGACCCTGCACAGGCGGATCGGCATGGTCGAGATACAACGCTAAAGTCAGCGATGCGATAGCTAAATCTATAGAGCTTATGCGAGCGCTATACTGGGACCTTTGGGAGCGTTTGAACTGTTATGGTTCGTGTTTTGAGGATCGGAGCCGCCGCACTGTTTGAACTACCAAGATACTGTGCCTACTGGAAAGATCAAAGGGTTCAACGTTTGTTGAGCGGCACTGATTGCGACTGTCATGTGTTTTGATGGATGTATGTATGGGTTAGGTGCTGAGTTCAACGATTCGCATTCCGACAAGAAACTCATCAAGAAACCCTGGGAGATTGTATCATGGAATCTTGAGTTTGGCAACCAGCTCAGCAGAACATGTGACAAGAGCCATAGTCATAGAGATTGTGCAGGTAAATACACTAAGACTACTCAATTATATAATAAGAAGATAGTCGGCATCATCCTGAAGACCGTGACCAAGAGAATCGCTGAATTCCAGAAGTCTGAGAAGATGATGCATGCCGTTCCGTGCCTTATGATTCGAGCCTTGGGTAGTTCCTTCAACGAACGATCAGTGTGTGATGCAACATCAAACGAGACTGTATACCACTGTGATGAGCATGGGACACAAATCTCACACGCACGACGGATCGAACCACAAGGCATTCATGATTTTCAGGCATGTTGTGTTTGCTTGTGTGACCACAACACTGCTTCACCCGTACGCTTCAGCGACGTGGCTATGGCTTCTGTTGGTGGTGTCATGAACTATAACAGCAACACGAGCGGCTACCCGACTTTCATCATCAAGATCCTCGATGGCCTGGTTGAGATGAAGGAGAGAGGCAGATCACCCTACCTCCAAGGATGTCAAGGAGTACGCATGGGTTGGATGTGGTTGAAGCATGGATTGCCGTTGCATTCCTCCGCTCGTCCCGCTATCCATCAACTATGCAATGTCCAGGACAAAATCCGATGACACCAAGTTCTTGACCGCTTCACTGAAGAAGTTAGTGGGCTACATGAACGAGGAAGAGAAGAAAGAGAAAACTGGCGACTTGGCAAGACGCTATAAGCTATCCATGACCACCATTAAGGGGCGCTTCGGGAACGATGCGAGTGGGGTTTTCAGCAACCTTTCTCGCTACCTCGTGGAGCCTGAGGAGATTGGGGCGATCGATGACTTATGGGACGACGTCCGCGACTTCATCAACAGCGGCAGGCTCAATGACACTATGGTTGCCTACCAGCAATGAGGAACCTGTCCGGGTCGGCCAATGAGAGCATGAACATGCGTGAAGCGCGGATCCGTCGGATCACGTCTATGCCACACGCCTCGAGAGTTACTTACACGATCTTCAGCTCGATCTTCTATCACACCTCTGACAAACTCACCAGTCGAAACGCGAAGGAGAAGGTGCAAGAGCTGATAGACACGGTGAACAGAGAAGTCCGCAACATGGCACTGGCAATAAGGGTCCACAACTCGGACAACGCGATGGACAAGATCACGTGATCGATGTGCTCGAGGACCTGATTGCCAGGAAGAGAGGGCTGCCAAAATACAGGTCGGCGGCTCAGAACCATATGGAGACCTTTCTAGGCTCATGAGTGTAATGGTACAATACCTTGACAACTGCAAGCCTCCGGTAGCCCTGATAATACCAGAAGAGCTCAGATTCATGAGGGAAAAGGTCATGCCGATGATCAATGAGTGGATCCGGTTGAACCCACAATGTTTCGAGTTCAGTACAACGCAGCTGCGGCGGAGAGCGGAAGGCAAAATGAGTACAACCGGCGGAGCAGCGCCTTCAAATCCTACACCGAATACATCGAGGAGATGAAGAAGAAAATCGAGGACAAAGTTACCCCCTCGTTACCATTTTGGGACATGGTGGAAAGTGAAGGTCCTGAGCCCCCTGACGTTGCTCATAGGCCAAAGTGGTGCCCTCCGCTTCAGATCTACGGTGACTTTGCTAGGCCGAAGGCCAAACCAATGCCTCGCGCGCCAAGACCTCCTCCACCGTCGTCGTCATTTGAACAGCAGAACTTTTCGGAGCGTCCTTCCGACAGTTCAACTGGACATGGGCCGGCGCCCTCCAAGCGGTGGGGAAGGACAGGTGGATCAGAATCCACCGGTGCGGCATCAAGGGACGTCTCGATCACTACATGGTTTAGAATGCCGTTACCGATGGGGTCATCCAAATACTACGTATTTGGGAAGGACTATTTTTCGCGAGACATGAAGGTCTACGCGATGGTCAGCGCCAATCAGGTGCCATCGGGCACATCGTAGAAGGTCCCTGTACCATTAACGGACAGATGACATGGTTGCAGTACTTACGAAGGTTGACGTCGTATTTGATGTTCTGGCATGGGGAGTACCAAGAGACGGTGATCAATCGGAACTACTACAAAGAAGACGCCCATTGGTTCGCTCAATATACCAACATCTACGACTCAACACAAGTGTCACTTGCTTGAGGGCTACCATCTCCGAGAACGCTATACAACCTTTGTTACCCAATGGAAGCCAAGGTGACTGATGAAGCGGAATTGGAGCTGAGGATGCGTGAGACATTGAAGGGCCTCTTCCCAAGTGTCACGTGTCAGCCAGCAACTCGCACCATCGACGGTGAGAGTGTGCACTGTGAGTTCATCGGCGCCATGAAGACCAGTAAGGTGATTTTGATGTCTGACTTCGAGTACATCACCAAATCGATTCCGGGAAAAACAGACAGTGCTCGCCCAGAGCTTATTGTCACTTGGATGGGATAAGGTCATCAACATGTCTTGTACGCCTGAGTACAAGAAAGGAGCGATGACGGATCCATATGGTTTCATCAACTTCGTTCGTGATCGAATTGATGATGTCAAACGTCATGAACCCACCTCCATCCATGTGTGGTTGTCGTTGAGCAATCTGGTGACTGCGGGCAAGAAGGGGACATACAAGACTGTGATTGCCCCCATGGACTTCGTTCCGAGACTCAGGGATGTGATCGTCAAGCTTGACGCATGCTGCCAACTACCTACCTTCGTGAGGATTTGCGCAGACGTGGAGTTTCACCATGCCGTCGGTTCGTTCGGTAAGATCGCCAACATGATCAAGGACGAGCTATCGCTGAATGGCATGATGTCCACAACGTCGGACAGATTCTGGCGGGCCATTTCGGTCGCCGGAAGCGGTCACCCCTACTCTATGAAGTCTGGAACCTCTTTGGTCCACGCTGTCATGGAAAAGTACTTGTTCAGAGAAAGATGCTCGCTTCTTGCTTTATGGCACCGGATCCCTTGACCGAAGCGAATAGCCTCCATGATCCCAACTTGGAACACGTGTTGCAGGACAAAGAGAGGTTGTATCAGTACTTGTTCGGAGATTCCGTAAGAGGAAGCCATGCATATCAGTCCACTGCGGAGCCTTCAGGTGAGAATGAGTCTGAGAGGAGGAAGAGGGAGAAGGTAAGGAGAGAGAACAAAATGCCATGGATGGATGAGTACTGGGGAGTCCTTCAGCCAGAACCAATATACTCGAGGACTCAAAGATGGTACGTCATTGATGACTTCAAGGAGGGTGAGGAGATTTGCTGCGATTACTGTCTGGTCTGCCATCCCATAGACTCCGATTTGAAAGACGATTGCTATGCAGAATGCATCAACGGAGCAGCAAATAGATGCCGTGGGATGTCCGCAGAAGACTACGTCCAGAGCGATTCCACGCATGTGCGCGATTGCTTCACAACTTCGGCATGGGACAAACGGTATCTTCTCCCACCGTCATGATCTCCGAGATGAACCCGCACGATGACTTGATGAAGTTCTTACACGAGGCGATGATCATCTTTAATGAGAATCCAGGTTTCCAGAAGGAGATTTCGTTCTTCGGGGGATCAGGTTGTCATCAACAATGACGGAGAACTTCTTCAAAACGAGGAGAGGACCCAGCATCCATGTGGAAAAGCAGATAATCGGCAGCGCCAAGTACTACAGGGATCCTATGACCTTGGCAACGTATGCTACACCAAATACCTCAAGACCATACTGGAGCCCGATGTATTCCGCACCATATTCGGAGATGATCCACGAGGAACGGGTAGGTGACATGGTGGAAGCGCTGCTGGGCATGTTTGAAATTGCTCAACTCTTCAGGCATATGTTCAGGGGATGGGGTGACATCGAAGCTTTGAGGACGGGATTAGAAGAATCCATCAAACGCGTCACTGCATCGCTGTACGACAGGACAACGTATGAGAACCGAAAGCGATCGACGATCAGAACCTTGGACCCGCACTCTGATGAGGCGGCAAACGTGGCACTGATTCTAGTTCGCATGAGGACCATGCCGCCTCCTGAATTCGACATCGACCACTTCTTCGAAATTGGGGAAAGAACCAGAACAGGGAACAGAAGCCACTGACCAGCCCGAGGCCGAAGGTGTCGATATGGAAACTGATTGTGGACAGGAGAAGGAGGAGCAAGATGCTGACATGTCCGACCCGAAGACATCAATACTGCAAGCCATCGACGAATTTAAGAAGAAGATCGGGCAAGCAGAATTCTGCATCCACTGCATGAAGTCGGGACACACAACTCTCAATTGCGAGAAGACCCTTCATCTTCACCTACAGTCACCTCAGTGTTGAGTGATTGGAAGAAGAGAGTGAAGGGAGAGGTTGCACCCGACGATGGAGTCGAAAGTGCCGATGTGTCTTCCTACAATGGGCGGAAGCTTGCGGAGGCAGGCCCTAGGGATATGGAGAGTGGTGTACGAATTTGTAGAGAAGGCATTTTGCACTCCAGTTCCCCTTACACCAAAGGCATGTCATCACTTCTATCCCCTACCAACACGGAGGGAGAAGGGGATACAAGCCGATCGACCCATGACGATGGTCGGGAAAGTTGAACTAGTACCGATCAACGGAGTCACTTTCGCTGCAAAGAACTCCGACTACGACAACACAAGTATCGACTCCAGACTGTCGAGTACCTGAATACAGCCAAGCGAGCCAGGCCCTGAGTCGTCGATGGGAGCGAAGTTGAGACATCGAATTGGACGCCAGTTCAGGACAGGGGAGACTTGCACCAATCAAATGCGATGAAGGCGCATGGGTGTCATGGGAAGACCTGTTAGGTGATAACGCAGTTTGGGAAGACGGTTATCACTATGGCAACATAGATATCGTGACCAAGAAGGCGCGTTTGGAGAAGTACTTCGACCAGAACTATGAGTGTTCCGCATAAACAAGAGGGTCAGATTCCAAATGTTGGCAGTCCGCGTTCACCCTGATGAACTCAATGACCCCGATGACCGATGGAGAAGGAATGATTGACGAACTCAAGACATGGGAATCTCTATAAGGAAAGACTCCACCATAGCGATGGATGGTGCTTTTCCCGTGGCGTAAGAGCAACCTCGGCACACTCAACGGACGGCGGAGGTTATGACGTTACCATTAACATCGACCACATTGGATCGAGAATGACCAACGACATGGCCCTATCTATGGTGACTGCATTTCACGCTACCAATCTCGGAGCGCTGACTTCAATCATGCGACGAGGGCTAGTGCCAGGAGGTCTCGGTTCATCGGAAGGGATTCTATCCACTTCACATGTTTTCCGCCATGGGCCTGGGAGCAGGGCTACAAGGGAAAACCTTGGCTGGGTCGTAAGGTCGCATTGAGTGATCGCCCGGTGGTTCTCTACATTCCGGTGTGGAAGCTGCAGGAGTACGGACTTCTCATCTCAGCGACTGGCTCTCTATTGTTGAGAACGTCGTTCCCTTCGATGAGGTTAAAGGGGCATGGTTGCAATGCGACAATGCGGAACCCGGACAGCCTGAGGAGATCGAATGGATCCGGTTACTCAATAGGGAACCCGACCCTGGAAGCTACCTTGTTCTGGAGTCCAAATACGGAAACCCGATCATGATTCCACGCTTTCAAAAGCTTGAGAGTTTAGCGGTTGAGGTCAGGACGATACCTACTCCGAGGACGACGCCAAAATCTCAAAGCTGTTGGGTATGATCGAGGAAAGTGGTGTCTACCCAGAATATGATAGCACCGAGTGGCAGAAATCTTTGAGGAGATCGTGTACCGCCGAGCAATGAAAGACTATGACTCAAGACCGTTTCCTAACTGTCTTGGCGAAGTCGATGTGCGATTGACGATATGTCCGCACTGCGTAGCGTTTTGATCGCGAATGGAAGCTCACGCATGTGGTACCCAAGGAGACAAGGGACCGCAATCAACGATCACCCCAAAAGATGTCCCAGCCAGTTCTTCCGGTGAAACAACTTCTGCTGCAGGTGCAAACATCGATGAAGTCATCAAGAACGCACGCAAGACAGCCGAAGAGGTCATTGAGATCGAGGAATCCGAAGGAGAGGAAGAGGAGGAAGTTCCTATCATTTTGAAGGAACGACCGGACGAAGCTGAAGGCGAACCCGAATATCGGGAGGTCCCTCAAGATGGATACGGGAATGAACTTCCACAGCCTTTCCCCTTCGCAATTGACGAATTGCCGCAAGAAGCTGCGATCCCCATCGACCACAACTTTGCTGTCACACAGCAATTTGATCTGAGGTTGATGAAGTTGATCAAGAGCTTGGCCAACGCAACGTTCGACATCAACTGCTTTGAAAGTCGTGAAGATGTACTGCGAATGTTCGACGATGGACAGCGGCATGACACTCCGCACAATAGATGGCCGATAGTACCGAATGATCCGGATACTGGGTTTCCAAGACGTCTCCAGAGAGCCGAGGTCGTAGGCATGAGCCGATGGACCGACGACGTGTATGCAGCAGAAGCGTGGCAGATCTATGAATTCCACGCCCACGTTGTTCACCCGATGATGATCACTGCAATCCGCTGCGGGCTTAGCCACAAGTACCTCAAAGAGGTCGGCAGCACTCGGCGTAACATGAGTGATCCAAAGGCTCGAAGGTCTGAGACCCAGGAAGAGATCATCGAGAAACTGGCATTCATCTCAAATTTCATCAGACGCTTGATCAGGAAGACCTTCGGAGCGAGCCGGTATAGTTACTACCAGAAACCAGATGACGAAAATGCCGCTCCATACAAATTCATCGACATTAGTCCCGCATCAAATCGGAGAGGAAGAATGTCACGAAGGAGATCCTCGTTGCATGCCGCTACTATGGCATAGAGGTATCCGCTATTCAGCACAGAAATTGAAGTCCTTCGAGGAGCAGATCCGAGCGGGAAACCCAAGGAACGTCGAGCTCATCAAGGACTACATTGGCTTTGTCGGCGCTGACTACATGCGACAACTCACGAATGGTTGAGCATTGGGGTCATACCGACATGCCACTTCCGGTACTTCAAGTACTGAGGGAACTTGGGTAATTCATGATGACCGTTTTGGCATCATGGGAGTGAGATAGGATTGTGTTTCACACCGTTGGTAATCGCATGATACCATAGGTAGGTGCACGTTTTCCGTTTGTAGCTCCATTACCTGTTTGATCCAACTTTCAAGCGAATGCAAGATCTTTTGCTAATTCGATTCAATAGGACATACTGGTGACCTCCAATACACTTTTGAGAACACGATTCGTTCTCCGGTTTTTACATCCACTCATCTCCCTTCCCCGTCGAAGTACGGATGTGGGGGGTGTCAATAGGGATGAGGTCCCAGTATAGTCGCTATACAGGTACATGCCATACACTTTTGGCTCAAGTGCCCAACCAGGTAAAAGAGCTTTAGCGCGCGAGCCTCATGTTGAACTAAAGGCTAGAACGGGGCCAGGGCACACCTTTCCATCCGTTCGCACTTACATAATATATACATATATATATATATTCTAAAGGACTTTGACCTGGATGCCACGTATCTTGGGAAGCACCCTTGCACAGCACTTGATTATTTTTTTTCGTAGGATAATTTGTTGGACATGACAACAATGATTTTGCAGACGCATATGGAGGTAAGCGATCTTTCAGGAGGCAGGGTTCCTGTATTCCTTTCTCAGCATGGTTCACATCACCCTTGGTGTGTGCATAACGACATGACGGCATTAAATCCTCCAGGAGGTGGTGCGCATCGTGAATACATAGGGAGACATGAGGGGGCATTTTTTGGAAGATTAACCAGGAGCCAGAATTTCTTGACCAGTATTGGGGGGGGAACTTAGTATCACCAAAGTTTCTGTCTGAATCCGCCTGTGCTGTAGGGTTTGGTCCATCAGCGCAAGGAAGGGAGGTCCCCACCAACCTTGCTCGGTGGCAGATGCAGAATGCCGGCCCTTCAAGGGCATTCTCACCTTTAAAGCACCCTCGAATGGATATTACACATGTTAATCGTGTTTCTGCCATCTATTTTGATGATGTGCATGCTGGTGATTCCCAACAGGGCCAAGAAATCGATGTTCGTTTCAAAAACCAGAGGAAGATGGTCTAAGTAAGGAATGGATCGATTTATGGCATTGACATGTGTTATGTCTGTCTCTCAAGTCGCCAGGTCGAATCTGAGAGCCATCCAACTTCTTCGTCCCAAAGCAGCTGCCTGGGATTCTCATTTGATCGACTAGCGGCTAGCGTAGATACATTTTCAAAAAAACACGGAAGTGGAGAAGGGACCCTGCGAAGTAGTGCATGGGGCCTTCCAGTGTCCATTCCTCTTTTATGAGGAGTGTCACTGAACTCACGAATGTTTTGGGGGCCAAGTTTCGACTCAATCTCCTAGGTGGGGGGGCTGATGATGGCTGATGTTCATGGACACCGGATTACTTCGTTTTCTTCAAAGATGGTGATGAAGGATGGTGCCTCTTGGTGTAGCACGGTGTCAAGTTCCGAGCTCCTCCCTTCACGACCTTGGAACCGCGGGTCGATGGGGTCGATGTCTAGTTCTACTCCCTCATCTGTGGGAGAGATGTCAGGGGGGCATTCCATCATGGCTCCAGATGAGTTCAGGGATCGGGGGATGAGGATTCCAGTGCGCCACCTCCGAGAGAGCTGGCCAAATTGGACGAAATGCTCCGACTCAACTCGATGACACTCCCCTAAAAGGGGAAAGGGGTGAGCCAGTTTAGATTATTGGGTTGAAAACATGCGGTGGTAGAGCTGGCTGAAGGTGAAGGTGTTTTCCGAACGGCCTCTTCGTCGGACTTCAGTCTGACGTATGCAACAATTTGGACCACCGCTTTTCACCGTTTTGAAAGAACCAGTTTGGATCACCCCCAACCACAAGTTCTAGATGTTCTGCGCAACAATTGTTTAGTTCAGGTCCATATTTGGATCTGAGAAGCAACAGAATCGCATCTGGAAAAGGACCGTTGATGTTCTTGAATTCTTCGGCGTTGACAGATTTTGATGCCAGAGTTCAAGGCACTCCCATTTTGCAGCCATTATTCTCAAGGGTTCGGTAAGGAAAGATCAAGCATCACCGGGCCAAAGCTGCAAGAAAACCTCATCCGATCGATCGGCACAGAAACGATGGGAGCTTCCTCGCACGCCAACCTACCACCCAGGGCTTCGTCGAGACCGGCCTCAACCCCCACGGAATGGCTCCGGCGAAGGATGTCCCATCCAACCACGGTCACTCGATCCAGCCCTTCCGAGCGCCGATCGCGAACGCACAGACCACATGTTCGAACACCGAAGGACACACCGGGCGAAGTGGGTCAGTCGCGAAGCCGGTCAGCCGAAATGGTTAGAGAGTCCATATAAGTCCATGTTCGAGAGCAATGGCTCGAGATTGATCTTCACCCTGCCAAGCAAGACAAAAAAGAACACACGAACCTGGTCAGTCCGAGCAACCTTGATGCCAAGCTTCAGCGCCTCGAGCTGCTGGAAAGGCCCCGTCTCCCGTCCACTCGTGTGGGATACCCCAAAACCCTGTCGACAGGGCTCATGGTCATAGAGGATCAGAGAAGCAGCCATGTAGAAAAGCAAGGTCTTTGGAGTCTAATGTAGATATTTCGAGTCTAATGTAGACTCTTGATTCTTGATTTTATGAACCCCCCGCAATTGAATTGGACATCCTCTTCACTTGGAAGTATGGATCGAATATCAAGCGTCTACCTGATTTTGGGCGAGCCGCCTGACCTTCCCTAATCCACTTCTGATGAAGCTCTTTGCTTTTCTTCAGCCGTCATTGTGGTGGAGGCCATGGAGTATTTATCATGTTCTTCCATGATGGACCACACCTAGATCTTCCAAGTGTGCAGCATGTCTGCCTTTTGGCTGGTATTTTAGATGACAGGCAGAGATTCTGGAAGAAACCGTCACATTCGATTCTTCCGAGGTTGACCCCTTCTTCCACCGGCGATGGGGAAGGTGCAGTCCCGTCGCTCGAAAAGCCAAGAAGTTTGAAGGGGAAGACTGGGGAGGAGGGATCGGGCTTCACGGGAAAAGCAATCATTGACTTGCGCCAGCACAGGCTAATTTAATGGAGGAAGTTGGCACGATGCTCATGACTTGGTGTCCAAGAATCATCAAACAGTATTTAAAAGTATTTTTAAAAACATCCAACACCCCGAAGACAGGGAACTCCTGGGTGCACCAGGAGATCTTTCGCCCAAAACCTGCACAGGATGCCCCTCCAAGCCGCAACGGGACCTCCAAGTCCCCACTCAAAGGCGCGGAGCCCAGGTCGATCGACGTCGGTCTCTTCGGTGTTCTGTGGCCTTTGGCATTATTTGCCATCTATCTGAACAGATTCCGGTGTTTGAGGTATGTTCGAGATCCCGCCATAGAGCATATATATAATAGAACCCCCCCTAAACAGACAGGATCGCCGTGTTTTTTGGGGTTTTTCTTCTTCCCCTCGCCTTGTGGAACACCCGCTCTTCTCCACTCCCTGCGGTCTCCTCCCGAAGGGGATCCAATCGCTCACCGCAGGGAGCGGCTCCCCGGCGGCCACAGCGGCAGCGGCGGAAAAGGCCGCCGCGGAGGGGCGGCTGCCGACACAGGCTGGAGACGGCGGTGAGACGACCGGTGAGACGACCCATGTATGCAATTGTTACCATTCCATGTATGGAATCATTAGGATACAGAATTACATGGGGTAAATGGATGTAATTAAGTATTCCATAGGGCGAACTAGCTGGAAATCGAACACCTTGCGTGATGTGCTGAAGGAGATGTGATACGAGTGCTACTCCTGGAGTTCTTGCGAGCATTTTTTGGTTTGGGGCTTCAAATAGACTTCGGGATGCTTTTGTATGTCAATCCCAAAAAGGAGGTGGACACGTTTTGCATCGTCCAATCCGAGCAAGCACACCCGGGGAAGAAGACATATTTTGATTGTTTTTTTTTCCAGATATCCCATGACGATCTCGGAGACAGGACTTCCCTCAGTTGACTTCTAATCGATGCCGCTCTCAAGCCTGTCTACATTCTAACCCAGATCTCTTCAGAGCGGACAAAAGAAGACAGCAGGGACGAAAAGGGTGTTTTTTGGACCGGTTTGGCTCGGTGCTTTGTTCGGCTCGGTTTGGACTCAGGGGTGACCCCTTTTCGACCGGATCCCTGACCGGAACGTCCACCGGAGGTGGTTCCCCCGGCGATCGCGGCCAACCTGGGTCTAGGCGAGGGAGTCAGAGGGAGAGGGCGGATGGGGAAAGGTGCGACGAGTGCGGCGAGGTGCCGGTGCGTCTGACGGGGGATGTGAATGACAGATGATTAGAATATATTAGAATCCCAAGAGCTGAATGACAGGTGCGAGAGCTCGAATTTAGAAGGACGAACAGAAAGACAGATGACTAGAATGACGATGACCATCTTCGGACCGAGATGTTTTCTTTTTTTCGGAGGGACCGAAGGACAGGGGACTCCCGTGATTTGATCAAGAGATATCAAGAATCTCTTAAGTTTCTGCGCTCTTCCGTGAGCGACCAGTGCTTCAGTTCATTGGCTCTAGCACTACCATGGAGGAAGGTCAAGCGCTACCATGGTTGACGCTACACGCCTATACCATCCTATACCCCTTTCAAGTCATGCAAGGTACCTCCCAAATGTTTGGAGCCAAGCAAGTGCAGGAAAACAGATTCAGTCCAAATGTAGAGCCGTTGCGCGACGGTTTCTCCCATGCTGCCAAAGGAGGTGCACAACTTGCTGAGCAAACGAGCTGAACTCGCGCAGAAGCTGCGCCAGAACTTGACCAACCCTGCAATCCGAGATGCTGTTCGACAGCGCTGCAGTTCCATGCCTCACCGAACCTCCGTCCGCTCCGCCGGCTCCGCTCCCGAGCACCGGCTCCGCGGAGGCGCCGCTGGAGGCGCTCGCACCTTGAGCCGAGAGCGCGCGCCGGTGCCGAGGCCCGCGAGCCGCGAGCGCCTTGAGAGGCGCAGCGCCGCGCCCAGTGCTCTCCATCCGAGCCGTGAGCGCGAGCGGGGGCAGATGCAGAAGTCTTCCTCCACTGGGGCTCTTTCATCTGGATCAGCCACTTCAAGGCCATCCTTGCGTGGCAAAGTGCCGGCGCAAGTGAACCCAGAGCCAATTCCAATCCGTGGACGGCGTGGACAAAAGGTGTCTACAGATGCACAGGCCGCTCTTGCTCGAGCTGTTGCTTCGTTGCTCGGAGATGGCAGTTCTGCATCTGCGGTGTCTGCAGTTCAAGCAGCCTCAAGTGCTGGAGGCCCATTGCAGGAGGAGCTGATTAAGGTGAGCAAACAATTGACTCAGCTTGATCGAGAACGACAGCAGCTGGCTGAAAATGGCTTGAGCATGCTCGCTCGATGCTCTTCGCAAGAGAGAAGTGTGGCACCTGACAAGGCTTCAGCACCAAGTGGCCGAGGGACCAAAGAGGAGCCCCTCCTCAGTGAGGGAGAGCCAAGCGAGCATCCTTGGCTGCTGGCAGATGGTCGCCTCGTCACAGCGCGCTTGGAGGGTGAGAACCTGGCACTAAAGCGTGCAGTGATGCAGGCTCGAAGGGAGATTGATGAGTTGCTGAAAGGCAGAGCTGATGCAGAGGCAAGGGTACGGACCTTGAAGGAAGAGAATCATGCGGCCGCTGAGGCGTTACGCCGCTACACCAGTTCTTTGTTGGATCCAAGTTCTGCTGAAGCTGGTGCTGGAGGAGCGTTGAGCCACGGCGGGAGCTTTGCCAGTTTGAACTCCCTGAGTCTGCAGAGCTTGCATTTGGGAGGTCGAAATGGTGACTTTGGAGGCACCGGAGCACTTCCGGGCAGAGCTACTTCGGGTGATTCAGCAGCAGGTGGAGTTGGCAACAGTGGCATCTCTGCGGGGGGTGGAGATAGTGGTAAGGAGCTACAAGCAGAGAAGCAGGCTCGCAACAAGCTCTTACAGACCAGTGATGAGATCACTCGTCGAATGGAGGAACTTTTGTCGCGCAGAGGTAAATCATTGCAGAAGCTCTTGGAGCCCATGGCAGGTCAAGCCCTCTGAACTTTGCTAGAATATGAGATGCTAATGGCTGTTATGGCACTTTCGTTTCACATGGCTTGGATTGTCCAAGAACAGTCCACCAATTCAGAAGAGGGTGGCTGACAGTCCTGTGCCTGTCACGAAATGGCGAGTTGCGGCGGTGTTTCTCTTCAGATGTGAGCAGGTCAGGTCGGGTCAGGTCGCTTCGCGTGCGAGAGCTATTGCTGCATCTTCCTATACATAGTCTAATAGAACAATCCTTGAGACTGCATCTTCATAGCTGTCCTTGACTGATCCTATGATGTCACAGGTCTAGCTACCAGGATGATTCGACTTCCAGCCCTTCCGGAGGTTTGCGGCCGCGGCCGAATGCTCGGGCACCGCCCCCGTCCACACAGCTCCAGGGCACGGATGGAGAGGTCAACCGGTTTGAAGCAGACCGGACAGAGACAGCCAGGGCATGCCTAAGCCCTCAAACACTGAGCTTGAATATATGAATATATATATGAATTAATCGGTGTAACTTTAACTATATATATATATATGATATACTCTACGTGGCATTTATAGTTATACAAGTGTACATTTATATAAATACATTATATATTATATATATATAGCCAGGCGGGCGGCACGCAGCCCACGCCGGGACCCGCGCCTGCGGTGTCGTCGGCGGCCATCGGCGCCGGCACCGTGACGCGGCCCAAGGCGGGGGCCCGGGCTTGGGACCGGTTCCTTGCCTTCGTTGAGACCTCCCTGCAATCAGAGAAAGAAGCAGGGACACTGTCTGGAAGTTTGGTAGAGTTCTTGAAGGGGTCTTTTGGGATCTTTTGGGAGAGGTCGCATTTGGCTGTTTTCAGAAGAGGTCTGTCATTTTGATTGGTAGAGTTCTTGAATCGATGAAAACGAAAACTGTCTACCCCTTTGGTAGAGTTCGGGTTTAAGAGGTCCCTTTGATTAAAGGGAGGTAAACATCGATGTTTCAGTTGTTTGGTCGTTCTTTGGAGCTTGGGAGATGTGGCAGGGGATGACTATGAAAGGACTTTCATCTCCCAAGATGTGGCCATGATGCGATGTTCCTGCAGCTGTTCCTGGTCGATGTTCCTGGCGTTTGATTTTTCGACCCATCTGAGTATCGCGTTTGAATTTTCCCAAGATGAACTAAGTAAAGGCTTTGTCATATGGAACTTGGGTGTATAAGCAAAAACCTGGAAAGCGTAAGGTTGCGTAAGGGAGTTGCGAGACATGCATGTTGCGTAAGCTTGCATATGGTTGTATTTTCACCTGCAAAAGGAGCCTTCGCGTTAGCATTTCCCTTGGAGTATGGTTCTCATGTGTGAAAATGCAGATGCGTAAGACCTGCGCAAGGTCTTCTCCAACATCCGTGGCGTGTCATCTCACATGGTGGTTTGCTTTAAGAAAAGCAAAAGCAGTAGCGTAAGACAGCTATACGACATAGGGGTTGCATCACACGTATTTGGCACAGCTCATCTAAGCTCGGTGCAGAGATGAGTCCCGCCTGAAGAGGACATGTGGTCTCTTTGGTGGAAAAGCCGCCTTAAGCCGTTTTTTTTTTAATATATACCTTATAATATACCTTATATATATATATGTATTCCTTGCCAAAAATGGGCTCCTATTCGTAACATCATAGGGGTTCCCTCTACCCGATGAAAAGTCAGAAACAACGATCAAGGGGTCAATGGGGACACCTCGGGGTGTCTCCTCGTGGCCGTGTGCGCGAAAAGCGGTTTCAGCTTCGTCCGCTGCCAGGCCCCCAAAGCTCCACCCGTGAGGATGGGAAGGGGAGTTGAAGCCGAGGGTTCAGGGCTTCAGTCTATTTCTACTTCAACTTTCCCTTGGTCAGAAGCAAGGTCGAGCAAAGAACAAAGATAAGGCAGCAGGTTAAGCCCAGACTATGAAGACACTGCCAGAAGACATACTGCATCTCCCTCTTTCTCCCTGACATCGAAAAAAGACGAATGATATGCATACATGGGCATGTGCTACAGCAGCTTATTTGCAGTGCAGTGTATATCTCTACATTTTTACTATACCAGCAGTTCCGCCGTGTCGGGATGCTTAATGGAGGAGTGCCTCTGTCACATCATATCCACTATAGATGGGTCTAAAACCGCGCCAACTCCTGGGTGCTGCCGTCCTCAGCGCCGCGAAGCGGTCGAGCGATCTGCCGAAGGCCTGAGACCGGCACAGGCGCGTTGCCAAACGCGCGCGTGAGACGGCGCAGCTGACCATCGCCAGCGCCGTCGAGGGGTCCTGTATTGGAAAAAGATGGGTGTCTTGGACCCAGACAGGTCCATACCTAGACCATCCTGTCTGGGTGTGCTGGACAGGGAGATCCCGAAGTAGTGGAGGGTAGCCAGGACACCCAGACAGGATGGTCCTGGTAGTTTGGCCTGAGCTTCCAAAGTTCCTTGATCACTGGTTAAGCACGTGCAGATCATGTACCTTTTTGGTGGTGACATCGGATGTCGGATATGGTCCCAAGAATCAATCGTCGACTGCTAGCTGCTAGAGGATGTCCTACACCCGAGAGACATACCTGGGAGATCCTGGGAGTAATGTAACACATCCAAGAATCAATTGCGGGGAGTCTCATAATTCTAAGATGCTACAAGAAGATATGAATCAGCACTTGCAAGACAAAATCAGAGAACAAACAAGCTCGGCATTGCAGGGAGCGAGTGGTGTCCTTGATTGTGCTCTAGTGCTTTTGACCTCTTCTTCAATATGTTAAATCACCGCACAACATCGAGCATGGGGTGAACCTGACCTGACCCCTTCTCATCCATGAAAAAAGCAAATCACACACCCCAGACATGGATTGCAAAGCCAACCTCTTAAACGTATGGGTTCGGTGTATTCTTCGCGTCTCCTACCCCGTCGGGTCTTCGCTCTCACAGGTGCACCGGAGCCCGCTCCACCACCAAGGACGGGAGATGTCGGGGCTCCGCAGACCCGGAGGTTTTTTGAGGTCGCTGAGGTAGGTCATCGGTTGACGATTTCCACCGGTTTTGGACGTTTACGGTTTCTTTTTTCTGCACTTGGCCACCCAAATCGAATATAAAGAACGGTTGGTTTCTTCCTGTAACACACCGTCGCACCTCAAATCCACAAAAAAGACTTCACAAGTTCGTATGGCCACACTTGCAGAGATTCCATCAGGATTGCTTTCCACCACTTCTGTTGTGTTTGAAGAGTCCACTTCTGTTGTTCGGTTCATCCCCTTAACAGGTCACCCTGGACGGCTCATCATGGGCAGTCATGGGGTCGGCTCGACGCTTCGAAGCCGTCGTGAGGTCACCGGGTCGGCGGCGGCCGAGAGCTCCGCCAGGATCGGCACCAGCACCGTCGCGCGGCCGAGAGCTCCGCCCAGTGGAGAAAAGACAGGCGGGAGCTCCGGGTGTTGAAGATGGACCCGCGCTGTCCTATTGATGATATGGAATTGGTGGCGATGACTTTGATGAAGAAATGATGATATGACTTTGATTGTGATTTTCATTTTGCGGTTCACTTTCAAGCAGAGGTGTCAACTCTCCAGCCTCAGGCACGCAGAGGTGTCAACCAGATCCCAATGAAGATCCATCCGTGAAATCGGGGGTTCTAATCACATGCTCCACCAGTCGGCCCAGCTGCACTTGGTGGCACCTGCTCCACATTGAAGCTCCTGAGTGGAGAAGCACTGAAGCATCGCAGCCCAGTTCAGGCACCGCAGGCGGTGCAAAGACGGCCAGTGCAGGCACCGCGTCAGAAGCATTCCCCATCCCGTGCCGGGTTTTGGGTGTGACAGTGTGACGTGGTTTTGGGTGCGATGACCAGCAAACAAAGTCTCAGTTCGCCAAGCAAAGACCAACAAACACGCTTGGGCTTCTAGAAAGGACTAAGCACTTTTTTGGGCCCTGGTCCATGCCTGGCAAACAGGCTTCAAGGTGTTGATTTGTCCAAATTCTTCAGCGTGGCCAAGAGCTAGGAGACTTGGGCGATTCTTGTCAACGAACACAAGTCCATAGACGTTGGGGGATCTACTGGTTTCAAGATGGTGACAGACATGATGTTGGTGACAGACAGAATTCGGTAGATGCTGGAACCTGGTAGATGCTGGGATGCTCAACAAGGAGCATTTGACGGTACCTTACTGTATCAGTGAGACAGGGGAAACGGTTGGATCGGCCTGTGCCTTGCGCTTGTGTTGACTTCTTGGATCTCTTTGAAGATCATAGGTGTGATGCCACCGACTCCTGCCGCTTGCTTCCCAGCTAGATCAGATTGCTTGACTACTCCTCAGCCTAGCCAACAAGCCACAAGAAGACTAGACAACCACACCGCCTGAGCACTGATACTAGGATGGCTGAGTGTCGGCTTGTGGTCGCCCTCATTGCTTTGCTCATTGTAGGGGAAATCTGATGACATCTCACTCAGCAAGACTGTTCACCATTCCTTTTCTTTGGGTTTTGAACATGTGGTCACCCAGTCTTGCATTGCAGAATCTGGAAGTGGGGGCTGCATAGTGACCCCCCCATCATGTAAGAGATAGTAAGAGGCGTTTGCCAAGTAGTCGGGGTAAGCAAAAGCTCAAGAAAGGAAAACGAGGGAAACAACGACAACGATATGTTTTGACAGGGACATGTGGATTGAGGGATGATTGCTGGAAAAATGTACTTCTTGATTTGGAGCTGGTTCATACATCCGCTGGCATGATAGGAATCAAGGTTCTCTTTGCTTCTCCTTTGCTGACGCTAACGCTTCTGGCCCAATAACAACAACAAACTCGGTAAGGAGATGTAGCAAGATCCTCTTAGGTCTTCTCAGCCCCATTCCCACTTATTCTTCACAGTTCTTCTTCAACAAAAGAATACCTCATCCGACGGTGGAGACTGAAAGACACGTGCGCAATGCTTCTTCAGCTTCGGAAGAGAACCTATACAAGTAGTTCCCGGGCAAGCCGGCGGCGGAAGTTTCCTATAAGAAGAAATTGACCTATAGGAGTGTCCACGTTCTCTCCAACATGCGCGTCCTCCAGTCAAACGCACGCGCTCCGGACTTTTGACCCACGGGATTCCACGTGTGTAAGGTGTGTGCCCCCTGCAGGATCAGCAGCTCACAACAGCATACTGGGTTGTATCTTTGCACGACAAGAGGGGTGTATGATGAGTAGTGTATGATGAGTAGTGTATGATGAGTGGTGTATGATGAGTGGTGTATTATGAGTGGTGTATGATGAGTGGTGTATGATGAGTGGTGTATGGTGACTGGTGTATGATGAGTGGTATATGATGAGTGGTGTATGATGACTGGTGTATGATGACTGGTGTATGATGAGTGATGTATGATGACTGGTTGTATGATGACTGGTGTATGATGAGCGGTGTATGATGAGCGGGTGTATGATGCGCGGTGTATGATGAGCGGTGTATGATGAGTGGTGTATGATGAGTGGTGTGTGATGAGTCCTGTATGATGAGT
>CAXIVM010000146.1:0-20378 GCA_964035705.1 Porites rus
CAGCGAAGAGCAAACATGTACAAAACGTGCATCCGTTCAACCTCTGCTGTTATAGCCCAATTGTGGACAAGCTCACAATCAGTTACCTGTCAACAAAACGTGCATCCGTTCAACCTCTGCTGTTATAGCCCAATTGTGGACAAGCTCACAATCAGTTACCTGTCAATGCAACACCCCTTTTTTAACGCACTGGCCAGAAGAAAGTTGCGCTTGTTGATGTTGAAACTCATGACAACCCTATCTCCCTAGAATCCTACACCATGAGACAAGGGAAGGTGTGGGCGGTCATTTGTCACCCCGAAAAGCCTTTTATTATTATAGATTTAAAAGGGTGTGATAATTGACCGTCCCACACCTGCCACGAAAATTAGACTTGTTAATTCGATCCGCCGCATTCGATCTGCCGCTGACCTCAGAGTGTTTTGTAAGAAGGCTAACAAGCGCAAACTTTTGTCTGCCTGAAGGGCAGCGAAGAGCAAACATGTACAAAACGTGCATCCGTTCAACCTCTGCTGTTATAGCCCAATTGTGGACAAGCTCACAATCAGTTACCTGTCAATGCAACACCCCTTTTTTAACGCAGGGCAGCGAAGAGCAAACATGTACAAAACGTGCATCCGTTCAACCTCTGCTGTTATAGCCCAATTGTGGACAAGCTCACAATCAGTTACCTGTCAATGCAACACCCCTTTTTTAACGCACTGGCCAGAAGAAAGTTGCGCTTGTTGATGTTGAAACTCATGACAACCCTATCTCCCTAGAATCCTACACCATGAGACAAGGGAAGGTGTGGGCGGTCATTTGTCACCCCGGAAAGCCTTTTATTATTATAAGTTTAGAAGGGGGTGATAATTGACCGTCCCACACCTGCCACGAAAATTAGACTTGTTAATTCGATCCGCCGCTGACCTCAGAGTGTTTTGTAAGAAGGCGAACAAGCGTAAACTTTTGTCTGCCTGAAGTAGTATAATAGTAATATAACATGTTAAGGTTATATATACATCAGTTGGTTTGAAGGCTGAGATGTGTAGATCCTGGTGGAGCCTATTTCAAGGTAGAGCATGCCTCAAGTCGCTGACTTCTTTGCAGGCCTGAGAAAGTTCCCAAGAAGCAACTCTCTGCTTACAGCATGGTTCCTTGGCCATTGCATTTAATTGGTTCGCATTCTGGAGGATACCATGACCCATGCAAAGTCTAGGTTTCAATGAGGAGCCACCTAATGGTGGACCCAGACACCGGTGGGCCCTTCACCACGAATGCACTCGTTTTGATAGACTGAGCGATAGCATGTTAATCAGCTAATCAGATTGCGCTGTATGTTGGAGGTGGTACTTTGCGGTGGATGCCCCCCCCCCCCAATGAGTCCCAAAACAACATCCCTGCTTGAAAACTCCACCTGCTTGTTTTCAGGTTGTAGGCGGGGACCCCAAAACTAGATTTGTAGAAGTAAATCTCCTTTGAAGGTGATGAAACGATCTCCACTTTCGTTCATCCCAGGTGAGCACGGAAGCCATTCCAGAGGCGATTCTCGAGTGCCAATGTCTGTGGGGTTTTAATGAGGTTCAAGAATAGTTTGGATGAGGAGGCTATTGCATTTGCAATGGTGACCTGGTCTTGTGCAGGCTGCGAAGTTCTTTCTGTTGGTAAAGCATTCTCAAAACTTTCTTTAGTTGCAGCCCCAAAACTTGGTCGTTCGGAGTTCCAGAATCAGATCCTGTTACTACTAGCGTGGCACTTGTTACTACTAGCTTCTTGTTACTACTAGTAAGGCACCTGTTACAATTGGGGGGCACCTGTTACTACTAGCTTTAGTGTCGGCTTTGGAAGATGCTGTTGCAGTTTCAACTATCAGGAGCAGTCCGATGGTATGTCATCGGTGCCTTCAGTCGAGCATCTTGCAGCTCAACTCAAGAAGATCACACACGTTGTTCCACCTCAAGCTGCACAGTGGAAAAAGCAGTTTCCGTGTTCAATGCCACACTGCAGAAGTTACTTTTATGACCGTCGGAATTGGAGAGCCCATGAGCACAGCGCTGAAGACGCTGCATCGGTAACGGTTGGATTCTAGGGACATACCATCTCGTTAGCTAGAGGGGTCTGAGTACCTTTGTGAAAAGGTGTGAAAGGTGTCCTGCTATGTGACACATCTTCCCTCTCAGTTTTCCACAAAATTTGAACACACAAGAGAAGGAAAAGAGAAGGTAAGTGCAAGGGCCCTTTTTTGCCTTTATAAGGCTCCTTTAAGGGTCTCATAAAAGGAGCTCTTACAGAACAAATCCTTTTTGGCCGAACTTGGCCAACCCACCCAACAGCAAAAAAGAGCACATCCGAGGTTCCCGAGACCAGCTTTGTGGAGGCGGCGGGTCGGGTTCGGAATAACACTTTGAGAGGGGCTGAAGACTCACTAGCTTTTTTCCTACCAAAATAGAGACTTTTACAATCTTTGCATTGTACTTGCAAAATATTTTGCATGGTCCTTCCTTGGGGCAGCGAGTTCGGGGGTGTGCTCCATTGGTACACCGGGTCCTTCTTTTCCAAGGCTTGCTGAAGATGCTTGCGTTTGGTTGTGGGGAACCAGTTTGATTTGCGGAGTGCATTATGAAGTTGACACGTCAAAGTTTCCGCATCGCCGTATCACCTGTATTTCATGAGACGAACCAGCCTCACCACGTACCATCAATATCATCAATCTGACCGTGTCAGCATCGCCTGCGCCAGATGCGGAAACACCTTCTGAGTTTCAGAAACATGATTCCAAAGGAGCCTGTCTGGGTGCGCCGAGGGGGATCCTGGGTCCTGGTATCATGGGCTTGCAAGGGTTGGGTATCTTGTATTTGCTGACGCCCGGCTAAACACTTTTGTTGACAGCCTTACAGTACATGGATTGGCTTATCCAGTGTTGTGGAAACAATTTGTCTTTGAGTATATAGTTGATCTCGAGGAATCTTCACTTGGAAATTTGTGTAGTTGGATTTTGCAGCCCTGATTTCACACCCCAAGCTTAGCTGTGGACGCTACTCAGGAGGATCGCCCGGACTACGTGGTGGAGTTGGTTCCAATTCCGCAGGCAAGAGCAGGGAGACGAGAGAGTGAAGCTCTGATGGTCATGAGTCATGTGTAGGTCATTCCGCAGTTGTGTGGAATGACTGTGAAGGAGATGCAGCGACAGATTTCGTTCCAGCCCAAGCTCGAGAGGGAGGACAGCTTCATCCGACAGCAGTCCGAGCCAGTGCAAGCCAAGAGCCGCTCGATCGCAACGATGAGGTTGAGCTGGGGCGTCCTGGCACCAAACAAGCCCACCCATGACGCCCGACTGAGGTGCTGGCTTCGGATTGAGGCGCCAGACCACTGCTCCACCCGAGAGGTGAAGGGCTGGGTCAAGGGCTTGCATTCGTGAGGTTTTCAACGGCCGAAACTTTGCAACTGCCAGTGGGGTCTTTTCAACCTCCAAGGACTTGACGTAACTGCCAGAAGCGTAAACATTGTAAAATTTGTAAACAGCTTGGATCCTTTGTCTAGCAGTTATTTGACGGGTTTTCAAGAAATTCTGCCTACAAGGTTGATGCTCCCAGCTCCATGCCAGGCCCAAGCTCAATGTGTCTGCCAATGGCTGGCGACCCGGCATGAAGCGCTCGCCCATTGACGAGCTCAAGCGCCAAGTACAAGGCGGAACAGACAGGTGATAGGTGCCTTTAAAGGCACAACATTTTGGGCTCACAAATGTACAAATGTGGTAGACACTTGTTTCTTGGGAACCTGGCAGGTCTGCTCAACAAGATTTGCCCGGAGAATGTTGACTCCATCATCGAGAAGATTGCGGCCATCAAGGTTGAGGACATCAAGCAGTTGGAGGCAGCGGTTCGAACATTTAGACAGTTCAAGAGGCTCAAGATACATGACCTCAGGGAATCATAGGGAACCTGCTTGTGAGGACGGTGGGTTTCCAGACCTTGGGTAATACAGGTCCTGCAATGTCCTGCATAGTTCGGGAAGGTCCTGCACCTTATCCTTCTATACATGTAGAAATGAGGAGCTTCAAGGCTTTCGTCCTGTTTGGACCAAATGGAGATGACACGTCGCTTACAGAGATTGCCCCATTTGTGCAGGCTATCATTGAGTTGATGTTCAAGAAGGCACGGCATTTGATGTGTGCCACCACGTGCCGCACGATGACGGCTTCCATGGTGGGTCTTCAGGCTGTGACAGAGCCTCACTACTGCGAGACCTATGCTGACATGATCTTCAACCTCAAGGCCGCCAAAGTTTTACTGATCGTGTTTTTGTTGGGAGAGAAGGGATGTCGAATCAAATTGAGTCTGGAATTTGTATCGACGTTGGAGTAATGGAGTTTTAATGGAGCTTTTAGATGGGAGGGTGCCAAAAGAATTTAGACGTCGTTACTACTCAGTTTGGCAATGTGGATGGATTTCCCGTCGTTCGTGTCGCAGTGGGACGGTCAGCAAGAGTGTGAGGCCGTCTACCCTTCGTTCCCATCCCCGGACGGCGGCAAGCCCATCACGTTCAAGGGGTTGGTCTTGAACATTTGCCAGGGCCTAAGCCCTCCAGGTTGGAGGCCATTGCTCTCAGGTTGAAGGCCATCGCTGCTAGGGTGGAGGCCATTGCTCTTAGGTCTTCTCAGTGGTCAAACAGCAATGATTTTCTGGGACGGCCTGGTTTTCAGCTGGTTTTCTCAGCCTTGACTCGGAAGGCAAGGCTTAAGGTGGTCGGTGGTCGCTTTGGTCTACGAAGATCGAGGAAGGGCATTTTGTTCAGCGGATACATGCGACTCATGGTCTCCACGAATCTGGTAGAATTGCATCAAAATGGAACAAGCACATACATCAGTCGTTTTGGTTTTGCTCATAAAACAAGTTTTTTATTCGTTTATACGAGTTTTTTTCTTTTTTTCCCGAAGATCATAACACATTATATAGAATAAGCGTGATCCACTGTTTTTCATGTTAAGGAACCAGTCCCGATCTATCTTGTAGTTTGCATCCTGTTTTGTTAGCGGTTTGAAGCGCCAATGCAGTTACGCTGACATGCATTCATGCCCACAGCTAGAGCCGATGTTCTTTTAGGCCAAAACGAGTTCGAAGAGCTCCTTTCCTCCAATGACCTCACCGAAGAAGAGCACCTCGCCAGCAGTGCAGACAATGGAGTTGCAAACTCCTCTCATTTAATTGCAATTCTGAGGAAGGAGAAATTGGATCAGGAAGAGATCGACTTCCTTCGCAAAAAGCGCAAGGACCTGCTTGTATCCTTAGATCTTCTGCGGTCGGTCTGGCAGTTTTCCAAGGTGCTCAGGGAGCAGGGAAACTTGCTTGGGTCAAGACATGGTCTTAAAATAGACCCAGATCTGGGGTGCACTTTCTCACCTTCTCGCCTACAAATCGCAGGACCGCATGCGCGGCAACATGAAGTTCATTGGACACTTGTTTCTCCGGCAGCTCCTGTCAGCCAAAGTCATTGGCAGCGTGATTTGTGCCTGGTCCAAGCGTCGAGAAGATGAAGGTTGCAGTACCACTCCCAAGTCAATTCCTTTTGCGCTCTCACCCGTCATACAAAGACCCGCCTACAATCAGCCACGATTCGTGACGATCCATATTCAGTCACAACATGTACGCATGTTGGAGCTTGGAAGATGTACTCGTATGACCCCGTGGAAGAATCAAGTGGGCACACTCGCGGACCAACCAAAAGAGATAGACAGTAGAAACAGGCGGGCAATTCCTTTGTCTCCCAAAGAACTTCCACTGAGGTGAGTTGGTGCTTTGCGAGCAGGTAGAGGACCTACCAGAGGACAGCAGCTGACGGACCCAGTCAACTGAAGACGAACAGTGAAGACTGAAACTCCCAGGTGCTGGTGGGGGGTTCCATGTTCCATGTACGAGGGAAATAGGACATCTAACCATAGGTTTCAGGACCTTTGGGGGACGCCAACAATTAAACAGCAGATAAGAGTTGGGCATTTTTGCGTGCCTCTACTCTTTCAGATGCAATAAGATAGATGATACAACTCATTTGTGAAGGTTTTGGGTTCTAGACTCAACTACTCAACTATTCAAAGAAGAATCGGAGGATTGTAAGGCAAGGCTTAGGTCAAGACTCTTCAGGGTTTATTTGTTGTGATGTGAGTATAGAACTCAACTTTAGAACAGGTCTCTCAAGCCCAACGCAGCTTTTCTACGACTGCAGCAAGGTATTAAATGCCTAGCTTTCGTCCCCCTTGGGACTCTTCAGGGCTTTGCAGCCGCAAATGCTGCGGTGATCAATCACATGCCTAGGCATCGCGCATTCAATAACCTAGGCAAGTGCAAACTGGACATGAACAATTTTTTGGTCCCTCCCACAGCCAAACCCTTAGACCAAAAATTTCCAAACTTGCTTGTACCGACTTTGGAACAAGCTGCGCCCAACTCTCCAGCTTGTGGTGAGGTTGAATGCTGGGACACTTTGGCGCAGCAATGGCTCAAATTGTCGGAGCTTTTGGGAAACCCAACTGGCGAAAATGTCTTTGTTGTATGGCAGCTTCAAAAAGGCTTTCCGTACCAAACCAGGTGCAGCATGCCTTCTCATCCGCTTTGCTCTGTAGCGAGCTAAAATAACGATCAAAGCCAGCAAGGTCAAAGCCCCTATCTTTCAAACGACGCCTGAAAGACCGAATGCTTGCAGCATAGTCAGAAAAAAGACGGTTCCGCCTTTCACATCTAATCGCTCCTCCTAGCTGCAGGCTTGCAAAAGTACTGGCAGGGTGATTCGAAAAAGCCGGCACATAAAGATACAGGTTCTGGGGTTTCTCAAACAGCTTCCAATGCACAAGGCGATTGGGCAGAGTGCTCAGGTGAAAGTCCAAAAAGGGAACTTCCATTTCACCAGAAACCTGAAACTTCAAAGAAGGATGCCAACCTTCCGCCTTTTCAACCAGACTTTGCACGTCACCAGCCCACAGAAGCAAAAGATCATCAATGTACCTTCTGAGGATCTGCAAACCAGTTCGGAAAAAACACGGAAAGCGGCGCAGCACCTTTTTGCGCGGCAGGGTAGCCAGAGCAGGTGTCGGCATGCCGGTGCCCGTGTGTAGCGGCGTTGCGCAGGCGCTGGGCAGATTGTACAGAGGTTACCGCGGCGGAATTGGTCAGGTGCTTCTGCGAGAATGTCCTGGCGCACAATGCGAATTGGTACGGAAGGGGTTTGTTCTTCACCAGCAGGCAAGACATGGCATGGAAGATGGAACAAATGATAGCAGCTAGGAACACGATCGCTGGGCACAGCCCAGAAAGTTCATGGTCATGCATGGAGTGGACGAACATGTATGTAGTACGTGGAACTTTGCTCCATCGTCGGCATGGTCCCACTAAGGGCCACCAACCCATCATGAGAATCTGAAAAAAACAACAAGAAATAAGCGACGTTCCTTTGCAAACGAAAAGGTGGATGGATGGAGTCATGACAGGGGCATCCTCGATGCTCTCTCCAGATGGAAGCGTGGATGTTGCTCCACGCGAATCTGTATCCTGTGCAGGTTCAAGGTGGCAGAGTTCCAAAGCTGGACAATTAGCACAACCTGTGAGAACCTGCAAAAAAGCAACCTGTGAGAACCTGCAAATCGTCCAACTCGTCCTCTTTCTTGTTTCACTGCCTTGGTCAGTTTGGCCTCCTCGACCATATAAGGCCTAGACAAGTCCACGACCAACTGCAGAAGAACGGCGAAATCCGATCGAAAGTGGCTCACGCTTCGATGTAAATACTGTATGTAAGTGCAAATTGACAAGAATTAGTTGGAGTTGATGTGGCATGTCGTTCGTGGTCTTTGATTCGCCTGGGCATGCCACAGACGCGCCAAACTGTGGGCAAAGCGCGCGTGAGCGGCCTTCTTGAAAAGTAAATGGTTTGTGACTTTCACAGTGCACCAAAGACGTTTTTGGGAGAAAGAGTCCTGTGAAATGACACCAGTGTCGTTTGCCGCAGCTTGCATCAACAAAAGCTTTCTTCGCATCCTAAACAGAAAAGCAAAAACAAGGCAAGTGTACTAAGTGGCGTGGCGGCAGAGCCTTGAAATGCGGAGCGTCATAGCGCTGGTCAGTTTTGACACCAGCCTGAAATAACAGAGTGGACAAAGTCGGTGCATCACGATGCCTGGACCGGGCCCTCCCAAAGGCCCAGGCGGTAATGCGCAACTTCAGGGTTTGGCTCTTGAAACACTCGGGAGAGCGAATACATGAGCGCCGCACGGTAGAACTCATACCGTCCCTGTTCACGGTGGCGCGCCTACATAGAAATTGGTTCGCAAGCGGCGTCCTTGCAATGACACCGGACGCAGTGCCATGGGGCGTCACAAGCTTCGTTTGCGCGCTAGTAGAACTTGAGGAGAGAGATACACGAAAGGTAGGACAGCGGGTGGAAAAGAAGCATGTAAAATATGCAGTGTGTTGTTGGTGGAGTCGAATTAAACGTTAACTTGAGCATGGGGGAGAAGACCAAAGTTCAATATATACATAACATATATACAGTTGTAGGATAGTCGTCAATGACAAGAAGAACCAAAAACAACATAATATCATGTCTCTGCATGGATTCAATCACTGCCCCAAGCGTCGAGTGCTCAACACCAAATAACCATCGAGGTGTCGGGTCAGAGGGGGGGGTTGAAGAGAAAACTGAATTCTAGGTCCAAGCGGGTTGGAAAGGTGCGAGTTGAGGTCGGGACGTGGGACGTTGTAAACGGCATGGACGTAGTATGGCGACTGAGATTGTGGTCAGTAGCGCGTAGCTGGGTAAGATTGGTGTGTGATGGGATGGGGTGGCATTCGGTTGTTGCAGGTGGTGTGTGTGGTTGGTTGTGTGTGAGTGGGTGTTGGGCATGGATGTCAATATGCGGTTAGCAGGGGTGTTGTGAGAACCTGCGGCAGGGGTGTGGGTAAGTAGGCAAGAAGGCGTGGCACAGCAGCGGCAAGAGGAACCGTGAATGGATGGTGGGAGGGGAATTGGAATGGCATTGCACGGAACGGTAGGACGAGGGGAGGGTGGACGTGTAAATGTAAGAATGAGATTCAGAAGTTTTGACGAATGGTCAGCAAATGGGCTAGTAGCGGCTGTTGGGGAATTGTCATCATTAACGTCACGCGTCGTTTTGAGGAGTTTTGTCCAGGGCGGGTGGCAAGTAGCAGGGGCGTGGAATAGAAGTGGGAAGAGTACAAACACACAAGTGTCTACGAGGCTGGAGGGTTTGGTTTCACGCACTGCGTGGATGAATTCACGAAGTAGAGAGGCGTGCGTTTAAGGCCCGGGCACACTTGCAAGGTGAGGAGGTCGGAGTTCAGAACAGCGAGGTCGCGGCGAGTGGTAGGTACCTGGACAAAAAATGGCCGGCGTGGCTGGTTCGGTGAGGTTGTATAGGAGAGTGGAGGAGGAGAGTGGCGCGTGAGGGCAATCTTTCGAAGCGTTGCCAGCTGGCAAAGGCAGTGTGAACCAGCGAGACTGTGCGAGCTGTAGGAGGCGCTGCAAGGCTTCGTTGGCTGACACAGAAAACAACGAAAATAAACGAAAATATGTGAGAACAGAAGAAATTATACTACTGTCTAATGACTTAGGCCAACGTGTTGCAAGTGACATACCAATCTGGCTACCCCCAGGGCTAAGTCATGTGCCCTGACATATCGAGCAAAAAAAAGTCTGGGTTGGGAAACCTGGTGTCATAGGACCTGTGGACACCTCCTCGACAAAAAATGTAAAACAGCTAGATAATGCTAGATACCACTGCCTGGCACCCTGGTGACACAGTGGTGACATAGGGTGCGACTATGTGTTGCTCCCTTGAATACCTCATACATATTTCTATGAATATCATGGTTGTGGCCTGATGACATAGGCCTTAAGAGGAAATGCCAATGTTGGATCAATCCTGATGACATAGGCTTTTGGAATTGGCGTGTATGTCCGACAAGTCCTAAGTTACTAGTCAGTAGTATAGATGTTCTGTATGTTGCAAGCAATCAGTAGAAACAATGTGTTCTGTGTCAGGCAAGGGCACTTGCAGCACCTTCGTTGGTTCAGCAATGCGGGTGACAAGTACAAAAGGTCACAATGCGCTTGGCAAGTCTGCGTGGGTCGATGTGGCGAGATGCGGAAGACCCAGGGGCAGTTTAGGATGCCAAGCTAATCTTCAGTCAATGCCTCGTTATCGTGTTGCGCCGCTTTGGCGGGGATCGTAGCGGGCGCGGTGGGAGCCAAGGGATCAGATGGTGGGGCAGCGAAGGCATGGTTGAGCGGCTCGGTGGAGACGACGTGCCATTGCATTTCTTGGGAGCCGTTATCGCGGTGCCAGATCTTTGGGCGGAGCACCCAGCGGGCCTCTCCGGCGATGGCTGTGTTTATGGCTGCAAGGAAGGTTGCCTGTCCATCTTCCGTGTTGCAGTGGGTGAACATGGTGGACACGTGTTCGAGGTCAAAGGTTTTGCCCCAATCTGCAGACCACCAGGTGCAACGGACCTCGCCAGAGGAGTCGTGCAAGGTCAGTGGCAACCTCATGCGGTCGGCAGCGACCCAGAGGGTTTCTTCGAAGAGTTTTTCTGTGACCGCAGCAGGCTGCGCAGCAACGGCCTTCACGGATGCGTCGGAAGGATCGGTCGCGAGAAGGGCGGCGACCGTCGCCGGGGCTAGGTTTTCGCGACGCAAAGCTTTGCGGGCGGGACTGGCGGCAGCGTTGTCTTTGGTAGGCGGGGTCAAATTGAGCCAGGGTGGATTGACGCAGCGCCAAGCCAAGCGGGTGGTCTCGAGGTTCGTAAGCCCTTGGTAGTGTCGTTTGACACACCCGTAAAGCACCACCAATTGGCCAATGTCCCACTGAAGCTTCGCCATAGGCCCGAGTAAGGTCACCGGCACGCAGTAGTCATTGTGTTGGAGCTCGACGGTTCGCTTTGGAAGGATATCCGCTTGCTGCAGACTGGAGAGGCTGAGCACGTGGCCCGCGATGTTGACGACGGTGTCGTACGTCAACGTGTCCAAGTCTCCTGGGGGGCAATGGGCATGGTCAGTGACCAGGGACGGCAGCATGGCTTGGGTGGCGCGTTGCACTGCGGTGCGGAACTGGAGCCGGATGAAGTGCGCGGCGTGGATGCCAGTGCGGGTGGTGTTCTTGTACGGCCGTAGAGTTTGTCGAGGGATTTCCATGGAGTAGGACGGCGTGGGCAATGGGCAGGTTTTGAAGCCCATGGCTTCCCACTGGGCCTTGGCGTCTTTCACAAGGTGCAACTCGGTTTGAGAGCCATTTGACAGCAGGATTCTGCACACCAGGGTCTTTTCTTTCCATCCACTTTCATCCGAAAGGCTGAGGACGCTGAAGGTCAAGTTCTGTTTGGCAGCAAACGGGTTCAGGCCCGCAGCTGAGCTAGGAAGCGTGGAGTCAACCATTGCGGAGGCCGGGGGATGTGCGAGTAGGCTGTCGGCTTGGGCCAAAGAAGGCTGACGAACAGAGTGTGAAATGAACGCACACCAAGTAGAAATTAATTTAGTAGTAGAACTCAAAAGGAAATATTTCACGTGGTTAAAAGTAGACAGGTGGTTGAAAGTGTCTGAGGCCCAGACCAGAATGGCTAACGTCAGTGCAGCGACAAACCTAAGGGAAGTGGCGAGAGTGCAGAACGTGTTTGTAAGGTTGGAGAAGTAAGGGCTGGGCGGAGGCACGGCGACACCTTTTGGACAAGTTGCAGAGCTGTAGCGGCAGACCTGGGTGGACAACAGCAAGCGGTAAAGGCAGACGACAGCACGGGGACATTGCTGAGGGCGCTGCTTCTGCTTCACGGCTTATGGAAATCAGGGAAAACCTTGAAGAGCTTACGCGGTAGGTACCTGGAGAAAAAATGACCGGCATGGATGGTTCGGTGAGGTTGTATAGGAGCGTGGGAGGAGAGCGGCGCGCGAGTGCAATCTTTTGGCACGGGCGAAGCGTTGCCATGTGGCAAAGGCAGTGTGAACCAGCGAGACTGTGCGAGCTGTAGGAGGCGCTGCAAGGCTTCGTTGGCTGACACAGAAAACAACGAAAATATGTGAGAACAGAAGAAATTAGATGTTCTGTATGTTGCAAGCAATCAGTAGAAACAATGTGTTCTGTGTCAGGCAAGGGCACTTGCAGCACCTTCGTTGGTTCAGCAATGCGGGTGACAAGCACAAAAGGTCACAGTGCGCTTGGCAAGTCTGCGTGGGTCGATGTGGCGAGATGTGGAAGACCCAGGGGCAGTTTAGGACGCCAAGCTAGCCTTCAGTCAATGCCTCGTCCTCGTGTTGCGTCGCTGCGGCGGGGATCGTAGCTGGTGCGGTGGGACCCAAGGGATCAGATGGCGGGGCAGCGAAGGCATGGTTGAGCGGCTCGGTGGAGACGACGTGCCATTGCATTTCTTGGGAGCCGTTATCGCGGTGCCAGATCTTTGGGCGGAGCACCCAGCGGGCCTCTCCGGCGATGGCTGTGTTTATGGCTGCAAGGAAGGTTGCCTGTCCATCTTCCGTGTTGCACTGGGTGAACATGGTGGACACCTGTTCGAGGTCAAAGGTTCTGCCCTAATCTGCAGACCACCAGGTGCAACGGACCTCGCCAGAGGAGTCGTGCAAGGTCAGTGGCAACCTCATGCGGTCGGCAGCGACCCAGAGGGTTTCTTCGAAGAGTTTTTCTGTGACCGCAGCAGGCTGCGCAGCAACGGCCTTCACGGATGCGTCGGAAGGATCGGTCGCGAGAAGGGCGGCGACCGTCACCGGGGCTAGGTTTTCGCGACGCAAAGCTTTGCGGGCGGGACTGGCGGCGGCGTTGTCTTTGGTAGGCGGGGTCAAATTGAGCCAGGGTGGATTGACGCAGCGCCAAGCCAAGCGGGTGGTCTCGAGGTTCGTAAGCCCTTGGTAGTGTCGTTTGACACACCCGTAAAGCGCCACCAATTGGCCAATGTTCCACTGAAGCTTCGCCATCGGCCCGAGTAAGGTCACCGGCACGCAGTAGTCATTGTGTTGGAGCTCGACGGTTCGCTTTGGAAGGATATCCGCTTGCTGCAGACTGGAGAGGCTGAGCACGTGGCCCGCGATGTTGACGACGGTGTCGTACGTCAACGTGTCCAAGTCTCCTGGGGGGCAATGGGCATGGTCAGTGACCAGGGACGGCAGCATGGCTTGGGTGGCGCGTTGCACTGCGGTGCGGAACTGGAGCCGGATGAAGTGCGCGGCGTGGATGCCAGTGCGGGTGGTGTTCTTGTACGGCCGTAGAGTTTGTCGAGGGATTTCCATGGAGTAGGACGGCGTGGGCAATGGGCAGGTTTTGAAGCCCATGGCTTCCCACTGGGCCTTGGCGTCTTTCACGAGGTGCAACTCGGTTTGAGAGCCATTTGACAGCAGGATTCTGCACACCAGGGTCTTTTCTTTCCATCCACTTTCATCCGACAGGCTGAGGACGCTGAAGGTCAAGTTTTGTTTGGCGGCAAACGGGTTTAGGCCCGCAGCGGAGCTAGGAAGCGTGGAGTCAACCATTGCGGAGGCTGGGGGAATGTGTGAGCAGGCTGTCGGCTTGGGCCAAAGAAGGCTGACGGAACAGAGTGTGAAATGAACGCACACCAAGTAGAAGGTGATTTAGTAGTAGAACCCAAACCGAAATATTTCACGTGGTTAAAAGTAGACAGGTGGTTGCAAGAGTGTCTGAGGCCCAGACCAGAATGGCTAACGTCAGTGCAGCGACAAACCTAAGGGAAGTGGCGAGAGCGCAGAACGTGTAAGGTTGGAGAAGTAAGGGCTGGGCGGAGGCACGGATGTAGATGTCCTACGGAGCAGTGACACATGGCTGAAAAACATGGGAGCATGGAGCAGGAGCAAGGTGAAGCTACACGTGGGCGCGACTTTTTGGGCAAGTGGAAGAGCTGTAGCGGCAGACCTGGGCGGACAACAGCAAGTGGTGAAGGCAGACGACAGCACGGGGACATCGCTGAGGGCGCTGCTTTTGCTTCACGGCTTATGGAAATCAGACAAAACCTTGAAGAGCTTATGGAGGTTTCCCTGACGGTCCGACGGCGCAAAGTGGACACGAAAAGGGAGAAGAGATAGGAGAAGGGAAAGGGTCAACAACGTGGCCTGGAGTTTGCGACGGCGGAGATCTGAGGGGATGTCTGGACGCCGTCCAGCTTCCTGAGCGGGCGGGTTGGCACGAGAGTGTGGGAAAAAGAGTGCCAGTGTGCAGAAAAGGGACAGGTGTTGGAGAGCGGCGGCGTGGCGCAGCACGGTCCTGGCATGGGTGTGTGTCTGTGTCTGTGTGTGTGCGCGTGTGTGGAGACGCGTGGTGGTGGCAAAGTTGCCTGGCGGTTGCGGCTTGGAGAACGGCTGTCTTCGCGGCGACGGCGACGGTGCGGCGAGGCCTGAGATGGATTTTGGGGCATCGTGGTCTTGGAGGTGTAGCTGCGTTTGTGTGTGCGTAAGCAAGGGACACGCGTTGGCGATCGCTCGCGGGAAGCACTTGGAGCCTGCAGCCGCAAGGGGTAGCGGAAGGCCGTGGAGGAAAGAAGGTGCAACCAAGGAACGGCATGACGGCGGCGATGAGCATGAGCAGGGCGGACAGGACACTGAGAAAAGGCCTTCAGCGCAAAGGGAGATGGACAGGACGCGCACAAGTATATGATGTGTTATATATGGCCGAGGTACAGTACGCGGGGCGGATTGACGGCGCGGAGGAGTTGGAGAACGGTCACCATTGTAGTGCGCGTCGAGGTCCTGGCAGGTAGCATGAAGAGTTCCAAGATCAAGAAGTGGGCACGTCGCGCCTGCGCAAGTTGGCTCTGGTTGTGCTTGGACCATACATGCTGCGCCAGACTCCACAAATTTTGGCCACGGATGTCTTGGTCGCAAATGGGGCAGTAATCACCGCGAAGGTTGTCCATGGCGGGGCACAGACGAAGGAACGAGAGGGGTATATAGAGTAGAGCCGAGAGAATGCACTGGAGCCGAGAGTGCTTCACGTGGGCATAAGTCCTGAAAGCACAGCTGTGCACTAGGAAAAACAACATGTGTAAAAAGCTGGCAGGTCGGTCCAGGACGAGGCGCAGGACGTAGTCGAGGGACAACATGGCAGGACAGCACAGGACAGTGACAGGCGGCGGGCTGCACGGGTGACTGATCAATAAGGTTGTGGGGGTGTGAAGGGTTTTTTTTGGCGAGCGTGGTTGATGCGTGGATGCATGATATCTGTTTGAGAGGGTGCTGGTGCCCAGGTTGGCACGTAGAGGCAATGCGGTTGGAAAGGTATTGGTGTAGGTGCGTTGACACGATGCGTGTGTGTGTGTGTGTGTGTCAGAGTGTGCGTAGTATGTGTGTGTGTGTGCGTGCGTCGATAGGAGCTCTGGTGGGCAGGGGACGGACTCAAGGAGCACAGTCGTAGACGAGCATATAAAGGTTTGGCTGGAGCAAGTGGCTTGGCGGGGCAGCGTGCGGTGGCAGGCTGTCGTCACGGAGGGCAGGTCCAGTGTGGAAATGGGTGATGGCGGTGTAGTGTCCTTGATCTGGCGTGCCAGAATGGTAGATGGCAGCTCGGATACGGTACTGGGTAGAGCATCCAGGTGGGTTTAAGGTTTCTGTGAAGGGAGGACGTTGGTCAAATGGGTTTGGAGCCCAGCGGTTGATGCAGAAGATTAAAGTGGATGGCCAAGACTCCATGCTTAGAGATATGGAGCGGCCATTGTCAGCAGTGCATGTGGGGCACCGGCTTTCAGGTAGAGGGTCTGAAGTCCGGCGGCAGTCCTGGAAGATGGGACGGGTTGGGTGGACATGCACGAATGTATGTAAATGGCGAGAGGCTGAAGAGGTATTGCAATTTGCGCAATGCAGGGTTTGCAGCTTAGGTGCACCGAAGCAGCGCCAGATTGGTAGATGGAGTTGGTCGTTCAAGTCGCCGGTGTGGAGCGGCGACCGAGAGCGTTCGCAAGTTTCAGCTGCAGCCAAGAGTTTGGAAAAGGTTTCTGTTACATCGTGATGCTGGTTGCCAGCAAGTTGGGGGCACCAGTGGGCTCGGGAGGATGCGATGCTGGGCAAGAACGCCGGCAGGCTGCATGTGTCAAGGGTTGCGAAGTCAGCGTGGAGCAGTGGGACTGGGCACGCAGGATGCGTGCATGTACGGGCATGGGCGGCCACCCAAGTTTGCACGACGGGGGAGGCATGTAAAGCGAAGAGGAGGGCGTTGAGGTAGCAAGTGTTGTCTGTGTTGAGGAGGCCTGTGCTCGGTGGGGCTGCGTGCATTGGGATGACGCTGGGCGCCTGTTTGCCGCGGCAACGCTTCAACGGGGGCTCCAGGGCGCGCGATGGATTGGTCCCGGAAGCAGCAGGGCATGCGGCAAAGTAGGATGCAAGGCCTCGAAGAGCAGGTGAGGATTGGAGCAAAAATTTGAGGGCGCGCGCTGTGGTGTCGTTTTCTATTTGATGCAAGCGACGTAGTTCGGTGGAAAGGAATTCTGGTGGCCCGCATGTGAAAGCTTCGCGGGGCGCGTTGTGAAGGAGCAGAATGGCGTCCAGGCTATGCGCTCGGGACAACATGACATATATTGCAAGCCAGTGCTTTTTGGGGTCTGTGCGTGGCGGGGCTGCCAAATCGAGCAGGGTGGCTTGGAAGCTTTCCCCTTGAGCAGCGTACACGACGTTGCACTGTGCAGGCAGCACGGCAAAGGACGTTCGACGCACTTTCAAGTCGTGACCGGCATACTTGAAATTGAATTGTTCTGCGTCTGGCGCCAGCAGGAAAACACCAACGTAGGACTGAAGCGGTGGAAAATGCGACAGACAAGTTTGCGGCAGCGTCCATGCAGCACCTACGAGACGGAGGAGGAGGTACGAGGGCAAGAACTGCAAGACATGGACATCACCAACGAAAGCCAAGTTTTGGCGGTCGTGGGGATGCAGTTGCATGTCAACGATCTGGCACAGAGCGCCTTTCATGATGCCCAACTGCAAACAATTTTTCCCACCAGTCAGACGGACGTAAGCCCCGACGTGTAGGGGCAGGATACCGGGTAAGCTGCCTGTGTGTCGAATGTTGGCAATCGCTAAAAGTTGTTTGTGGGCGTTGGCCAAGTCCAGTGCAGGCGGCGGCGACACAATTGTATCCAGCGCTTGGAGGACGCAGAAGAGTTGTCGAGTTTCTATGCTGCGCTGTAGCGTTTGCGCATAGGCAATGGGAGCGCGGACGGCGTGTCGCGAGACGATGCATTGACAAGCAGATGTGAAGGGAGGGCGTTGGAGGCGCGGGTCGGGCTCTCCAGAGTGTGTGGGTTGTATGAGCCGTGCGCAGAGTGCTGCCCAAAGATCATCGGTCAAGGCTCCGTCTCGCATTTGCTGGAGCAGACGCGCGAGCTGGCCGCTTGAGCGCATGTTCTCGTTGAGATTGATGTGCGTTGTAACGCCCTGCCAGACGGCTTGCCCCAGCGCGGTTTCGCCATCAGTTGCGCCAGCAGAAGTCGGGTCCGCAAGTGATGGCATTCCGACCGGTGGCAATTGTAGGAAATCGCCGGAGAGCCATGTCCAGAGGCCGCCGAAGGGCTTAGATGATTGCAAGGCCTCTTGGCATCGGACATTAATCTGGTGTAGTTGTTTTGGTGACGTCATCGAAATTTCGTCGACGCAATGGCCAATTTTGCCGCGCCAACGCTGTCGGTGGGCGGCAAGGCGTTGGGAAGTCATGCGACCGCGTCTGCTGGTAAGGGTGGTGCGTGGCAGCTTGTGCAAGGCGTGGATTGTGTCGCCGCGGATGAGACGGGAAGCGGTGATGGTGGGCGCGGCTTTGTGCAGGCAGTCGCCAGCAAAGTGATGGAAGAGTTGCTCGATGACCAGAAGAAGGGTTGTCTTGCCCGAGCCAGCCCCGCCAGTAACGAGCAAGATATTGGTAAAGTCTGGTGGGAGCGGTTCAGGGTCGCGGGAGTGGCTCTGGGCCACGTGGTTCTGGAGCCAGAGGCCTGCAAGGATTAGACCGCGAGCTTGCTTCAGATTCAGTTTGGCGTCTGCCGACGCTGAGAAGGCACCCTTGTCGAGGAGCCACTGAACGGCTTCGAGGACGCAGGAGTTTGGGTGCGTTTGTTGACGTTTCAGCAGTGACCATTTGGCCAGGAGGTCATGAACGCGCGCTTGGAACATGGACTTGCTCGGGGGCGGCAGGGGGGCAGCAGCATCCTGGGTAGCAGCACTGTCGAGAGCATCAAAGAATTTTTGTTGGAGCTTCGAGGCGCTAGTTGGGACGGATGGGTGGGAACTTGTGGGGAGCTCAGGAATGTCAGGAGAGATGTGGTGGGAGGTAGGACTGAGGTTGTGTTGCGTCAAGATGTTGTAGACGCCATCGAAATATTGCTTGTCGCGCCCAGTGAGTGTATCGGAAGTGGCCAAGCCAAAGAAGCAATGCGTAGCAGGGCCCGCGCTGATGTTTCCACAAGGGATGCCGGCAGGCGGCGGCCCTGGCAATGGCTCGTCGCCTGTGCGGGCGTCCGAGGATGGGTCGAGAGGCTCCTCAGGGAGCTCATTGGAACTGCATGACCCCGCTAGGCTTTCTTTGGACGAGCATGGCCCTGCTTGACTGTCTTGTTCGGAATCTGAACTGCTTGCAGGATCAGCGGAGCAGCGAGGTTTCTTGAAGACTTGATGGTCGATATGCGCTTTGGCGAGCTCGTAGTTGCGCAACTTCTCATACGTTAAGCATTGCCACCACTGTGGTGTTCCAGGGTGGACATGCGTAGTGCTGTGGGCAGCTGTTACCCATGCTTCCCGCAGCTCGGCGCGCCACGCGACGAAGGCGTCGTGGAGCGCAACCCAGAGGTCATCGGATGTGGCGGTTTCAATGCACGACAAGAAGGGGGATGACCACGCTAAGACTGCTGCGCCGGTGTGACGCCACGGACGAAAGATTAACATGGCCGCTAAGGCGTACTCACCTTTTTCTAGTGCATCTCCTCCCTCTGTCGGTGTCTGTGTCGGGCCGCCAAAGATTTGCGGGAGCCGCCGCGGCGTATCAGTGTGAAAGCGGCGGTAGTGGTCGTACTTTCGAAGGGGCTCCTCGGTGAAGGGATCCGTGAGAGGCGTTCCGCGATACTTTTGGCTCATGGTGCAGAGAAAGCGGGGATCTGTGCTCCGTCGCAGATAGCACGGATGCGTAGCCATTTGGCCGTGGAAGTCTACCAGAGTTGGCCACAGCCAACCAGTCTCTGGGGGCGTGGTGACCACGGTGGTGGAAGCCGTGAAAAAATAGAAAGATAAGGTTTCTAGACTGCGCGGTCGCCACGGGTAGTCGTACGCCACGTAAGTGGGCGCGGTGGAAGCTGGCGGGGGGTCGGTTGGCACGGCGGCGTCGGGCAACGTTGCTTCGACGCAGGGCGGGCAATCCACAGCAGATCGCGTGGTGACAGCAGCTTCGGCTTGCCGCAGATGCAAATGCAATTGCAAGGGCACGAAATCATGGGAACAGTAGTAGGTCGGCTTCCCTAGCAAATAAGCGTAGATGGTTTGGAAGCCTAGGCGGTGGCGTTGGTTCATGGCAAAAATCATACGCGCGAACAAGCGGCGGGCGTTCTTTGCGGGGTCGCCAGCACTTGTGCTCTGGGCACGGGTTTCGGCAGCTAGAATCCGGTCGCATTTTGTTTTGGCGTCGTGCAGCGCGTGCAAAATGCCTTGGCACGGGTCCGAACCCTTCTGAAGATACCCAGCGCAATAATATTCGTGCGTGCTGATAGCATCAATCATGGCTCGCAATGCGTCTGCGCGAGAGGTGAACAGAGTAGGATCGGGGAAGCGGAAAAGTATGCCTAAGTCGTGATTGCAGGAAGGACCGAGTAAGATGCCTGGCGTCATTTTGTAGTGAAACGGATGGTGCCGTTCCAATGCTGGAAGGCCATTGTGAGGCGGTTCTTGAATCAGTGGGGGTTGACCGACACCGGACCAATGGCTTGCCAGAGGAAGACCATGAGCACGCCGGAGTTTAGGCGCGCCTGCTTTGGTGCATGCAGCCCAGTGCCAATATAGCACGCGGCAATATTTTTTGCCACGTTTGTAACACGTAGCGGGAAGGCAAACGTGATTGCCGTAAGCAATGGCAGCTTGATTGGCGAGCACTGTCGATATAGCAGCCCAAGTGTCGTGATTGCTTGTCTGAGTCTGGACGGAGTGGGGCCACGGCAGAGGAGCTCCAACACTTGCGTGTTGTTGGGTGGCATGCGGTGGTGCGGATTGGTCTGCTGCAGCTGCGCTTCGGACATTTTTCTGACGGGCGACTACATCGGCTGCAAGATGGGAGCCAAGCAATTGCCATTGTTTTGGGTAACGGGCGCGACAGGGCTGTGGTTGACAGCGGACATGGCCGCTGCCGATCCCGTGTAACGGGCAAAGCCCTCAGG